>CM076672.1:121856415-122421415 GCA_038501925.1 Xenopus petersii | reverse complement strand
TCATGAGGAGCAGAATTCCCCTGGGGGTTATTGTCTTTAAACCCGGGGGAACTTAAAGGAACAGTAACACCAAAAAAAAATAAAGTATTTTAAAGTAATGAAAATATCATGTAGTGTTGCCCTGCACTGGTAAAATTGATCTGTTTGCTTCAGAAACACTACTATAGTTCATATAAACAAGCTGCTGAGTATCAATGGCGGAAATTGAAAAAAAGGCTAAATGGCACAGGATAAATAATGGATAACAGATAACACTATTATGTTCTACAGGGCTTATCTGCTATCAGCTGTATAACCTGAGCCTTTTCTCCTTTGAATAGCTGCCCCCCATGGCTACACAGCAGCTTATTTATATAAACTATAGTAGTGTTTCTAAAGCAAACACAGCAGTTTTACTACTGCAGGGCAACACTGCAATATATTTTTATTACTTTATATATAACAATTTAATTTTTTGATGTTACTGGTCCTTTAAGAAGTGGCATGTGAATGCCAATGAGAGTCGGGAGTACATAGGAGTTTTTAGAGAGTGAAAATAAATAGAGAGGCATATGTAAAGGCATGAGCTACAATTACACACCCCTACATGAAATTACATTTGCACATTCTGACTGTTCTCAAAAATCATTACAGGTATGGGATCCGTTATCCGGAAACCCGTTATCCAGAAAGCTCCGAATTTTATCCAAATTTTTAAAAAATTATTTTCTTTCCCCCTGTAATAATAAAACATTACCTTGTACTAGGGCCCAAATAAGATATAATTAATTCACATTGGAAGCAAAACCAACCTATTGGGTTTCTTTAATGTTTACATGATTTTATAATCGACTTAAGGTATGAAGACCCAAATTATGAAAAGATCAGATATCTGGAAAACAGGACCAATACCAGTAATAATAAAACTGTGATACAAAATTACAAGAAAGATTAATTTCTTGTTTGTGTCACATATTGCTTGAATACACCTTTGAAACAGGATAACATAACAGCTTTCCGCACTCTAATCTTGGCAAGAATGCACAATGCTAAATTATGCAAAATCTAAAGCACTAATACAAAATAACCAGTTTCTCACATGCCACTGCAAGGAAACTAAAAAAGAAAAACAAATCTCTTGGCAAAACCATTAAACAGATTGCACTGCCGTCTGTCACCCAGTTCCTGTTTGTTTGGAAGCGTTAATGTACATTTACAAATAAAGTATTTTTCCCACAGGATGGCTACTATTAGACCACAAGGGGATTCAAACTATTGCATTTTGCCCCCCTGGAAAGTTAAAGGAAAGTGGACTCCTTTCCCAGTGTTAGCAGCAGTTGGCATTCATCTTCTTTAAAAATTAGTGGTCTGATGAACTTTCAGTAGAGTATTATGCCACCATCTTCATTCGATCTCCCACACAGCGTTTTGGGGACATGTCCCTACATCAGGTGAATCACCTGACAAAGGGGCAAACCCTGAATATGTATGGTTTTGGCATAATATAAAGTTAGGTGCTTGTCTCCCTTGGATCGGCTTTGTGCGCCAGAAGCCTTTTTTTCTAAATGATGTCTTCCAAAATACTGAGCACCAAGCACACAGTGCAAGAGACCTGTGTGTGCATGTGTTAAATTGGCCTTGAAAGGAGTAGAAAGTAAGTGATTTGAGTCACAAGAGGTGTTTAACCCCCAGTTATTTCATGTTTCCAAAATGTAGTTTTTAGCCTTAAAGCTGTCCCAGTGACAGGTATCAGAAGCTTGTTAAATTAGTATCAATAGTTTCAATTTGTGCCGTAGAGAAAATAATGAGGTTTGAAATGGAATAACAGTTACATGAATTTAATCCCAACTTATTCCAATAAAATACTGTGATCCATTATAATCCATGCTTATAGAGATTGGTAAGTAGCATCTGAAGAGTCATAGCCAAATTTCAAGCTGAGTGTGTCACCTGACCCTCCCTGTAAGATGCTTTTAAGGGGTAAGGGCTCTTGTATGCTCTCCAAAAATGTTCTAGAGGTGTTATATTTGCTGGAGAGCACTTACAGAACTGATGAGAATCTGGCTGCAAGCCATGATTCCCCTGTGCATGCCGGCGGACAATTATTAATGCCACAAGTTCCACAGAGCAGATACCACTGAATAAGCTACTGAGAGCTGATATTCTTCTAGGAGATCCTGCCAGACTTTCCTACTAGTTTAACACCACATGCCACTGTTTATATGCTATTTCAATGAAAAATGAGGATAACTTTGGTGACAAACTATTTGGCCCATCTCCTCTTTTTTGTGGATATTGGAAATGCTAAAAAATAGTTGAACCTAGCCCTTACCTTACACCTAATACAACACATTTTAATAAAAGACACATATTCTCCAACTCTTAGAGAATATTGTAGGCACTTACAGAATGTAGTACAGGTATTGGACCTATTATCCAGAATGTTTGGGACCTGTGGTTTTCCGGATAATGGATCTTTCCATAATTTGGATCTTCATACCTTAAGTATACTAGGAAATTATTTAAACATTAAGAATAGACTGGTTTTGCTTCCAATAAGAATTAATTATAGCATAGTTGAGATTAGACTTTACTTCTGCATAGAACAACTACTTTAAATGCAATTAAATTTAATTTAAGAACTGAAATCATTGTCACGTTACATAAAAAGGGGAGAGAACAAGGAAGAGCATGTCAAACGGCTCGGAGACAGAAAAAGAAATATTTTGATTGGAAAAAAAATGAAACTTGGCACAAGTGTTATTCGTATAGGATAAACCACTCAATTCACTGGCAAACCCAAGGGAAAAAAAATCTGTGTCCCACTGGCTCATGCTATCATTTGTAAACAAGGCTTATTATATTATGTTGCTGAACCACACAACTTTCTATATCTAATTATAGATATAATTCTATATCTAATTGCATAACCACAACTCCAGTGGCACAAAAATGATTCACAAAGTAGTTCCAAGGATTCAAGTTGAGAACCTCAAGTTCAAAACTTGTCCAATAAGAATCATCCAAGGAGGTCACCATCAAATACAAGGTTCTGTTTTATTATTACAGAGAAAACAAAACTAATGAAACAGAATTAGGAATATATCTTGAAATGGGATATGGCCTTCCCATAATTCTGAGCCTTTTGGATTTTTGGTTTCTGGATGAGTGATCCGTATATGTACACTGCAACTACAATCCACTGATTTCATAAACTATGCAACTTTCTGTGATATCGCTTACTAGGCACAAGTTAGAAATCCAAGAAGAACTAGGCATTTTATATGTAACTATTCTTCAGAATACTTCGTACCTGGGTTTCAAGATAAAGAGAGTATTTTTATAATGTGAAGCACTATTCCTAAAGGCTACTAAAAAAATTAAAATAAACAACAGAATTTTTTTCTCATCAGCATGGATTTATGCTAGTGTAGTTGATGTTAAGCACAAGACACTGTTCTATAATTACAAAGAAAAAGACAGAAATATTTGGTTTTGTTTAAATGAAAACAATAGACTCATACCTGTGCTATTCCTTCTATTGTAGAACAGGAAAGCTCAGAATTACGGGAATGCCATGTCTATGCCGAGTCTATTTTAATCAAATAATTAATTTTTTTTTAAATAATTTCCTTTCTCTGCAATAATAAAACAGTATCTTGTACTTGATCCAAAACAAGATATAAAGAATCCTTGTTGAAGGCAAAACAATCCTTTTGGGTTTAATTAATGTTTAAATGATTTTTTAGTAAACTTAAATGGGAACTACTGTGAAAATTTAAATTTAATATAAGCTTTATCATACTGAAATAAAAATTCTAAATATAACCAATTAAAAATTCTGCATTGTTTCTGAAATAATCAAGTTTATCTTCACTATCCCTCTCTCAGCATCTGTTTCTCTTCATTCTGTCTTCATGCAACAGTTGGGTGTCATATTCATTGACAGTTAGATCCAACCCCTATTTGAGTGAACACTAACACATCTGCTAGGAAAGGAAGCCCCCCTGTAAGATTATAGGGGGCTTCCTTTCCTAGCAGATGTGTTAGTGTTCACTCAAATAACTGATTTCAGTACAAACCAAATAACTGCCCTTTGCACAAATTCTGCATGTAGAGAGACAGGATGTCTGGTGATTTTAAAGGGAAACTATTGTGAAAATGAAAATGTAATATAAGCTTCATCATACTGAAATAAGAAACTTTCTAAATACAATAAATTAAAGGGCTGGTTCACCTTTAAATTAACTTTTAGTATGTTATAGAATGGCTAATTGTAAGCTTCTTTTTAATTGGTCTTCATTTTTTTTTTTATAGTTTTTGAATTATTTGCCTTCTTTGTCTGACTCTTTCCAGCTTACAAATGGGGGTCACTGACCCCATCTAAAAACAAATGTTCTGTAAAGCTACAAATGTATTGGTATTGCTAGTGGTACATTAGAGGACATTATAGACAAATAGCAGGGGACCTTTTTACCCATAAAGTGGATCACTGTACCAGAGGCCACCCCTTTAGACTAGAAGAAAATAACTTTCATTTGAAGCAACGTATGGGGTTCTTCACAGTCAGGACAGTGAGGTTGTGGAATGCACTGCCGGGTGATGTTGTGATGCTGATTCAGTTAATGCCTTTAAGAATGGCTTGGATGGTTTTTTGGATAGACATAATATCAAAGGCTATTGTGATACTAAGCTCTATAGTTAGTATAGCTATGGGTATATAGAATTTATGTAAAAGTAGGGAGGGGTGTGTGTATGGATGCTGGGTTTTCATTTGGAGGGGTTGAACTTGATGGACTTTGTCTTTTTTCAACCCAATTTAACTATGTAACTAACTATGTAACTTTTTAGTACTCATCTTTCTATTCAGGCCTCTGCTATTCATATTCTAGTCTCTTATTCAAACCAATGCATGGTTGCTAAGGTAATTTGGACCCTAGCAACCAGATTGCTGCAACTGCAAACTGGAGAACTGCTGAATAAAAAGCTAAATAAGTAAAAAACCACAAATAATAAAAAATGAAAACCAATTGCAAATTGTCTCAGAATATCACTCTCATCATACTAAAAGTTCATTTGAAAGGTGAACAACCCCTTTAAACATTCTCTACCATTTCTGAAATAATCAAGTTTATCTTCACTATTCCTCTCCGGGCATTTGTTTCGCTTCATTCTGTCTCCAAGCAGCAGTTAGGTGTCAGATGTTCATTGATAGTTAGATCCAATACATCTTATAGGGGAGGCTTCCTTTCCTAGCAGATGAATTAAAGCTCACCCAAATAACTGATTCTAGTACAAAAAAATCTAACAAAATAACTGCCTTTTGCACAAATCTTTCATGTAGAGAGACATGATGTCTGGGTATTTTTCTAATACATCTTCTATATTTCCCTGACTCACACCTGCCCACCACCCGACCTCCCACCACCAGTGGCGGAAGTACCGGGGGAGCAGGGGTGCGATTGGGCCAGGGCCCGCACTCCGGCAGCTCGTGCACTGCTGTTTCCAATAGGAAAATCGCATACGTAGGGGGGTGGGTTCTGGCTACACGCTATGCACCAGGGCCCGCCGGACTCTAGTTACGTTACTGCCCTCCACCTGCCCGACTTTCGGGTTCCTTTTACAGACCCACGCCAACGGCCCCGCCGGTGACGTCGAAAAAAGGGGCGGAGTGAGCAAGCGCAGCATCTATAAAAGAAGTACCCGGAAGTCGGAAGCCGGCATTTGATGGTGGCAGGTGGGGAGAGCAGGAGAAGATCACAACCCGCACCCGTCCGCCACCTGAAGAGAAGAGTGTGAGGTCGGCCCGAAACCCGCCAGATGCGTGGGTATCGGGCCGGCCTGCACATCACTCATGGACATATTTCATATTTCTTATTCAGAAAACCCCAGGTCCCAAGCATTCTGGATAACAGGTACAACGGTGAAAAGCAAATCAAGTATGGATGCTGGGTTTTCATTTGGAGGGGTTGAACTTGATGGACATTTTTCAACCTGATTTAATTATGTAATGATGTAGAAAAATGGGTTATTTTGTTTCACACATGTGTAGATTTAAATAGGAGAGATCAAGCAAACAGTGACAGAGAGATATCCAAAGACTGTATAAGCAAATCATTGGTGCCTATTCTGTACTTCTTAGTATCAAAAAGTCACATAGTGAATGTTGTCAGTGTGTTTAATGTCACAAGGTTGGATGAAAGTCAGAGAAGCGTGGAATGATGTGGTGCAAAGCAGGTACTGGGATTAATGCTGAATTCAAGCAGTGAAAATAACATTCCATGAATATTCTTGGCATGATCACCTTTCACCACAAGAAGTGAATAAAGTAAGCCTGTAACAGCAGACATACACACACTCGCACATATATATACCTAGCAGCAACACATATATATACATAACAGAATATGTATATTAGCGTTCAACCATAAACATAATGTACATACATGATGCCAGCGTCCGGTGGCAGCACTTTCTTCATTTGCAGCTGATATACAAGTGCGACTGCAGACAACAGCTCTGTTCTGTAGCACTACATCCCAAACAATCGCAAAAGGATGCTGCCGCTGGGTAGGTAGTAGCTCTGCAAGCATTACAAGTGCACTAGTCTGTTACTTATCTGTCCTGCTTCCAAATCCCATTTTAGCCCACACGTTGGCTGGGCAGCCCAAAGGAAAGGAGCTGATTGTACTTCTCAATGACAATAATGAGAAGAGAGGGATCTATTGCGATGCACAAAGTTACCCAGTAGCAGCCACAGGACGCGCACGCCTGGTGTTGGTGCTGCAGCCTCCCAGTTGCCGCTGCTGTTGCCAGTGCCTGTGTGCTCCCGGCTAATGCATGGACTGACCATAGAGTACTGGAGAAATAAGAATCGCTGGAGCAGCCCCTCCTGTTGTTCCCCATGTATATAGCATCTATTCACCATCGAGACGCCGGGGGAAGGAGAGAATCCTGTAAGGAGGAGTCTCTCTACATATTGGACGAGCTAGCAATTGCTTGCGAGGCCCCATAAGGCCCCTTTGTTTGGCAGCCAGCAAGAGACAGCATGGTGAGAGGGGAGGGCTGAGTGAGGGATGACGGGGAGAGAACAATAGCATCCTGAGGGGTGGGAAATTGGAAGGAGGAGGAATGAAGGTATAAAAGGCAGAATACAAGAGGCTCTGCAGTAGTACAGCTGCAGAAGAAGCAAAGTGAGAAGGCAGAGAAACCAAGTGTCCACTGCACAGAGATCCACTGTATTAGAAGCAGGAGCAGCAGAAGGATCAGCCAGGAAAGGTAAGATAAAATTGTCCCCAATTACCACCAGTAGAGCCTCAAGTACATATGCAACCCTTTGCACTGCAGTTAATACACTGTGCCTGAAGATGTGCAGCTGTCTACTCCATCCATAGTTGCATAGGGTTGCCACCTGTTCGTTTTTGAACCGAACAGTTCTGTTTAGGGTTTAAGCACACGGGCAGATGCAGGGAGATTAAGCCGCCTGGCGACTAATCGCCTCTTCTTCGGGGTGACAATCTCCCCGAACTGCCTTCCCCTTGCTAAAATGAAAAAATGCCTGCGGCAATGCACTCGCAGCATTTTCGATTTCCGAAGTTGACTCACGAGGAAACTTCGGAAATCGAAGCGCCGTAAGTGCATTGCTGCAGGCGGTTTTTCATTTAAGCAGGTGGAAGGCAGTTCGGGGAGATTGTCGCCCCGAAGAAGAGGTGATTCATCGCCAGGCGACTAAATCTCCCCGAATCTGCCCGTGTGCTTAAACCCTAAGGCCTGTTCTGGACTCCACTTTCTGTTTGGTTCTCAGCCTTGTGAAACCCGAACATTAATCTGGCCAAATAAAAAAAAAAAAACAATTAAATACTAAGATACTCACCTTGACATGGCATAGTTATTATGAAGTGCAGTTCATTTCTAGTGAAGAAACAGAAATAAGCAAATCAATCAAAAATAAGAAATAGTTTTTCTAAATGAGCAATGCTGTATTTCAGAGCTTTCTGGATAACTAAGTTCTGTATAATATATCCCATACCTTTAGTTAAAGGATTGGTCTTACTCGTCGGCCAGAATAGATAGATGTAGGGTTTCCAGCCGTGTGGGTTTCAACTGGACATCTCAGTTTGTCGAAGGGCTGTCCGTTCAAAACATTCTGTCCCATTTAAAACATTGTGAAAACTGGACAGAAATCCATCCATTTGCATATAAGTGATGCAATAACCCTGACCCGGCATCATAACTGCACGACATCATGTCAACCCGAAGATCACAGCTCCACCCCAATAATATCTGCCCCGCCCCCAATGTTCGGGTTTAGCCACTGGCAAAGGTGGCCACAACTTGCCCGTCCCTTATTCTTTAGTTGATCATACATGGGGCAATAAAATCTGCAGCCATGACCCTTCAGACTGGGACAGATTTATCTAAATGTGAGATCAGAGTTTACCACAAAAAAACTCACCCCCTGCTTTCTATTCATTCCTATGTGATTTTTCAAAGTGTATTTATCAAATGGTGAACTTTCTCCCATTGATGAATACATTTCTAAAAATCCCACAGGAATGAATAAAAAGTGAGTGAGTTTTTCTGTGGTAAACTCTAATCAAACATTTTAATAAATCTGCAGTTGTCAACTTTTTTGCCTCATGGGCACATCTCAGCAAGCAAAACAGAGCTGGTCTGGGTAGAAGGAATTAGGGCTCACTACTGTAAAGATGAAAAGACAAAGCTAAAGGTCATCTGCAGAAAATTATCAAATTAAATGAGTAAAGATAAGTTGCAATGATTCAGAAGCTAATCAAAATTCTGCAAATAGTCAAGTACAATTTAATAAGAGGTAGAAGAATACTGTGCTTCCACTGCAAAATGAATGATGACCAACCCCTTATTATTATTATTTACTAGGCAATTTAATTGGACTTTGGAAGGATGTTTTTTTCCTCCCTACCCTAACTGTATTACAGGTGGCAGAACTCCTGTCTACAGCAGAACACAGACTCACAGTAGTAGCCCAGAGCTTTGTAGAGCCCTGGCAAGTTTTATTCCAGCAGTCCTCGACAGCACAACTCTGTGGGTAATTGAAGCAACCCCAGAGGACCACATTGGAGGTACACAATGCAATGCAGACTGCCCCTGGAAATCAGGAAATTGTTGTACATTGTCAGTGGCATAGGCAGGTACAGAGGATTTTTAAAAATTGTGAATTGTTTACAGGAATATGAATTAAAGTAATACAAAGGGGAGGCATAGAGATGCTCAGAGTGCCAGAAATAAGGCTGCAACAGCATGAAATATGTTTACACGCTATGGGGCAAATTTACTAAGAGCCGAAAATTTGCCAGCAACGGCTCACAGGCAGCGCAACACTTTGCCAGGTGAAAATTCGCTCAGACAATGCTAATTCACTAACATGCATAGTTGTGTCCAGGGCACCGAGCGCTGGCAAAGTTGCGGTAGCGTTAATTCGTCAAGCAGAGCGAAGTTGCGCTAGCGTTGGCTAATTTGCATACGGCGGGAAGTTAAAGTTGAATGGATGTATATGTTGCAGCAAATACATTACATTACACAAGTCCAGGGAACCTTAAAATAAAATAGAGTTGTTATAATGCCCTACACATGTGCCCAGTGTATAGTTTATGTGCCATATGTTAGGAAATGTAGGGGGGAAGCCGGTTACCCCAGAACATTTTTACACTCTTTTGCAGCCCATCACCCTGAAAAAAGGAAAAGGCGCCAGCTTTTTTTGGGACTTAAAAAATTTTTCAACTAAATTTTGAGGCAGTCCTTATAAAGAAAAAGGGCAGGCACTAACAGAGACCAGTCTTCCAGGCAGGCTTGTCAAGTCATATATTGGTTTATTGTAGAACACAAGGATACAACCTCACTGCCTTATGCATTTCATATCTCTCAGATACTTAATCATAGGCACTTTTATGCACTGAAATTTTGAGGAAGTCCTATCTACTCTATTACACTTCGCCTAGTCTGAGGTGGCAAAGGCAAGTCTGGCGCAAGAGGTAACGTTCAGTAAAATCCACATCTTAGTTTGCGCAGTTACGTCCCTTCGCCAGAGTGCAACTTCGCCTAGCGATTGAGTTAAGCCTGCGCCCGTTAGTAAATCGGCGAAGTACTGAAATTACGTTGCGGTGGTGAATTTTCGCCAGCGTTAGTCACTTTGCTCTTTAGTAAATTTGCCCCATGTGGCTTTCTTTTGTGAACACTTAAGGCTGAGAAGCTTAAACATACTTGGATGTGTTTGGATGAAGTTATTCAATCTCCATGTTATAACATTTAACAGTGAAACGGGGACAAAAAATGAAGTGACACACTCCATCATTTATCAACACTGGCCAAATTTGCACCTTTGCAGTAACCTATAGCAACCAATCAATGATAAACACTTGTCAGCTAGTTGCAGGTAAAATAATAAAGGCATAAAATGGTTATCATTTATTATCTGGCACTAAAAAGTTAAAAAAAAAAGTAAACTGTATGTGCCTTATGTACTCTTACAGTAGGGTAATAATCTAAAGTTTGGTATGCCTGCTTTTAATCTTCCTGGCCATGAGTGTGTTGAAGATCAGAGAAATCTTCCTCCACTTTTGTCTCCATTCATTTCAGGCCAACTGGATCATGTTCATTGGCTTCTCTTAATTGAGACATCATTCAGCCCAGTTACAGGCAGGGTTGTGATCCAATTGAGAGGTGAGAGAAGTTCCTAAGGTTTGTTAGGAGTCCCAGGAGGAGGACCCAGGGAAAGTCTGTTTTTGGCACCCAAGCTACAGGGTGGGCCACCATAGGCTAGGGCAGGGCTGTCCAACTGGCAAGGCTGCATGCGGCCCGCGACCCCCCCCCCCCCTTCTATGACCCCAACCTACCTGCTGTTTGGTTACCATGTGTAAAATTTAAATGGTGTCACTACAGAGATTAACTGGCCCTGCGTTGTTTAAACCTCAAATTCAGACTAATCCCCTGTATTGTTTACATCTGTGATCCCCCTGTATTGTTCACACTTGTGACACCTCTATTGTTCACACCCCTAAAGCCCTGTACTGTTCTACCTGAGACCCAGACTGAAACTGCCCACATTTTTCACCTGTTCACACTATATAAAATGCTAATGGGACACCAGCACTGTGTCACTGTATGTAGTACACATTAAAGTGGTCCTGATTTTCCTGTCTCCTGCTCTGTTCTGCCTTCCCTATGCTCCCTATGTGTGACATACTCTGTGTGTGCCATACTCTGCCTGTGTGTGCCCTGCTCTGTTTTCCCTGCTCTGGCTGTGTGTGACATACTCTGCCTGTGTGTGCCCTGCTCTGCCTTTGTGTTCCCTGCCTTTGTGTTCCCTGCTCTGCCTGTGTGTGACATACTCTGCCTGCGTGTGCCCTACTCTGCCTGCGTGTGCCCTGCTTTGCCCGTGGAACATAAACCTGGTATTTGTTCTGGGGGTTTGTTGCATTTGAAAATAAATTATATATGTACTGGGGGTACTGTGTTTTCAAATTAGAAGAGGAGGCATATGGATTTAAATGTATATCTTAATATGACAACTTTTTTCACATATGAGTGATAGTGATATCCCTGCAGTGAGCACCAACCATTTGGTTTTTTGGTGTGCTACCACAATTAATGTGGACTAATGTGGACAATTAAAGTGGGTGTGGTTTAAAAACAGGGAGTTGTCAACACTGGCTTCCATTATCGGCCCTCCACTATGTAGGCCGGAAAAAAATTCAACCCTCGGGACCACAGAAGTTGGACAGCACTGGGCTAGAGGATCCTGTGCTGCAACTCCCAGCCAGAAAGAGCCAGGTGAGCAGATGATCGGCCAGGAGAAAAGGCCACGCTGCTAGATATCTTGGAGGTGACCAGTGCCATTGTGAAGAGTGTCAGTGCTGCAGATCTGCCTGCAAACTCCAGTTTGCCAACCCCTGAGAGCACCCTGGTGAGCAACCAACCAAATGGAGGCTATTGGCAGAAGTACAAGTGTGTGGCCACTGTGTGAGGCCAGCTCTTATTTGTTTACCTGCTATGTGAGAAAAGCTAGCTCATCCAAGGATAAGTCGTTTTTCATAAGGTAGAGATACCATGATTAAAAAACTCTTGGAAAGCGACATTGCATGGAAATGAACTTTGCATTTATTAATTCCAATCAGCTTTAACTGTTGGACTGCTATAACTCAAGGTCAGACTGTTTTATCTGCTGGTCAGATAGAACCCCACTTACCCCTGTTGCAGAAGTGTTTAATTGTATTAGATGCAATTTTCTCTTTCTAGATTAGGCTTTTTATTGCTGCAAATTCCTGATCTTTAATTTCTTAGTGAGTCCCCCTGAGTTGTATTCCTCAATGGCCACTAGGTGGGGGCACTTCGCTGTAAAATCCAAGTGACAGTCTCTCCCAAATTCCAGGTTTGCCAGCTTGCCGCAGATAAGATAAGCGCAAGTTTTAAGTGTGAGTGTAAATTAGTGAGTGAGTGTAAGTATTAGTAATCCTATCCTATTGGATTGTACTGATAGATCTTCAGATACATAAGAAATACTCTGAATAACTTTGCATAATATATTGGTCATATAAGAAATATATAACTATTATATTATTATATAACTGCCTAAATAAGTGAATTGGGTAAATATTTTAAAATTAACATGCTCATAACAAAACATTTAAACTCCATTTAGTCAGTCAAGGTTTAACATTTCTTTTTCATTTTTATTCATTTTACAATTCATACACAGTAAAAAGAAGCAATAAAAGAATGTCTCTTTTTGTTTGCCTCGCCTCTTTCATCTGTCAATTTCTTTGCATGAATTCTGCACAGCAGTATTTCATACAAAAATTATACTGTAGTATTGCTCCCAACCTTTTTTTACTAACCAACAGCAACATACGAATGAAGCAACATGGTTGTCAAGAGAAGATTCACAATCAGTAGTTCTTATGCTACCCTGCTGGAGATTGACTGCAGTGCAGTAACTGCAAGAAATCATACAGTATTCTCTGAACATCAGAGCTCTTTGTTCTCCTAGAATGCAGTGCCATGAGCTACACCTTCCTTTGAATACAGTGCTGCCTGTTCAGTAGAACTGGATTCTGAGTTGAGCAAATTCTGAAGTCCTGGCACATTTTTAGCTCATCACATGACTTTTCACATTGTGAAGATCACTAACAGCAGCTTTGTATATATTGACAGTTACTCTTCTTTCAAAGCAGATGGACAATCCAATACCATGGCATGTAAATGACAGGGTAACTGGAAACTATAATTGTGGGAAACAAGTTTTCAATCCTGTAGGTTTATCATTTGATGCTTGCCAGCAATAGTTAAACTGCTAAACTGGCCAGGCTGTTTTCTACTGTTAAGAAGAAGGTCATTGCCTAATTTCTTTGCACCAAATGCATTGTAAGTGCAATAAGTGGGAGGCCAGTGCCAGTAATATAAGTGATAATTCATTTATAGGACTACAGTTCTGCCATGCTTTTTCATGCTGAAATAGTTAGCAAATAATATAAACCAAATCTAGCCAAATACGGTAAGTCATACATCCATATAAATAATAATAAAATGAGTAGTGTAAGCTTTTAAAGGGAAATATATCCCTTTTTTACTGGAGCTAATTTTTTTGGAGTTATTTTAAAAAGTGGCAAAAACAGTATCTGAACTTCCAAAAATACTGGGCTCCACAGACTGAAAGCAAACCATTATAGTCTGTCTGTGTGATTGCTGGAACCAGTTTCCTACTTCCTTGTTTCTATGTGAATTGATGGGATTCTGGGACCTGAAGTCCCTCTGTTTTCTAAGCAGATTCGTTGGAAAACATTTGGACTTCAATTTCCAGATTCCATCACTTCAAATTGGAACATGGATGGGATTCATTACAGAACTGGTCCCAGCAATCACCCAATTAGAATGTCTGATTGGTCTGTTGAACCTGGTATGTCTGTGTTAAATAAATCATTTATTTTAATGTCGTTCATTTGTTTGAGCCAATGGTAAAAATGGGGTATATTTCCTTTACAAGGACGGATTACAAAACTATAGGTTTTGTGCAAGATGTTTCCACTCCGCAGTTTTGTATAAATACATTTTGCGATTGACCAGATAAATGAGGTTCAATGCTAATAAATGCATTTGTGCAAACATGAATGATGGATATGCCCTAAATGGGATTGTGTCCCCTGAACTAAGGATTTGGGAACTATTGTGGATGAAGGTCTTTGTAACACTAGACAGTTACTGCTAATGCTACTGAAGTACTTTCATTTTTACAAAGAAGCAATGAAGCATCATTTTGCTGGTAAGGCTTCACCTTGTTTAACTGTGCAATTTTGGGCAGCATTCCAAATAAAGGCCATTGATATTTGGTGACCTCTCCCTGCCCCCTTTACTCTAATACAGGGGTGTCCAAACTTTTGGCTTGCCGGGCCACATTGGAAAAAGAAATATTGTCTGGAGCCACACATGAAATACACAAACACGTTTGATTTGTAAAAGTAAGGAAATACACAGAAAAGAACTACAATGGCAGTTTGATAACCAGATGGAGCTATACACTGGAATATGGGACACCTGGATATTAAATAGACTTATTATCATATTATTACTAATTGGTCAATGGTCATAGTCCCTCCTCCTCTTATATCCTTTGCGACATGACATTTCCACGGGAACCAAGCTGGGCCGCATTCATATGCATCCTGGGCCGCATGTGGCCCTCGGGCCGCAGTTTGGACACCCCTGCTCTAATATGTGTTTATATTTCTATATTTCACTATAATGATCCTTAATTGCAACAAGCAATTTACTTTGGGACTGAGGAGTATCATAATCTGCATTCAAGACAGGACATTTTCTCTGTACCTATAAAAAAAAACACTTGGTTTAGTCGCATGTGCATTGGCCATCTACTCGTATAGCAATTGTGATACTTAAGCAGTAAGCACACCTTGTTACAATATGTGGTTTTAAACTCTATGTAGCATTATCCAAAATGGTACAACTGAAAGCTTCATTTACGCTGCACGTTAAAATGTTATCTGTATTAACTGTTGTTTTTACAATAATTAATCAATAAAGTTTTTTTTGTTCCATTATTGTCAGTTATAGTTTGTGTGTGCAGCTTATCAGGTTCTATTAGTGGTGCTTTATAGCCATCATCGTGTTAGGTGCTTGTGAGGTAACATGGTAGTTCTTTACAAGCACATTAGAGAGCCTAACGGATAAAGCTTTTTCCCCACATGAACGCATTGCTGCCTGCTTTCAGCAGCACTGTATTTATGAAGGTCAGTTGGGAGATTGCACAAAAGCATCCCCTCTTGTGCTTCATTTAGACACACAAATCAGCGAGAGTAGGAGCCTTGTACTTTTAGCCTGCCAAGGAGAGTGCTGCTTTCACTTGCTAGCACCACACTCTGCACCTAGTGCTGGATATCCAATGCAGTAAATGGCTTGACCCAAATATGTTTAGAACAAGTATTAAGAAATGTTTTTTGGAACCTTAAATGCTCTATGTAACTTAGGTCTAAGATCATATTCAATGACCCCTATCATCTGCTTCCAGCTTAAAATACTGAGCTAAAAACTTTACTATTATGCGATTTATTAATAATTATATGGAGCGGAGCAATCTTTAAAGTAATGAAGTGTGTGTGATGATTAGGGTTGCCACCTTTTAAAAAAATCTCAACCGGCTGGTGGAGGGGGCTGGAATAAAAGGGCGGGCCCTGGCTGCAAAGGGGCGAGTTTCAACAATTAAGGGGGTGGATCCATGGTGCGTGATTGGCTGGGCCAGTAGTGACATCAAAGGGGGCAGGACCACAGCGCGTGTTTGGACTCAAGCCAGCAGCAAAAAGGTAAGTTTTTACTGGGCTGGGTGAAGGCCACGGGCTATTTGTTTGATGTATTACAAATTTACCGGCAGCTACATTGCCGGTAAATTTGTAATACCGGCCCCGGCCTTTGCTGGTGTTTTACCGGCTGGGCCAGTAAAATACTGGCCAGGTGGCAACACTAGGATGATCAGTATTAAGTAGGGATGTACCAAATACACTATTTCATGAAGGATTTGGCTAAATCTGAACCCTAATATGCATATGCAAAGTAGGACAAAAGAGGGTTAAAAAGAACTGTGCCCTGAAAAAAAATTCAACTTGTTGTTTGTGTGATGAAAGTTACATGATTTTAAGGATTCAGTTTGTCCAGGCACTTGGATGCAGCTGAATCCAAAGCCTGCCTTGACCTCAACATAGAACAGTATTCTGGCATTAAAACATGTAGAAAATATATTTTAGGACAACACATTAAAATTTTTATGGAAGGGTTACTGGCCTCATAAATTAAACTGAGCTTATGGTGTTTTGCAACTGTAAAGAAATAAGGAAAATAAGACTGTGAATTGATGTCAGCAATTTATACAGCAGCTGGGACCATGTGGGTCAAAAAGAACATTAAAACCATGCAGACTAGAACAACGTACCCAGGCCTAGAATTGTGCGTTGGTAACTGCTGTAAATGTCCACGGCAGCACAGTGAGGTACATTGTGAAACATACTAGAACGAGGGACAGAAATGGTCATAACAGTGTATGCTTTGTAACACTGCTCTGTCTCTGCAGAGGACAGCAAAGTAAATAGTAAATGCTGGAAGGGTTCCCTATGCAGGAGGCTTCTAATTACAGTCATTACTTTATAACATGCTTTAGTTCCCTTTGACATTTACAAATAGTTCACACATTCATGACACTGATCAGATCTGTGGAAAAAGTGTTTATTTTACACAACAGCTCATGTGGAGGTAGGGTTTTTTTTCTTTAAAAAGTCATCACAATAACCAGTAACATTATACAGAAAAAAAAATGTAAATTTTCAACATAGTCACAGGCAAAACAAAAGCTGGGATAGCCTCAGTCAATCTACTGCTCCAAAGAAAATCGATGTGAAATATATATTGTTCATTATGTGTATATCACTTTCCACTTTTAACAACAAAAGGTAACTGAAAACAAGGCACAATCCTCATCATGATTTTCACGCCATAAATTATAGAAAATAAGTGTCCAGTCAGGTCCCCCTCTTCAATAAGCTTCATTTGTGCAATACTTCAGGTTCAGTTTTTCATATACTGTCCAGTTTCTTCAAGACAAATGGAGCTGTAGATATGGATTTAAAAAAATGACAATCAGTTCATCCACAGATATGTTATCTTAAAATATTAAGGACAACTAAAGTCACATATACTGATGGGGTTCAAGCTTAACCATTAGAACCAACCAGCTTAGACAGACACAGAAGTATGTATTGGTAATCATCAGCATTAGTTTCATTCAGCAGACCCATGAGGCAAAGCATAGAACTGCCCTATGCATACTACATGTTGACTGTCATTACTAGAGTAAACCTGAATTTTAGAATTGATGCAATTAAATGTTTTTCTTTATCCTTCAAGTTACAAAGCGGAGTTTGACTAATGGACAAGTACAGGTATGAAACCTGTAATTCAGAATGCTCGGTACGTGGTGTTTTTCGGATGAGTGGTGTTTTTAGAATTTGAATCACCATACTTGGTCAACTAAACTAGCCATTAAATAAGCCCAATAGGGTTGTTTTTACTTTAATAAGGAAAATTAAATCTTAGTTGGGATCAACTTTACAGCAAAAAAAAATTTTTTAAAACTTAATTTGATTAAAATGGACATTCGTGTAATTCGGTGCTTTCTGAATCCCCTTTCTACAGATCCCCTATCTGTAACATATAAATATATTTACAGTATATATGTTTGTTATAGTTTATACAGGAGCAGTGACCAGCTCCATGTTGTAGCTCCCACCCTTCCCAGCTATAGTCAGGTGATACCACTGGTGTCTAATAAAAGGGCAGCCAAGTATGGGAGTTTTACTTTGAAAGCAGCTAGTAAGTTGCAGGTAAAACCTAGTCCCTTTGTAAAATGTATAATGAAGCAATAGAATTCTTAATGAATCAGATGAAAATTAAGTGTAGGACTGGCCAGATATGGGATGACTTTGATGTAGTTGGCCAGCTTAAATAAATTGCAATATATGGACAAACAATCCCTGTTTTGTTTAAAGGTTAAGGCGTTTTCAGTAGCAGTATGCACAAAATGTCTCTGTCTTAAATGTATTGATAATGGGTTGAGTGCAGAGGACTCTTGTATTTGTCTATATGTATTTTGTGGTCACAGCCTCATTGCACCCCCGCCTAGGGTGCGTTGGTCAAAGTATGTGTCAACATTTAACAGTGCTTTTTGTGCCCCTTCTAAGAAGTACAATATTTAGGACAAGGGCCCTTAAGGATCAGTTGGCTGTCTCTTGAAGCAATATGACTGAAGAAAACAATACCTAAATGTAATGCTCAGGGTCGGAACTAGAGGTAGACAGAGTAGGCACCGTCCTAGGGCGCAATCATGGGGGGGCGCACTTTTAGGGGGATTTTTCTTAAAGGGATCCTGTCATCGGAAAACATGTTTTTTTCAAAACGCATCAGTTAATAGTGCTACTCCAGCAGAATTCTGCACTGAAATCCATTTCTCAAAAGAGCAAACAGATTTTTTTATATTCAATTTTGAAATCTGACATGGGGCTAGACATTTTGTCAATTTCCCAGATGCCCCCAGTCACGTGACTTGTGCCTGCACTTTAGGAGAGAAATGCTTTCTGGCAGGCTGCTGTTTTTCCTTCTCAATGTAACTGAATGTGTCTCAGTGGGACATGGATTTTTACTATTGAGTGTTGTTCTTAGATCTACCAGGCAGCTGTTATCTTGTATTAGGGAGCTGCTATCTGGTGACCTTCCCATTGTTCTTTTGTTTGGCTGCTGGGGGGGAAAGGGAGGGGGTGATATCACTCCAACTTGCAGTACAGCAGTAAAGAGTGATTGAAGTTTATCAGAGCACAAGTCACATGACTTGGGGCAGCTGGGAAATTGACAATATGTCTAGCCTCATGTCAGATTTCAAAATTGAATATAAAAAAATATGTTTGCTCTTTTGAGAAATGGATTTAAAAATTCTGCTGGAGCAGCACTATTAACCGATTCATTTTGAAAAGAATGTTTTTTCCCATGACAGTATCCCTTTAAACCTCCAGCCGTGATTCATACTGAAGCACTTCCCACCTCCGTCTTGGCACTGGTACATATTTGTGGGCAATATCTTGGCATCTGCTGGCACTGGTAAACAGATGATATGGGGCAATATGATGGATTTTTGGCTGCTGCTGGCACAGGTACAGATGGGACAATATGAGGGATTGGCTGCTGCTGGCACAGGTACAGATGGGACAATATGAGGGATTGGCTGCTGCTGGCACAGGTACACAGATGTTTGGGGCAATATGATGGATTTTTCGCTCCTGCTGGCACAGGTACAAAATGGGGGCAATATAATAGATTTTTTTTGCTGCTGCCTGCATAGGTACAGATTGGGGGTTTGGGAGCAATCTGAAGGATTGACTGCCATTGGCACAGGTACATGGGGCAACACAATGACTGCTGGTACAGGGGACAATATGAATGGTAAGGTGGGAAATGGTAATGCAATACTTGTGGAGAGGCACTGATTAAAGCCCTTGCCTAGGGTGCCACAATACCTTGGCCCGGCCCTGGTAATGCTATACACATAACATAAGCGGTCCCTCAATGGGAAGTCTCTTGTGCAAAGCCCCTCTCATACAGCTGCAAGCCTGCAACAAATGCTGCGTGAAACATTGGATCCCTGTATTTTCTTTCAATCAAATATGTGGAACATTGCAACACTCTTACTGCCCGCGCCCCTCACTCACTGATTTTCAGGAGGGCCACGTATATCAGAAAATTACGAACTGAGGTCAGCACGTCTTGCCGCATCTTTTTCCGCAGCTCCTCTGGGTCACACTTCGGGCCAAGTCCTTCCAGGCGGAACATCGTGCGATGGATTTTTGTGCTGATCAGATGCAGGTACAAGAAAGTTGAAGGGCTGGCTACAACATGCGCATCCCCGGAAGTAGAGGTCGCGCTAACTGGAGGTAATTAGTGGAAATGCCGGAAAATGACGAATCGTACAGGCGCATGAAACGCGCGTCATACGGGCACCGCCGAGGGTCAATGTTCTGCAGTCGTTTATTTTCATGATATCATTATGTACATACAAATTAAGACTTTCTGATCCATTATTATGAGTATTGGCTTGAAACAAGTTCACCAATAATGGGAAGAGATAAAATGTCACTACAAAACATTGTTGCAAACTTTTTTTGCCAGCCTGAAGCCCTGAGTGATGATGTTTACAATTACATCCTAAACATGTTTTTGGGTTTTGCATGCATAAAGTTTGCAGTGGAATTGAAGGGACAGTCGAGTCACTTTCCAAATGTCCCGTTTTTAGAGGGACAGTCCCAATTTTGACAGCTCCACCTGCAGTCCCTCATTTGTACAGGAAAGTCCAGTTTTCTTTGCACTGAACAGTCAGGAAAAAAAAAACAACCTTTCTAACGTAATTAGCTTTTGGCAGAGAGCCCAGTACAGCCACAACAGAAGATAAGATATATTTGTAACAATTCAAATGTATCTAGATAAGCAATCTAAGCAAATAAGTAATTGTAATAATATAAGATAACAGGTCCCTGGGAAATGTTAGACTCACAGCTTAAACGGCAATTCGCCTTCATTAGCAAAACTGTAATAACTGATAAAAAACACAGAAATATGTTCAAACTTATATAACCTGTGAAATTTTGTAAAATAAACATGGTAATTATGCCCCTGAAGAAGCCGCGCAAACAGTGAAACGCGTCGGGCTGGTGGCATAGGTGGACGGTGGGTGATAAGCTCCCACTTGTTCCCAATGTAGTTAGGTAGGAAAACTTATCTGGGGAACGATTGGAAGGGAGGGTTCTGGGACTGCTACTGGCATCCATACTTATAACTAACTGCAGCAGGCACACTGTTATATGCAGCGTTGAAGGCGTTGTTAGCTCACTGCTCCACCTATAGCCTCGTTTTTAAGATGTTTTTTAGGGACAATGTCCCGGACTTCATTACTTCTACTATGAAGTTGTGTGTTATTCAGTTTGTTGGAGGCGTGTATGTGTTTTATTAACCTAGATTAAATGTTTTATTCTTAACCATTTGCAGTACGTCTGAACTGGTTAGCTTTAAGTCAACAGGGTCCTTAAGGCTTCTTACCTGGCCCAGTTGGCTTTGGTTGTCTTTGTTTTGGTAATATATGTTCTTTAATGAACACTAACCTGCAGACAAACTTTATTTTGAACGAATTTACACTCACATTGGGGTAATTAATTAGGGCGTGTGGCCACAAATTAACCACGCTACTCGCGGCCTCTTTTATTTTCAAAATGTTGGGAGGTATTGTTTACCAATACCAGAAGACTAGGGAATGATTATTGATGAGGGAGTAAGTTTGCTCATGATATACACACAAGGACAAGTTTTTTTTAAATTTATATTGGCCACCCAGAGAGGGGGACTGTTAGACACATGAAGCCTACCTGTTTTGTGACCCCAGATTTGTGTATATTTGAGCATCTGTCTGGGGTTTTTTTTATTATTGTTTTAAATTTGCAGTGGTGACCAGTGGCATAGTGACCACTTCAGGGGATGATCTTCTTGACATGCAGGGGACACTTTGGTTTTTGTTTGTATATTTATAGTGGCTCAATTTTCTTGTCAGAATCTCAGTCGGTTCCCTGACAAACAGTATTCAGATCAATAAAATTATTTTTAAGGTTTTCCAAGCAAAATTATTGGTCGACACCCTCGAAGGTGGCAGTAGCTTCAGGGTTCCCACAGTGGCATGCTTCAATTGCACATACAAAGTCAGGAGCAGAAATCACTTTGATGAAGCTAAGCAACCGAACTGATGATATTGGAGAGCTTTTTAGCATGACTGCTTCTGATTTGCAGCAGAATACATAATACCAGGTAGAAATGGTAGTAAATAAGCTTATTGCAGCATAACTACTATTTGAAATCTTACAGATTTCTTAAAGGATTCCCAAACATTCAACTTTGAACAGATCAAACTGGCCAATGGACTTAATAAATATTAAACCTTCGGGATCTGTTATCTCAGACCAGAGAAAAGAATGAGTGGTTTGGGATATAAAAGCCTGCTTGGGCAATGATGTTCTAGATTCCTATGCTTATATCCTTTAAGTTTTTGAAGTTTAAGTTGCTTTAACACATTTCCACAATTTAAAATTTTCCCAAACTATATACAGTTTTTTTTTTTGGTCTCCTGAAAAATGTAAAATGTGGGTTCTACTGTATATTCTAAATCCCTGTTGTTATTAGTCCGGACTACTAAGGAATATATATTTTTATATACAACATGCACCAGACCGGTGCTCCCCTTTGCTGAAAAGTATACTAGTGTGGGGTAAAACTGCAGGAGTGCAAAACTGCCATCTTCTTCTTCTTCTGGATCTTCTTCTACATTCTGGTTAGGGTGCACATGTGAGTAGAGTGAAAAGCTAAACAAAGCTGACAAAAGGTGACATTTCACGCTACTGTACATGTGCACCAGGCCCAAGGACGAACAGATGATGTATGGAGAAGATATTGTATTCCTACGGAAGTACCCTGGGCCAATGCAGTTTTCAACAAAAATGTTGTATCAGTTAAGAGATTATAATCACTTGGGGATGCCTAACGATTGGCTCCCCCAGTAATTTTACTTCTTCTTCCAATAATCACCATTGATAAAGTTGGGAGCTTAGTAAGAATATGCATTAACACTAAAGTCTAAGAAATAAATGATGCATTACTTTCAAAATGAGAAGGCATTATATTGATGTAACAAAGAGTTTTCTGTAAAATTTCTCATGGTTTGTTGAATTCACGTGGGATATGTTAAACTTGTCATGTGGGAAAATGTACTTTTAGACGTAAAAAAAGACCAAGGAAGATGCAGATATTTTCTTTTATGTTCAATTATTTGTTTTCCTTCTATAGTGCAGTCCCTTTTATGCTGTCAAGTAAATCAATACTTAGAGATGCACATCCCTTTGGTACTTAGATTGTTTCCTACTGTTTGTGTCTTCCCAGTTGCTTTACTTTACATTTGCCATAATAACTGTTCTAGGATTCAGAGAAGTAGGTTATTGATGTGGTTCTGTCTATATCTTGTCATATTTATGTTTGAGCAATATATTTCATTACCATATACAATTTGCTTACATTTATGTAAAAGCAGTTGCTGAACATCAAGCTTTTGCTTGAATCGACATATCCGCATTATCCATGTTTTCTTTAAGCCCCTCCTGGGTTTTACTAAAAATTGCAAGAAATTGATCTTTTGCAAGCTTACATAATGGCATGCTAACGTTTCAGATATCTTGTAGCAATGTAGAAACAATTCCATTTTATAATGTGTCAATTTAATGACTGTGAAACTTCAATTTTACATACCCTGATTTTACATTTTTTGTGGTCCTACCAATTTATAATGCATTTCACAGGTGCTTTTCCCTGATTTTATATATTTTACAAAAACTTTTGTCCCGATGTTCCCAAAAATGGGTCTCAGTAATCTGTGAATGTTATTAGTTAAATTAAGAGGTTTGAACTAGTAACCAGATGCATATTTTGTCCTGATACTGGGTGTGCAAATAGTCAAAACTAATTCTAACTTACTTATTGCTTTAGGTTGAGTCTTGCACTTGTCCCCCCCCCCCATCCCCATAGTGTAACATTAATGCCACAATGCTTAATCCTTGTCAATATTATATATTATTATACTATATTGTATTTTAAAGTTAAACTGACTCCTGTGTCCTATGAGTACTTGAAGAATAAGTTGCTTTAAAATATTTCCCTGATTTAATATTTTCCTGGATTTTACACAGTTTTTTCCTGGTCTTCTCAGAAACGTGAAATTGGCATTCGACTGTACATTCCAATCTGCATCTTTTGCACAACCCATCTGGTTGTTTTGGGATTGTAAAGACCAGAGCAGCAAATGTCTAGCATCTGCAAATTCTTGGAAAAATAAGGAAATATAGCAAGGTATCCAGCAGTCACATTATGCTGATTATATTTTAACATTTAGCACCAAGTGCTGAAAAAGCATGATATATATCTAAGATAATATACTATGAGAGCCCCATAGGTTTGACATTAGCCACTACTTATTTTGTAATGAAATCTTTACGAGGTGCATAAAAACTCTTAAAGGGGTAGTTTTAGCTTAACATATAGTTTAACCTGTAATTTAACATGGCCTACTCTTAGCAATAAAAACAATTTTCCTCCTCAAAAGGGGAGTCAATGACCCAGGCAGCCAAAAAATGATTTCTCTCTGGGGCTACAATTGTATTGTTACTGTTACTATTTATTATTTATGTTTCTAATCAGGGACTTTTCCATTCATCTTCCAGACATTCAAACAAACCACAACCTGGATACTGGGTTAAACCCTAGCGACCAGATAGCTGCTGAAATTCCAGATGGGAGCAATAAAAACAGTGCATGGGGAATGTTTATTAAAGGACCAGTAACAAATTTGAAAAAAAATTGTCAATATACTACAAAAAAAAAATATATCAAACTTTGAAATCGCAAAGTCTTTATTTAGAAATAACTTACCGATAGTGATGGGCGAATTTGCTCCGTTCCACCGGAAAATTTGCGAATTTTGCACGAAATTCGTGAAACGCTCAAAAATTTGCGCCCATTTTTTTACGCCGGCGTCCGTTTTTTTTCGACACAGGGAATATTTTTCTGGCGAATTTTCGCGGGCGTTTCACAAATTTATTCGCTGGCGGCGAATCGCACAAATTCGCCACAAATTGGCTCCTGTAAATTCGCCCATCACTACTTACCGAAACTCCGCTTGTGCTCCTCTTTAGAAAAGCGACAGGGCGATGATCCATCATGCAGCGCTCGATTTCTTTTCTCTGGCTATCTCCTATAAGGAATCACCCGATCGCCTTTTCTGAAGAGGAGTGCAAGCAAAGTTTCGGTAAGTTATTTCTAAATAAAGACTTTTCGATTTTAAAGTTTAATGTGTGTTGGTGTTTTTTTTTACGTGGAATATTAACTAATTTTTTTGTTATTTTTATGTTACTGGTCCTTTAAGAAGCAAAAAATTGTGTTGTTTGCCAAAAGGACAGTTCCTCTCTAGAAAGCAGCAGGACTGCAACTAAGGGTAAGTAGCTGAGGCACCTCCCCAAGTTGGAGCTATTTCTGAAATGGGGGGGCACTATTTGATGATGATCATTAGACCTTGTCTCTCCTGACCCTTCCAGTGTCCCCTTGTTTGTGAGACTTTTCAGGGTGTGGTATATAATATTTTTGAGCAATTAAATAATTGATTTCCTAAAGATCACCAAAATTCTATTCAACTACTGGCCTTTCAATGATGATGAAACTTACATTTATACAACAATCCTTGCTCTGGAATGTATTTCTCTTACAATTTAAAGGGTATAATTAAACCTTAATAATTTTAGATTAAATATGACCTCTGGCAGCAGAATATGTGATTTACCGGTGTATACACTGTATAGTCTCTGGGGGCCACTAAAATATGCTACAGGCAATTAGAAACCGACCTTGGTTGCTCTTATTTGACCTTGCGTCAAGCTTCCTATTTCTGTACTCCATCCTCTGAAGTGTAAAGTTTCCACTCCTTATGACCATCCCAAGGTTGTTTGTTTCAAGTCCAAGTTGACAGCCCCATGGCAAACCCTTGAAAATCAATGACATAACTTAATTTATTATATTGTAATGCTGTCAATGAATGAATTAATTAATTATAATGCCTAGTACATATGTTTACCGGTACAGATTTAACTGAAATCCAGCCTGTTATCCAGCACAGTGACTGTGGGAAGAGAGTGGAGCGAGTGCATAAAACCTCTGCTGAAATCAACTAAAGTAGTGGAAAAAGGCTCCTTATTCCAGTGGAGAACAATAAAAAAAATTAAAAAATTCATACATTTCTGTCTTATATTGACACAAAGAAAACATCTTGATACTATAGGTGTATTACAGGTATAGGATCAATTACCCAGAGCCTGGGGTTTTCCAAATGAGGGGTATTTCCATAATCTGGATCATCATACCTTTAAGTCTTCTAAAACAAAAAAAATAAACATAATAGGATTGGGTTTATTTGATTTAAATGGACTCTATGGGAGATAGCATTTTGGATAATGAGTTTACAGATAAGGGATCACATACCTGTATTCTACAGTAAAATAAGACAAAGTTAAACCAACCAGGGCCTAAACTAGATGTAGGCAGAAGAGGCACCTGTCTAGGATGCAATGATGGGGGGGGGCACTGGGCAGGTACCTTTTGAAGAGTCTTCTGCCTACCTCTAGTCCATGATCTCTTGCTCCAGCTGCTGCCCCCATCTCACTCAGTTTAACTTATGCACACATTCACGTGTGTACACTGGTGGGGGACAAGCAGGACCGGTTTGTGGAAAGGCCACCAAGGCCCGGGCTTTTAGGGGGATTTTAGGGGGCAGCATGCTGCACAACCACAGCCACATTAGTTTGAAAACACCTGGAGGTATAATAATTTTTTAAATTTCCCGTCCCCAATCCCCATTGCTCCGGTCCTGATGATGAAAATTTGCACAAATAAAGGGGTGGAGACAGGGGCGATGAACAGCAGTGGGCCTAGGGGTGCCCGCTATGTAAATCTGGCCCGGGGACGAGGTTTTTATTCAGCTTGGCCTGCGCCCCTGAAACAATACAAAACAACACAATAAAATTAGCTTTTTCATAGCAAAATATACATACAGGTATCCAAAATGCTTGGGATCTAGGGTTTTCAGGATATGGGATCTTTCCATAATTTGGATTTCCATACCTTACGTTTACTAAAATGTTTCATTTAAACATTAATTAACCCAATAGGATTGTTTTTCCTCCAATAAGCATGTATTATATCATAACATTTGACTTAATTCATTACAATGGAATTTATGGGAGACGGCCTTCCTGTAATTCTGAGCTTTTTGGATAACGGATTCCATACCTGTATACCTGTGTTTTAGTACCCAATGACTTTAGAAAAGGAGTAAATGATATTCTATTTGCAGTAAACATACTTCTCCCTTAAATAATTAAGGAAGAATAAATTCCTAGTCAGCAGTATATCATGCTCTTAGTAGTTGACCTAACATTTATCAGTGCTGTGGTTACTGAGGCTTGCAAATTGTACAATTGTACAACTCTGAATTATCTGCAACTGGTAATCTAATACTTCATGAGAGTTGGAATTCATTGAGTTCCCAGTTGGGATTAAAGTGTTGCAATGTCCAAAATGTGTGGATTTAGCGCATGCACATCAATGGAACATTCACAAACGTCTTGTGTTAATGTCCTGTTCAGACATAAAGTACAAGGCCAACATTTGACCTGTAGCATGTTGGCAAAATACAACATTGGCAACTCACTCATCCAAAGTGGGGTGGAATATATTATACAATTAAAATTATGATTTATCTGTTCAGCTTTGTGGTTACATTTTAAAATCTCCTAATTTTAGTTGAGTTGCTACTACACACAGCTTTCTTGTAAATCCACAGCCAGAAGAAAAGAAGGGAAAAAGTAAAAGTCAAGGATCAACTTTATAAATTCCAACTGTTTTATCTTGCTGCTCCAAACCTCTTTTCTGCTCCGGTTATGTAATGTTCTATTGCAGAGCAAGAAACATAATTATGTCAGTATTGCTTCTGTTGCCTTGTATATGTCCTAAACAATAAATGTAATAAATATTTAAAGGTTAGTAATGTGTTGTCATTGTGCACTATTCATTGTATACATCCACTCAAACACAGAGCATAAGAGTTGAATATGCTGACATTTCTTAGCAAACTTAGGAATCCATTATGTCCGATGTTTATGCCCATTACGTTTGCCTTGTCTATTCAGGAAAGATAAGAAATGGCTATGCTGCTAAGGAAAGTACAGCGAGCTATATAACTCTAGTAATGAGAAATCAATCAAAATATTTGTTCCATATTTATAGGACCACGCACAAGGTGGGTTTAGTGAAGAGGTATCCCAATACCCAGGCATCTCCTAAATGCCTCGAAAAGGTTTTTTAAATGAAGATGATAGCAAATTTGCTGTTATATTATCATCAACTAGCAGTGTAAATCTGTTCAGTTTGCTGTGTTCATTTGTCCAGTTAATTTCTGTGCTGTTCAGTGACTGGCAAAATTTTAATAATGTGTTTTGAATATCTAATATGGGAAGAAACAAGTAAGCCTCAAGTCTTGTACCCTTGCCAAGCCAATTCTTCTTATTTCAACTGTCATTTATCCGTTCAGTTCCGTTCCGCCTAGGGTTTAAGGGTTATGTAAATCAACAGCATTCAATATCTCAATAGAGATGTAACTGGAACCCAGACAGCTGTTTCCCTAAATATATTGATATCGAATAGATCAATAAAAGTCACTGTAGAGTTGAGGAACCCCAACTGAATTGGACAGGAAGAATTAGTGCTGTAAATGATTTTTGTAAAGCATTGCAGAAACGTTTGGCACTATATAAAAGATACTAATATTTATTTTAATAAATATATTTTAATTTCATTATATGTGTACTTGTTTTATGCATGTTTAGTACATATGAATGCCTCCATGGCACCTGAAGATATCTAAACATTTCCAGTGACAACCAAGTTAAATCATCTCTAAATTATAGAAGTCTTCCATTCATCATAACAACTGACTCTGTAAGACTAATATCAGACTGGGCTTTAAACTGCCACTTTTAGGCAGAAAACAATCAAGATATGCCTCCCTGTCTGTCACTGTTTCCATTTTATCAATGGGAAATCTTGTGTCTGATGCGCACGTAGTAGGAACAGATGACCTGCACTCTAAATTAAGATTTGCCACTATGTATGCTTCAGGCAGTTTCCCAAAGATTATTATGGCAAGTGGTGACAAGCAGAGAGAAGAGTTTGGGCTGCCTGTATTTTCTGGAGGAAAAGGAAAGCTCCAAGACAGTTTATTGCCAACAGATTAGCCACAATACTACAAGCTAGAACGCTATATTATTCTGCAGAATGCTTTACCATACCTGAGTAAACAGCTCTAGACACAGTCTCTGTTTGTTTAGGATAGAAGCTGCCATATAAACTTGGTGTGACATCACTTCCTGCCTGAGTCTCTCCCTGCTCTGAGCTCAGATTACAGCAGGGATGGGAGGATGGAGGGCGAGAGGAGCAAACTGAGCATGCTCAAGCCCTGCCCTGGAGGTTTAAGCTGAAAACAGAAAGTCTGATACAGAAGCCCATGAGTACACAATAGAAGGAAAGAAATGTGGTGTTTCTTTTGACAGAGGACTCAGAGCAGCATTACTTTGAGGGTTTACTGGTGTATTTATATAGTCCTTTCTGATAAAGCCAACTTAATTTTAGCCTTTCCTTCTCCTTTAAAAGCAATACCATGAAGACCTCATCCATTAGTTATATGTCTGGAGCCAGTACAGCTCTTCTTTTTCCACTTGGTAAATTAAGAAGATTAACTCCATGCACACTCCATGCATTAGATTTTGTTTTACTTCTTTTGACTCTATGGAATTGTATCACTAGCAGAAAAGTTGCTGAGGCCACACATTTTATAAATTAAGGACTACTAGCCCCAACTCTTCATAATATGGCAAATAAAAATCCTGATCTAGCTCGACCACTGATCAGACAGATTCATCTGTGCATGCCTAAGCCATTGAGTTTTCCCCAGGCTAATTACCATGCCCCCTGGGCTATGGAGGTGGGGTCACAACTGGCTTCCACCCTTGACTTTATTCTCTTCCTCACCATATGTGGTGGCCTTATGGACATTTGAATACAATTACTCTCCCATCTACTGTCAAGATAGAGAGGATAGTTTGCCTCTGCATAAATTTTCTTTTCACCCCTTTACCCCAGTAAAGATGAATAATGGAGAAAGCCCTGTAAAATAAAGTGGGCTTCGGGGGACACATGATCACATTTGCTTTTCAAGCAGTACAGATTTGAGAAAACTGCAATACAGGTATGGGACCTGTTATCCAGAATGCTTCTTTTGGATCTTCATACCTTGTCTACTAAAAATAATTTAAATATTAAATAAACCCAAAATACTTGTTTTGCTCCAATAAGGATTAATTATAGACGTCCGCAGCTCTCTTTTTCCCTCCCCCACACTGATTTGCATATACAAATTAGGGTCCAGATTCAGTTCGGTATACGGCCGATTCTTTCACTCCGGTTCATCCCTAGAGCATAGTATGTTTTCCTCCAGTGTATCTACCATTACTGGTTTCAATCAGACCAATCAGTCAGTAATATTGGTGTGTAGGCAGACATCTCAGGTCATTTTGCCTGGTCATGTGCTTTCAGAAAGAGCCAGCACTTTAGGATGGAACTGCTTTCGGGCAGGCTGTTGTTTCTCCAACTCAATGTAACTTAATGTGTTGTAGTGGGACCTGTATTTTACTACTGAGTGTTGTTCTTAGATCTACCAGGCAGCTGTTATCTTTTGTCAAGGAGCTGATATCTGGTGACCTTCCCACTGTTTTGTTGTCAGGCTAATGGGGAGGGCGGAAGGGTGGGGGTGATACTCCAACTTGCAGTACAGCAGTAAAGAGTGACTGAAGTTTATCAGAACACAAGTCACATGACTGGGGACAGCTGGGAAACTGACAGTCTAGCCCATGTCAGATTTCAAAATTAAATATAAAAAAATCTGTTTGCTCCTTTGAGAAATGGATTTCAGTGCAGAATTTTGCTGGAGCAGCACTATTTACTGATGCGTTTTGAAAAAAACATTTTTTCCTATGACAGTATCCCTTTAAAGAAGCACAGTCTTTTCCCTTCAACTTGCCCTAAGTACAGTAAAATGATACTTTAAAAGCTTTATCTGTTTGAAGACAACTAGATGGGAACATAAAATAGCTTATACTAAGGGTATATCCTGTATCTCCTGTGCTGTGACACACATCAACAAATATTTACAGGTAAAGGGGTATTCCACCTTTAAATACACTTTTAGAAAAAAGTGATATTCTAAGACAATATGCCATTTGTCTTTTTTTTATTTTTCCATGTTTTTTAATACAATGGTTTCAAAGAGAGACTAGAAAATGGGACAAGGGCCCAGAAAAGAAGGAAAACAAATATAATGTAACAATAACAAAAAAATTGTAGGCCATCAAAAACCTGGAAAGAAGAAAAAGTCAGTGGCAAATAACGAAGAAACTGAAAAATATAACAAATGAAGACCGATTTAATATGGTGCTAGGAAAGGACATTCTATGAGATACTTAAAAAAAAAAAAACGCAAAGGTAATCTACCCCTTTAATTTTGAGGACTATTATACAAAGGAATGGCACATTTTTTGTATTAATGCTGTTTAGCATTAAAATACTTGTATCTAAGTATTTTCATGCAACACCATGTAAGCTAAACGTTATTAATGTATACCGGTAATCATATCATATAGGCCCCATGATGCTTGTTTCTTCATGTACATGTATGTGTAATATTTATAGCCATACTGTCCCTGTAAAACCTGTTAGCCTGTTCTTGCTGTTTGCTCTGATACTTAAATACATTTCATCATGAAATGGTTTGATATGTGTTGTTAGGGACTAATATGTGTTTAACAACATGTGTTTTGATTACAAACTTGCCAAACACCCCTGGGGAAGAAGAGAAGGGAAGACAAAAAAGGGAGGGGGAGAGAAGGGAAAAGGGAAGAGATAATTGGAGGTACTCACCATGTGAGAATGGAGTAATATTGGGTAAGATGTTGGTTAAGTGTATTGGTAAGTAAATGACTACAAATACTAGTGTAAGGTGGCCATACACGGGCCGATAAAAGCTGCCGACAGACCGTGTCGGCAGCTTATTGGCCCGTGTATGGGGCCCCCCGACGGGCTTCACCGATCGAGATCTGGCCGAAAGTCGGCCAGATCTCGATCGGATGGGATAGAAAATCCCGTCGGATCGCGGCCGCATCTATTCGTTGATGTGGTCCCGCGATCCGACCGCCCGTTAAGGCCTCGTTAGGATCCGATCGTTGGGCCCTAGGGCCCAAGATCGGATCGGCCCGATATTGCCCACCTCAAGGTGGGCATATCGGAGGGAGATCCGCTCGTTTGGCGACATTGCCAAACGAGCGGATCTCTCAGTGTATGGCCACCTTTAGCTTAGGTAGGAGAGAATTTGTGGTTTCCAACTAGAAGGGCAAACATGGGATTAGTTCAACATTATGTTGCCAGATGAAGTAGAATATGTTCCATTACATAATTGTCCCAATTGGGGCATAAGGGACGGTATAGGTAATGGGCAAGCTGGGTGAAAGCCAATTACAGTTTGTAATAGTCTAGGGACAGCAAGGTTAAGGCCTATAAGGCATATGGGGAATCAAGTAACATGACATTGGAACTAAGGATCGTAAAACTTTATTGTTGTGTAAAGATGTAAGTCTGTTCACTTCACTGTTTATATTCTCTTTTTTGTTTTTTTTGTGCTTTATTGTTCTTTCTCTTTGCATTTTACTATATGGTTCCCTTTTTAAGCATGATGGTAGAAGGATGATGGTACAGTGTTCTATAAGTAAAAAAGGAAAATAATGTATGATTGTATAAAAATGACATAACTTACCACTTATTAAGCACTAATGTTGTCAAATTTCAATAAAGATTATTGAAAAAAAAAAACAACAATTGTCCTAATTGTTGTAAACAATGCTTCTGCCTTGTTGGAGACCATCTTATTTGCCCATAGCCTTTGCAGTGCTGACCTTGTGGGCTTTGCGTAATGCAGGGTATACCCAGTTCTGGTAGTTCAGCAGATTTCATCAAGAGTTATACTGCAGTGTAGCCCATGGTCATAATTGTGTACCATAGTGTTAATATGATTGTGTACCATAGTGTTAATATCATGAAGGTTTCCAAATCTTTTCAGTTTTAGTCCAATTGATGCTGTGGAACCACCTGGGGTTGAAGTCTGATTGCTGGAAACCAGCTTCCAGGTCAGTCAACAGACTCAAAAGTTGTATAATGGAGAGTGTATGCTGTATACATTATTAGGCACAGGCATGCTGTGTGGGTTGGGCAGACAGGCAGGCAAATGGATTAAGATTCAAGTGGAGTGCATTCTTATATGGTTTCTAAACTGTATGTTTTATACAGACATGAATACAGTAGGTGGAAATGCTATGGGCAACTTGGGTTATGCAGGAACTGTCACAGTGTATCAGAGGTAGGTTGCAATCCTGGATTTTTAACCTAATCCTGTTCACTCTCTGTGGCAGTACAGTCAGGGAAGCAGTAATGATGCCTGAGCATATGTCATGAGAAGTGCAGCACTCACATTAAGTATTTAGGTTATGATAAGCAGAATAACACTTGCATGCAATATTTAGAATATGGGAACAAGAACAGCACTTGCATAAAATATTCAGGATGCGGGAATGGCAATGCCATGTATATACAAAATTCAGGATCTGTGACTGAGGCTAGTAGCAAATCTAAGGCTTAAAATGGAAAACAGGTCAGCAAATAACAGATGGGAACACAAACTCTCACTTAAACAAATGGGAAATCAATCCCTCTTAACCAGCTGATGATGTACATAGTTAAAGGGCATGTAAAGTCTAAAATAGAATAAGGCTAGAAATGCTGTATTTTGTATACTAAATATAAACATGAACTTACTGCACCACAAGCCTAATCAAACAAATAATTTATGCTTTCAAAGTTGACTACAGGGGGTCACCATGTTGTAACTTTGTTAAACATATTTGCAAGACTAAGACTGTGCACATGCTCAGTGTGGTCTGGGCTGCTTAGGGATTGTCATAAACAAAGCTGCTTGCGTTCTGCATGGCTGGTAAGTAAGACGGGGGCTCCGCCTGCTGTTCATAAGTAGGATTGTTTCCCGGCTCAGCAGTTAGGGACCATCTGACAATTCCTATCCACAGCAGTAAATGAAGGGAGAATTTCAACTCTTCCATTGCATATATAGATAGACACAAATACATATTTGCATCTATCTTTACAATCACATATCCAAACTATATTTATCAATACATATGCTAACTACAAGCCCTAAATCATTAATAGAATCAGCCATCTCAACATCACCCGGCAGTGCATTCCACAACCTTACTGTCCTCACTGTCAAGTTTTCCCTACACTGCCTCAAATGAAAGTTCTGTTCCTCTAGTCTAAAGGATAATAGATAATTGAAGTCACCCATAACAACAACTTGACCTAGTTGTGATGCTTCTTCAATCTGCAAAATTAGCTGGGGATATTCTCCTCACTTATATTGGGTGACTTGTAGCATTCACCAATGATACGTTTCTTAGTTAAAGGGATACTGTCATGGGAAAACATGTTTTTTTTAAACACATCAGTTAAAAGTGCTGCTCCAGCATAATTCTGCACTGAAATCCCTTTTTCAAAAGAGCAAACAGATTTTTTTTATATTCAATTTTGAAATCTGACATGGGGCTAGACAAATTTTCAGTTTCCCAGCTGCCCCCAGTCACGTGACTTGTGCTCTGATAAACTGCAGTCACTCTTTACTGCTGTACTGCAAGTTGGAGTGATATCACCCCCCTCCCTTTCCCCCCAAGCAGCCTAACAACAGAGCAATAGGAAGGTAACCAGATATAAGCTCCCTAACACAAGATAACAGCTCTCTGGTAGACCTAAGAACAGCACTCAATAGCAAAAGCCAAGTCCCACTGAGACTGATTCAGTTACATTAAGTAGGAGAGATAACAGCCTGCCAGAAAGTAGTTTCATCCTAAAGTGCAGGCACAAGTCACATGACTGGGTGCAGATGGGAAACAGACAATATTTCTAGCCCCATGTCAGATTTCAAAATTAAATATAAAAAAATCTGTTTGCTCTTTTGAGAATTGGATTCCAGTGCAGAATTCTGCTAAAACAGCACTATTAACTGATGCATTTTGAAAAAAACATGTTTTCCCATGACAGTATCCCTTTAACGTAAGCTGCAATATCTACCCATACCATAAGACTTCTACAAATCTTTTATAGTTTGGTAATTCACCACTTGCCTATATAGCAGGTGATGTACTGTACAAGAGTGCCATTGCCACTGGATTTTCAATATTTTAATAAAAAATATAATTGTGCTACCTTGCATGTAAAATGTAACTTCTACATGCAGAATTTATATGAGAATGGAACAAAACAATATAATAATGCACAGGTGGCAGTTAATAGTTACTAAATAGGAACTGTGTTGTTGGTACTATTTGTAGAATTTGTAGAACCTTGCAGGCAGATACTGTAATGCTCTGGAGAGGCCAAAAATGAAGTATGCCTTATAAGATGTGGATGCCCATTAGAATAAGATGCTGGAAAATAAAACTCCTGAAAATAAACTTAACCCTGGCACAGAAATAAGAGGATTAAGATGCTAGAAAACCAAGCCTTACAAAAGAAGGAAGAACGAGCCAGTGCAGCTGCATCAGTGCCTCAGGAATGAGTTTAAACCAGAATTGAAGCTGAAGAAGTACCAATAGACAAGAACTCAGGGACCATGAATCAATGAGATGTTATCAGTGAAGTCTGTAAAATCAGCAGAACCTATGAGTCAGGTAAAAAGGACAAAATATGCTGTGCATTATAATCTTTTAAGAACAGGATGTTTATGGTAGGGCCACACTAATCTGGGACATCCCGGTTGTTGAAAGTCATATAAAATCATCTGCTGAATCTGCTGAATGTTCACAATCTTGCGCCTCATACACACAAAGCTGAAAACACATTTCCATACATGCCAACTCCATCCCACTGCACATCCTAGGGGTCCTACCTGACTGTAGCAAGTACTGCCTGGCAGCAGCTTCAATGGCAAACAAGGTTTTGAGCTACTGTTTATTAAAAGGGGCATAGATTTGTGGGAGGAGAGGTTTATTCTTTTTCTATTACATAGCACTGGCAAACCCCATCTAGAATATGCTGCGCATCCAGCGCTCAGACTGGAGAGAGCCCAAGGAAAGGCAGCTAACCTGCTAAAGGGAATGGAAAGTCTCATTTATAAATAAGGAATGGCCAAATGGAATGTTGTCAAAGCTGGAGAGTAGGAGTTTAAGGGGAGATATGATATAATTCTTTATAAATCGATATATATATATATATAAACACATAATGAACTCTCTAATGGTTTATTTGCCACTAGGTCCTTCCAACAGACACGAGGGCACCCATTCCAACTAGAAGTTCCCTCTTAATCCCTCTTCAAAAATAAGTACCTGCTTTGAGGCCACTGGGCACAAGATCCAATGGGCTGATGAGCAACATGTTGCTCTCAAGCCACTGATTGGGGATCACTGCATTCGATAGTTTCAAGAAGGGGTTGAATGCCTTGTAAGCAAGTAAGAAAATACCTAGTTTTTGAAAATAGCTCTCAGTGCAAAATTGATCCAGAGAGTGGTCCATTCCCATCTTGGAGCCAGGAAGGATTGTTCCCCTCTGTGACAAATTGGAGAAATAAACTCCAGTCTGAATAATTTCTCCCTGAATTTGCACCAATGATATTACCCCATAGAGCAGAATGACAATCTAATGACATCTACACTGATGTGTAGATTTGCTAAATAGCAAAATAGATGGAACTGCTGTGAATCCTTCTGATTTCACTGCTTGATCAATAATAAATGTGCTCCTTAAAATTTGGTGTGACTTTAGTTCTGATCTGAGAGATCCTTAGTTCAATAGTTATTGATTGGTAAACTCAAAAAAAATGAAAACTCATGACCGTTCCACTCATATACATTATGTTTTTACTATTATTATTATAATCACATATTTATAACGTGTCAACATATTTTGCAGTACTGTCCAATTAATGGGTATATACATTGAACATACAGATTTACAGAGGTAAAGAGGACCCTGCCCAAAAGAGCTTAGAATCTAACATTTATATCAATTTTAATATAGTTAAATATAGTTAACTAAATGGTTCTTATGGTTAACTTAATATTTACAGAAAAATAGTAGTGTAAAAGTGAGTGTATACTCCCCCTTTTTTGGGCACATGCGAACCAGATTATTTACAACAAAATATTTACTACATTTCCATTTGAGAATTAAAACTTTGCAGTAGAATTCAATATACTTTTTAGTTTTATTTAGTTTCTTCACTACTAAATCTGACTCTAACCAAATACTGTGCTAATGAAATTTGGATGAAACCTGTAGTGCTGAATTCAGTCTTTTACAACACAATCCATCTCTCCCTGACACTGCAAAATCCATACTTAGTGGGAAGTGATAGGCAGAAAAAAATATTAGATCCTTGGACACATGGCAAAAATACTGTGTAGAACAAACTATTCTTTACCTCCATACTAAATAATCAAATCCCACAAAAATATTTTGGGGCTATTTATTTATATTTTGTAAGTGTAATGGCACACATGACATATTCTCTGGCTGCATAAAAGAAGCAGGCAGGGAAAAGGCTGTGGGGCAGTATCTTGGCAGGTTCTTGATATGGGCATTCAGATTTTATAGTTTTCTGAAACGTGGTGGTTGAAACAATATGTTTAGTTATCCCTGTTGCTGTTGCCCCAATCTATATTTTTGCCACCTAAATTCCTAACTTCTTTTGATACTTGCCTAATTTATGGGCCAAATTGACTATGGATTTTGTTGGCAAATATCTTTGTAAAGTGATGGAGAATTTGTCATTGCTAAAAAGTGTAGGAGACATGGAACGCAAATCAAAGACTCTTCACTAAACAGAGTAAAATACATTTTGGGTTAATTTGTAATAGTACCGCGAAGCACTTTGCAGATCCAGAGAGCAATCCCAAAATCCTCCAGGGGAATACTTTGGGAGAGATCTAACTTTGTATCTTTTTTTCCCCTGATTTCAGACCAATGTGCTGACTGCTACGAGGGACTACTGTCATATTTCTCCTTGAGGAAAAGCAAGAATGGTGTCTCTGAATAGATGAAGGTGTGTATTTTCAATAAATCTATAGTTTGTGGGGTTATTTCACAAGTATATGTTTTTTCCTTTCTTTCAGACCACAGCAAAAAATTCTATAAGACTGTGGCTACAATTCTCCATTTATAAAAGTAAGAATGGCTGAAGGTGTGCACTTTTTGGAATTATATGGTTTTTGGGGATTATTTAACAGGTAGGGGGTGTTTAGACTGAAAAACTGCAAGTAGTACACATGGGGCACATTTACTTAGCTGTGAAGGAATAGAATAAAAAATACTTCGAATTTCGAATTATTATTTTGGCTACTTCGACTATCGAATTGGCTACTCTGACCTTCGACTACGACTTTGAATCAAACAATTCAAACTAAAAATCGTTCGACTATTCGTCCATTTGATAGTTGAAGTACCGTCTCTTTAAAAAAAACTTCGACCACCTACTTCGCCACCTAAAACCTTCCGAGCATCAATGTTAACCTATAGGGAAGGTCCCCATAGGCTTTCTAGCCAATTTCTGATCGAAGGAATTTCGTTCGATCGATGGATTAAAATCCTTCGAATCGTTCGATCGAATGAATAGCGCTAAATCCTTCGACTTCGATATTCGAAGGATTTAACTTCGAGGGTCGAACATCGAAGGTTAATTAACCCTCGATATTCGACCATTAGTAAATGTGCCCCTCAGAGTGCAGCCCCCAGATTTTCAACTGTAATGCCTTTATGCATTGTTCCTGTTTGGGGTGTTTGGTGGCTGTGTCTCCATGTGTACCCTTACATATGGGGTATTACTTTATTCAGGGGAACTTGCAGATTGATATTTAGTAGATTTTTGATAGTTGCCTTGGAAACTAACAAACTTTGTATCCATTTTTGCCTTTATTTCAGACCAAAGCGGTGGCTTCTACAAAAGACTTAGGTCACAATTCTACATGTAGAAAAGCAAGAATTATGTCTTTGAAAAGCTTAATTATAGGTGTGTACTTTCCAGTAATATATGGTTTGTGGGGGTATCTTCACAAGTAGGGTGTTTAGACTAAAAAACTGCTCACTGATCACTGATGTAGTAAAAACATAGTGGGTAATGGATTATACCCGGACATCTGAATTTTCAATCACACCAAATGAGGTCTGGCTGGCAAAATGGAATGGGTGAAAAGCTGTACCTATTAGAGTTTGGCATGTACTGTAGGATAGGTAAAGTCCTGGAGAAGGTTAGAATACATCAATTGTCCTTGTAGCCTAGAGCTGATAAACTGTATGCTTTCTATCAGGCTGTACAGGGAATTCAGCGAGGAACCTTTGGGTTTCTGGCTCTGCACATTAACCAACGGGTCAGGTGAGCAGCCTGCAGGGTTGCTTACTATATGTTACCTGGCCTTTGCAGCCCTAGCCCAGCAGCAGCCTGATTGCTTGGTGGTTGGGGTCAGTCAATCAGGACTGACTCTGCCCTATTTGAAGCCAGCTCTCCTCACCCTCCTTGCCTGAGAATTGACTACCTACACTAGCACTGTGGCATCGCCCCTAGCTTAAGGTTCCTGCTCTAGCCTCCTTCCTATTCTGCCTTGTCTTGTCGGAACCCTTCCGTCTAGTCCTGCCTCACTGTAACCTTGTCTTGTTTATCTTGCCTTGATCTACCTTGCCTTCCCCTTCCAGATCTGCTTTAAATCTCACCTGTTCATACTCCAGTTCCAGTCCTGCTTGACCTTGCCCTGCTTTCCTTGCTATTCTGAATCTTGTTCTACTCATTGCTCCAATCCTGACCTTCCTTGACTTGACCTTACCTTGCACCTTGCCCTATCTTTCCTTCTCCTGTCTGTATCTTGTATGCCTAGTGTGATCCTCCTGCTATCCAGTCCTCCAACAGTGCTAACAATCGTACCACTGTGCTTCCCATGTAAATTATATATATTGTATGTTTATTGAACTGGACAATCTCTCAAGCTGTGTTTTCTGTGCAGTTACATTAAGTTTTATGAGACATTAAAGGTTTTTTTAATCAAAGGAAGTTTATGGGGTTTTTTATACACAACTCAAATGGTCTCTAATTTAAGAAAAAACTTGAATGTAAAAAACTGTGTATTAGGGGTGAAAAGCTCAAAAAGAAAAAAAAACCTTGAATCTCTCAAATTGATCATGTTTTTGAGTGAAACCCACCGAAAAAAACTTGAACATCATGAAGGCTATTAACATCTTCAGATGGTTCAAGGGACTTCTGCCATTGACTTCTACATGACCTCAACAGGTTTTCAAGGTATTTTCAGCTTGGGGGTATAATACATTTCAAAAGATTCGAGTTTTTATTAACCAGAAAAATCTATTTTTGTTTTTAAAATACCATTGAAACCTCAAAAGTTTTTGTGGAAAACACAACTTGACCTTTGATAGCCCCCTTATTATGCTACAATTAAACTTGCATACATATTAGGGATGCACGGGATCCAGGATTCAGTTCAGGATTCAGCCAGGATTCTGCCTTTCCGCCATGCACCTTGCCAAATTGAATTCTTGAAATCGTATAACTTTCCATCACATAAACATCCTTGCGATTTGGATTTGGTGCATCCCTTAACCGTGTTCTCCTGTAGATAACTTCCTGGAATTTTAGCAAAGTGTATTACTGCTGCACACTTTATATTCCACCTACAGTAAGAATGCATATAATATATCATTTTATATATCTATATACAGTATATATATCAGTCCAACCTGGTGCACTCATAACACTTAGGGGCCGATTCACCAAGGGTCGAATATCGAGGGTTAATTAACCCTCGATATTCGACTGGGAATTAAAATCCTTCGACTTCGAATCTCAAATAGTGCGCAAATAGTTGATTCGAAGGATTTTAATCCAACGATCAAAGGATTATCCTTCGACCAAAAAAACTTAGGAAAGCCTATGGGGACCTTCGATTCGAAGTCGTAGTCGAAGGTCGAAGTAGCCCATTCGATGGTCGAAGTAGCCCAAAAAACACTTTGAAATTCGAAGTTTTTTAACTTCATATCCTTCACTCGAAGTTAGTGAATCGGCCCCTTACATTTCAACTGCCCGGTTGCAGGTCAACAAATAGCATGCATACAATTAACAAAAAAAGACCGCATTCCAAGGACATTAAGGGGCACATTTACTTAGGGTCGAATATCGAGGGTTAATTAACCCTCAATATTCGACTGTCGAAGTTAAATCCTTCGACTTCGAATATCGAAGTCTAAGGATTTACCGCAATTCGTTGGAAAAATCGATTTAATCGTTTTAATCCATCGATCAAACGATTTTCCTTCGACCGGAAATTTGTTAGAAAGCCTATGGGGACCTTCCCCATAGGCTAACATTGAGGTTTTACTTGGCGAAGTAGGGGGTGAAAGTTTTTTTTGAAGAGACAGTACTTCGACTATTGAATGGTCGAACGATTTTTAGTTCGAATCGTTCGATTCAAAGTCAAAGTCGAAGTAGCCAATTCGATGGTCGAAGTAGCCAAAAAAAAACGTTCGAAATTCGAAGTATTGTTTCTTCTATTCATTCACTCGAGCTAAGTAAAAGTCCCCCCAAAAGTGGAAAAAATAAAGTGATTTATTTCAACGTTTTGGCTCTTCCTGATGACGGCCCAAGTAGAAGAGCCGAAACGTTGAAATAAATAACTTTATTTTTTTCCACTTATAAAGTCCTTGGAGTGCGGTCTTTTTTTGTTAATTGTATATATATACATATATCTATATATCTATATATATATATCTATATCTATATATATGGGCACCTTCGAGGTAGTGTTTGTGTACTACACAGGGGCACTTGCCCTTGATTAACTCAAGGGGGCACTTGATTAACCCTTTAAACACGTTTTATGTCTTTATAGCAGCAGGGAGAGCTCCGTGTGAAGCACCAACTCTGTCTGTCTCTGAATGCCGGCTACAGCAACTCTCTCTCTCTGAAAGCCGGCTGCACCAACTCACTGTGAATATATATAGTCCACAAGATAATGATCCAAAGGAATCCGCACTCACAGGTCTTAAGTTCAGTTAAAAATATTTATTAGAACAGATAACTAACGTTTCGGCCTCTCCGAGACCTTTCTCAAAGTATTCATTCTACAATAAATAAGTTTTATATACACACAATCTAGCGGGAAACAATGGTAGCTCTGACGTATACTATTCGTCAGAAGCAGAGCGACTCACTCTTTGATAGAAAACCACAGATTCATTGCACTTCATTATAAGGTATGCATTACAATTAAATCTAACAATATATTTTAATTAGAAACAATGTTAAAACAAATTTAAAACCAATATATCGAGACACTGTTCCTTTATCACTATTTTGTAACAATATGATGACTACTTATGCTCTCATTTGTAACTTTGTTTCCAGTGTCACTGATGTAGCATTCTTTGAGGATGTCTAAAAGGTCCTGACTTGAACGCTTCCTAATTCAGCACTTATTACCCCCAAACGCTACAACCATAACCATACGTAACCCTCAGTGGTCCTCCCACTGACTCTAAACTATGTATTGACTGCATCATTCCAGTTGTACTATACTTTGCCACATGGGTGCTGCTCTAACAACGCTGCCCACTACGGTGCACTACTAGTGTGAATCATGCTTGTTTCAACCCATATACACCCATCTTGTGACACTCCTCATTGCGCACCCCTATATATAAACCCATATACTTCATTAATTATAAATTGGAAGCCCTATGTGTTATCTGTCCTCCTCCATCATTAATTACCTAGGGACACATTTACTTAGCTCGAGTGAAGGACTAGAAGGAAAAAAACTTTGAATTTCGAAGTTTTTTTTGGCTACTTCGACCATCGAATTGGCTACTTCGACCATCGAATTGGCTACTTCGACCTTTGACTACGACTTCGAATTGAACGTTTCGAACTAAAAATCGTTCGACTATTCGACCAATTGATAGTCGAAGTACTGTCTCTTTAAAAAGAACTTCGACCACCTACTTCGCCACCTAAAACCTACCGAGCACCAATGTTAGCCTATGGGGAAGGTCCCCATAAACTTTCTAAGCATTTTTTGATAGAAGGAAAATCATTCGATCGATGGATTAAAATCCTTGGAATCGTTCGATTTGAAGGATTTAATTGTTTGTTGGAACGATTTTTCCTTCGATCATTCGATCGAACGAATTGCGTTAAATCCTTCGACTTCGATATTCGAAGTCGAAGGATTTAACTTCGAGGGTCAAATATCGAGGGTTAATTAACACTCGATGTTCGACCAATAGTAAATGTACCCCTTAGTGTCTTTGATCAGCCTTATAATGAATCTATAACCATTCCCTTATCATCCCATGAACATCAATTAGTGTATCATCTGTGTTGTACAGATTGCATGTCAATAAAAAACGATCTCATACAATGATGAAAAACAAGGGTGCAAAAAGTGAATGAAAAGAGAATAAAAATAAAAATTCAATAAAAATGCAAACCCCCCACCCAGTGTTCAAGTCCTGTAGTAAAGTCAATCAGCATATATCCACACCTGTGTTCTGGGTGTACGCCCATCCAGTGTACACCATCAGCGGGGGGGTTATAAAAAAGTTTAAGTTCATTGAAGCTTACACAACATATGTAAAGATGGTAGCAGATGTCAAATACCACCATCACCTAGCCCTCCCATTCGGTGGCATTATAACTGCCAGTGAGTCATTAATCGCCCTTGGTCGGCACTTATACTGGTAATTAACAGTTATAGGGTGTCACTGCCTCGCCAACCCCCTTGGTGGAGTTCCTGCTGCCAATAAGTTACAGGTTGCCCATTGTCGGCACTCACCATTGCAGCATCCCTCTCTCCACAAGTACCCGGTCGGGCATGGGACTCATGCAACTGTCGTGGTGTTCCGCAGTGAGGCTCGCTACAACACCGGTTCCAGGTTGCCAATAAAACCCAAATCCCTGTTTTGTTTAAAGGGTAAGGCATTTTTCAGTAGCACTATGCACAAAATGTCTGTCTTAAATATATTGATAATTGGTTGAGTGCAGAGGACTCTTGCATTTGTCTATATGTATTTTGTGGTCACAGCCTCATTGCACCCCCGCCTAATGGTTTTAAAAATTAGTGGTGAGCACAACTTTCCCTTGTTTGTTATAGTTATACAGGAGCAGTGACCAGCTCCATGTTGTAGCTCCCACCCTTCCCAGCTATAGTCAGGTGATCCCACTAGTGTCTAATAAAAGGGCAGCCAAGTTTGGGAGTTTTACTTTGAAAGCAGCAAGTAAGTTGCAGGTAAAACTTAGTCCCTTTGTAAAATGTACAATGAAGCAATTGAATTCTTAATGAATCAGATGAAAATTTATATTTGGGTTGAGTGCAGAGGACTCTTGTATTTGTCTATATATATATATATAATATGTATACTGTGTAATTAAATTAAAAAAGCTGCTTTTACACTGTTTCTTACCTTCAAATTTAAGGTTTTTATAAAACACAGCAGATAATAACTTTATAGGACCCCCATAACCACTATTTTTTTTAAAGATTTGAAAATGCATTCAAATGTTTAAATAAACATGAATGTATATTAAAATATTATGCTTCATATGGGGGGAAAATGTGTGTTGTAGTTTCCCTTGAATAATGAATGAAATCTTTTCATACTGGCCAGCATGCTTCCCCTAATGAACCTAAAAAAAAATCTACCAGTACTTAGTCTTCTCAGATTTATTGCTAATCCTGTAAAGAACAAAGGCAGAATCTGAACTGGATGGAGCAGATTTTACAGGATCGAATTACCCTTGTTACAGCAGTTTCCAATCTGAAGGGTTTAGAATTTAGATACTACCAATACTGATGATAAACAAGACAAGATAGGGTTTATCTTCCTAGGCAGTATACAAATCACCAGTGTACTGTACCTGCCTTCCTAGATTGCATTTAATCAGCATTTTAGCTTTATCCGTCAACCTCAGACACTAAAACAAATCTGGCTCACATCCACCTTTTTTTTCACTGAGCTTCAATTTATTCTTTATAGATATATGCAAAGCATTAACTCATGGAGGTGGCGTGCGGGTGGAGCCTGATGGATTTTGGAAGAGCTGCTGCCTCCCAGACAGAACATGCTCAGAGGAAGGATAGCTCTCAGGGTGGAGTTACAGAGACATTCTTCTCGAGCATCTTTAATTAGCAGCAGGGAGAGCTCCGGGTGAAGCACCAACTCTGTCTGTCTCTGAATGCCGGCTACAGCAACTCTCTCTCTCTCTCTCTCTCTCTCTCTCTGAAAGCCGGCTGCACCAACTCACTGTGAATGCCAGCTGCAGATTTCAGAAAGGGACCAAGGCAGCTGAATATCGCCCTTCCATCTACTTACAGTTATCCTTTGTGTCCTTATCACCTGCCTTCTAAGTCAGCTGGAACCAGTGTGGATCAAGGCAAATAATGGCTAGCAGCTGCCCTCACTAGGAACTGTGTGCCCAGAATAGGGCAGAGCATGGTGTGGATAGTAGTGTGGGGAACCCACCAGCTCTTCAGAAAGGTAGGTGTGCTGCTAGTGTAACTGTAGTAAACTGAAGCAAGTAACTGCTTAAAGTGATTATCATGGTGTATTTTGATATATATTGTTTCTGTTACAAAAATACTGGATGCCTGTTATTTACTTTTTAATACTTTGAAATTAAATATATAGGAAAACTGTGGGGGCATCTTAATTGCAAGCTCTTCTGACCCTTTCTTCCGCTTGCATAATGTGTCTGCCTTTTTTTGTATTTTACACAGAGCACAGACTTATGGAGAGTGTTCTGCTTTATAAATTAACCAGAATGCTTACAATAATGGAGTCCAGACATCTGTCTTGCCATTCTTCACAGGGGTTGAATGAGAGCAGCTCCCAGTTTATTCTCATTGTGGTCATTTACCGTTTCATAAACTCATCTCTATGTTCTGCAATGTTGCCATGTGCCCAGTCGCTATTGATTAATTGCCTGGTGGCAGTCTCCTTCTATAGCTTACCTGACAGATAATTATTGAGATAGTAATGGCAATACAAAGAGATAGAATTATAAACAGATTGATTGAGAGAGAGAGAAACTGTGTTCTCTGGGCTATTTTAACCCTGGAAGAGCCCACAAACAATTAATTATAATTACAGATTTGCCATTCATTGTTATCTCAGGTAATGCCAGTCTGTGATTCTGCAGAACTGAGCTCCCAAGTATGAAATGACAGTGTTATTATGAGGCAGACTGTCTGATGCCATGTGAATTGCTGATTTGCTATACCCTGTCTAGGTAATTGCAGTGTGATCAGTAACAAATAGGAAGTGGAATGAAAAAATGTGCTTTGCTCATGCTTTATCTTTATCATTAAAAGATACAGATACACCGAGCTGCTGGAAGATGCATTTGTATGCAAGTTTCCAAAGCAGAATATCATATAAGTATATTATTATCAGCGAAGGCAGTTGACAGAATGTTGTATTTACTGTTCTTTAAATTGTGTTACTTCTACATCTAGATGTCATAGGGTTTCTCCAGTGTGCTGGCTGCAGAACCCTTTTACATATACTATAAACAAATACTTTGGATTTTGGGTTGAATGGTGCATTGCTGGTGGATCTGTAGGGATCACGGATCGCTTTCGACCCATGCAAAATTGCTAACATTTGAAAATAATTTTCAGGTACATTTTGCTACTGGGCTGTGCGTTACATATGACTTTCTCTGAAAGAGGACTAGGGTAGTTTGAGCTTTTCTGATCATGGAAACAGTTGAATAATTCTGCAGTTGGTCAGTTTAAGAACCTGCTGAATTCCCGTTGGCATACGTTTCCTGGGATAAAGAGTCCCATTACTTTTACTGAATGTTAGGGCTAGGTGGCAACTATTTCCTTATGATTATTTATATTCCGGGGGGCTAAGCTCACATATTCTATTTTGTCTATGTGCCATCGGCCATAGGAATCTGCATTGGCCCTAGATATCCAGTAGATATCCAGAAAAACTTCAGCATACACACAACCAGCTCAGAACGATGGTATTGTGCAATTTTATTTAGATATGACAATTTGGGGGTGAAAATTGCACATATAATTTAAGACCTGAACTGAATGTCAATCTGCAAACAGTATCAGCAGTACAATAAATATATATAGGGGCAGATTCACTAACTTCGAGTGAAGAATCCGAATGAAAAAAACTTCGAATTTCGAAGTTTTTTTTGGGTACTTCGACCATCGAATTGGTTAAATTCATTTGAATTCCATCGAAGTCGAACGAAATCGAACGATTCGAAGTAAAAATCGTTCGACTATTCGACCATTCGATAGTCGAAGTACTTGCCCTTTAAAAAAAACTTTGACCCCCTACTTCGGCAGATAAAACCTACCGAAGTCAATGTTAGCCTATGGGGAAGGTCCCCATAGGCTTGCCAAGCTTTTTTTGATCGAAGGATTTTCCTTCGATCGTTTGATTAAAATCGTTCGATTCGAACGATTTAATCGTTCGATCGAACGAAAAATCCTTCGATCGATCGAACGAACGATTAGCGCTAAATCCTTCGACTTCGATATTCGAAGTTGAAGGATTTCAATTCGAGGGTCGAATTTCCAAGTAATTTTAACTTCGAAATTCGACCCTTAATGAATCTGCCCCATAATCTCTATATATTGAAATGTACCATACTGCCTGCCCTGTGATCTTGTTATTCTCACATAAACATGATTTCACTCTATCCTGTGAGACATTATCAAAAGAGAGGGCAAATATATTGACTTCTATATGCGGCGTGCAGAAGCATCACTTGGTTAACATAGGCAGGTGGGAATTGCATTTAATATAGTCACACAACTGTAAGTTTTGGCTTTGGTAGGAGAAAGGCTCTCAGCAGGTAGCATGAGGCAGCCAGACCAGGTACCTTGCTCAGTATATGTTGTTTAATTATTTAAAAGTAAATACTGCTGTAGTAGATCTTTTTGGAATCTATGTAGATTAAAAATATATATATTTATAGTTGATGTATTGAAGTTTGATGACATCTATTGATCTATATTTCTGTGTGCCTCAATCTTACCTTCAGGATAATTATTCCACTCCTCCAGTGTCATTTCTGAGCCTGACAATTTGCTGTCTGGCCTTGCAGTCACCAGTTTACAAAGACTACATAATAGGAATGCATGAGCAGTGGGCTCCACAATAGCAGTAGATCTATTTCGTTTTAATAGGATCACTATTGACCAGAGCAACCACTGTGGTCAATCTTGAGAAAGAGACATGGAGAGCATGTAAATCTTAGAGAGGTGACTATTATGCTGGGGAATAGGACTCCAAACCTCTGTCCCAGAGATAACAATGAGCACTACTATATACTACTATATAAAGTTATGATGATATTGATCAACCGTGGGCATTTGTGGGGCTTTATTTCACATTTAATCCAAGGCTGGATCATTATTATTCTAATAATAGTTGTTATTAGAAACTAAAATTATCTAGGTAACACAGTTTTAGGACCCTACTACCTAAATCTTGGGTAAGATTATCTGCTGTATGTTCCTGGACCGCCAGCAGCTGCTTCTGTGTCTGTTATAACAGCTGCAATGATGAAGCCTGCTTGCCCATTGTGCACAGTGTCCAAACAAATAAATGAGGAGCACAGAGTAATAGTGTGTGCTGATTAGGTGTTGAGATCAAAAATGATATGACATTTTGACACATTGCAGAACAATACAGCAGCTACACCTTTGCATGTTTAGATCAATAGGAAACCTTTTATGTCAAATAACTTTGAGCTTTTTTTTTTTTTCTAAATGTACAAACACATCAGGGCTGATTCACTAAGGGTCGAATATCGAGGGTTAATTAACCCTCGATATTTGACTAGGAATTAAAATCCTCGAATATCGAAGTCGAAGGATTTAGCGCAGATAGTTCGATCGAACGATTGATAATTCCTTTGATTGAACGATAAAATCCTTCGAATCGAACGATTCGAAGGATTTTAATCCAACGATCGAAGGAATATCCTTCAATCAAAAAACGTTAGCCAAGCCTATGGGGACCTTCCCCATAGGCTAACATTGACTTCGGTAGCTTTTAGATGGCGAACTAGGGGTTGAAGTTTTTTTTAAAGAGACAGTACTTTGACTATCGAATGGTCGAATAGTCGAACGATTTTTACTTCGAATCCTTTGATTCGAAGTTGTAGTCGTAGTCGAAGGCCGAAGTAGCCCATTCGATGGTCAAAGTAGCCCAAAAAAACCTTCGAAATTCGAAGTTTTTTACCTTCGAATCCTTCACTCGAAGTTAGTGAATCGGCCCCTTCTTGTATTTGAAAGGGGAGTTTGGTGTGATACTCCACATTTCTGGCAAAAGCAGCAATAGAAGTGAAAGCCACATTAAGCAGAGAATTTTTGCTGTTTATTTAGTGGTTTTATACTGCAGGCCATGGAGATACTTAAAATGTATAATTTGTCGAATTCAGCCTTTGCCAACAAAATATAGAAGGTTTCGAAAAAAAAAACCAAATGTGTGGGGCTTATTTATTTTTTTACTGAACCACTTGCCAGCAGATACTTTATTGGCTGGCGTATCTGTGCCATATCATATCTAATTTGTTTAAGGAATACACTCAAGACTGCTCAGGTCACTATTCTGGCTTTTAAATGATATTTGCTGACAGGCAAATGGGCATTAAATGTCAATAACAAGATTTTATTTATATGTATAACTAAACTATTATTAAACAGATATCTGACAGACAATCTATAGAATAGAATATAGAAAACGGCTATAATTGTATTTATTGAATATTATACACTTGCAGTTGTTCCCCTTACAGTAAATTGTCCTTAAAACTGAGAGAGAATATTCTTTATAAATATTTAATGCTCTTTCAATCTGACCATGTTGGAAAGCATTCTGGAAGACTGTACTTAAAAATAACATCAACTACTGCATAAAGGGTGTGTTTTACCAAAATAAAATTGGTGAAATGTCCCCTCTGGCCTGGATATTATACCACAACACCATATTTTAGAATTTAACAGGTTTTTTGTATTGGTAAGAGGTGACCCAGGTGATTAATGTCAAATACATCTCTCCTTGACATTATTACATCATTTATCATTTTCTGGCTAAAATCATGTCTACTTGGTCCCAAAGATTTAGTTTAAGGCAGACTTAAGTTCCCCAAGATCTACATTAACGCAGACAGCAATGCAGGGACAAAATAAAATATTTATTGCTCAACAAAACACATACCCCGTTCAGCTCTTAGTAGAAACCAGTGATGGCACCCACTGACAAATAATATGAAAGGAGCCACTAGCCACTAAATTGCTGTCTAAATAAATCAATAAACTGTATATTGGAGAGATGCAGAATAGAAAGACATCAACATTTAAAAATTAAGTCAGCATATTTCAATCCATGCCCCTGCTTCAAGCCTTGACACTTTGGGAATTCTCAATTTTAAATGGTTCAGCCTGAATTGGAACATTTGGGGGTTATGGCAATTAAGCCATAACCCCTGCCAAAAACATTATTAATCAAAATGTATATGTAACTGCATATTTTAATGGACCGCTTATTATTTGTCTTTTATATATCCATGGATATATTTATTATCTTGGTATACAGGTATAGGATCCATTATTTAGAATCCTGTTCAGAATTACGGGAAGGTCATCTTCCATAGACTCCATTTTAATCAAATAATTCAAAATGTCAAAATATTTTCCCTTTTCCTCTGTAATAATAAAACAGTATCTTGTACTTGATCCCAACTAAGATAATTACACCTTGTTGGAATCAAAACAATCCTATTGGGTTTATATAACGTTTAAATATATTTTTAGTAGACTTAGGGGGTTATTTCGCAAAATCTGAATTTACCTCAATATTTTCTGAAAAAAACTCAGACCAAATCCACACATGTTTTTTCGGCTTATTTATTAATACACTTTCCTGAGAATTTTATTTGCGGGAAAAAATAGTGAAAAATCGGATTTTTTTTTCTGATTTTCGCGATTTTCTCTGATTTCTTATGTTTTTTTTTGCTGATAACTCTGAAAACCCAGCACACATCAAAAAATCATTGGGACTTCTCCCATTGACTTCTATGCAATCTCGACAGGTCTGAGATGCCGGATTTTCTGATTCTGACTTTTCCATCCTTGGGGTTTAATAAATTCCGAAAAATTCATGATTTTTTCAAAGTCCGAATTTATATATATATATATATATATATATATATATATATATATATATATATATATATATATATATATATATATATAAAATAAATGCATTTCGTGATTTTTGCATTCAGAGTTTAGTAAATAACCCCTTAAAAGTATGGAGATCCAGTTGCAACCTGAGCATTCTGGTTAACAGGTCCCATACCTGTACATTTATTTATAAGTACCGAAATATTCACTAAATATTCAAATTTTCCTTTTTTACTCACACTTTGATGTGAGATGATGATGCTGCCTTCCTCCACACAGATCTTCCCATATATCCTATTATAGCAGTTACTATGGGCCACTGCACTGCTAGTATTCCATGACCCCAGTTAATGCACTGTCACGCAGAAACTGTAGGGATAATGTATAGCACTACTATCACTAAAGAGAAGGGAAAGTGAAGTCAAATAAAACTTTTGTCTGTGTCACTGGCTTTAGTATCAGGGAAATACCACTATCTACTCCTCTGCTGAATTGTTACTTGAATGAATTGCTCATGCAAACTGAAAATAAATGGTCTATAGCTGAGACTAGTGCATGTATGGCAAGGCAAGGCCACATAAAATCAAATTTATAGTCAAAGTGTAATCTATACATGATGCCTAGTTCACTAGACTTATGGTACCTAAATCTGTCCAGAGTACCCAGAATCATTCATGCTGTCTGGATATTCACATTAGAGCAAAGGTGGTTGATTGCATCAATATTACATCTGGGCTGCTCTTTGGCTATCCTCAAAGTACACCGTGCATTGACCTAGTCTGTGTGTACAGTGTACTGAGGTGTTGTGATATAATGTATATGCTGTCCATTAATTGTTAGTTCAGAATGATGTGCCCCCATATAGGTTAATGTATTTTTATGTAACAATAGTATTATCCATTGATCCTCGTTTCATACAAACTGTTGATGTAACAGTTCTGCAAAGGAGCAGATGGTGGGATTTTCCTGATACTGTTAGCAGTCTGAGGGAAAATACTGTTTCCATCTGGCTTTCAGTTGGAATTCTTATCGTTATGACCAGCCACTACAGTGAATGCCCACGGGGTATTTAATCGATATAAGCTTGTTGGTTCTTATGTCAGAAGGTATGAAAAGGTGGTGTCTTATGACGAATGGCTCTCTGATGCTGCAGGGCAGATTGTGACACAGCAGATGTTTCTTTGCACTTATCACTATTTTAAAATCTGCATAAATTACTTATGTCACAGGGGACCAGGGAATGTGCATTGCTCATTCTTTTTTCTTTTTCTCTATGTCTGTAGTTAATTTGGCCAGATCAGTAGCACTTCCATTGGTACATTTTTATTTAGCCATGGAGTGCTCCCACAACCTTTCCTTTTTGTATTTTAAAATACAAACAGACTGACTAATAATACCAATACCAATAATATGTATTATTAAAGTCACAATAAAAGGGACAGTTCCCCTTAAATTTTAGTATGTTATCTAATGACCTATTCTTTGCAAGTTGTCATTAGGTCTTCATATTTTTTTTTTTTTACAGTTTTTGTATTATTGACCTTCCTCTTCTGATTATTTCCAGCTTTCAAATGGGGGGCACTGACCTTAGCAGCTAAAAATCTATTGCTCTTTGTGGCTACAATTGTATTGCTATTATCAGGGCCGGATTTACATAGCTGGCGCCCCTAGGCACACTGCCGTTCGTTGCCCCTGTCTAGAGTTGCCACCTTTTCCCTGATATAGTGGGACCTGATATAGTGACCATGGCAATACAGGGGTGGGGCTGTGATGATGGGGGCAGGTCTATGACGTGGTGATTGGCAATTGCCCAATCGCCATTTCAATCTTAGGAAATCCTTCCTGGTTTTCCTAATTTGGAAAACCTGGCCAGCCAATTTTGACCCAAACAGCCCTTCAAATAAACGGGCTGTCCTAGTTAAAACTGGACAGGTGGCAACCCTACACCTGTACCCTCCCCTTTATTCATGCAAATGTTCATCTATGGGTATTGAAACACGGGAAAATTAAAAAATTGTTGTATCTCCTGCACATCCCCAGTGTTTAACAAATGCGGTGTGGTTGGTCAGCATGCCGCTGCCTAAAATGCGGCCTCAGGGCTTGAACTAGGGGTAGGCAGAAGAGGCAGCTGCCTAGGGTGCAATATTTGGGGGGTGATCGGCAGCTACCTCTAAAACTGTCTTCTACCTACCCCTAGTCCTAGTATTACCTTTTCCCTCTTGACACCCAACCCTCTCTTGTCGCTCTCCCTCCCCTCCATTGTTGCCCCCCCTCCACATCCGTCTTTTCACTCTCCATCGCTCATGCATGCCGCAGGCGGGGCTTGCCGGCCAGGTTGCCTTGGGCACCCGGCACGGCCTGGCCTGGCCCCGCTGGACCTTGGTGGCCTTTTCACAAATCTGGGCCTGGTTATTTTTTACTTTTTATTACATACCTCTATTAAGGCCCTCCCCTATTCATATTCCTGTATTTCTTTCAAACCAATGCCTGGTTACTAGGTTAAATTGGATCCTAGCAACCAGATGGCCGCTGAAATTCAAACTGGAGAGCTGCTGAAAAAAATCTAAATAGTTAAAATAAAGCAAATTATAAAAAATGAAGACCATTTGTAAATTGTCTCAGTGAAATACATGTGCCACATTCTGATTTCAGGTACTACTTTTTATCTCTTTGCTGTTCGTTTACTATACCTATTGCCAGGCGATTTGTCTTGATCACAAGGCCACACCATACTTCAAAATAAAGACTTTTTAGGCAGAGGATAGATAAAGACAATAAACTATTAATATTTTTTAATGGAGATATAATCCTTCCATGCCAGTTTTCAATCACCAAAATGTTTCTGAATTGTAATTACCATTTTATCACATGAGCATTAATCTCCTTTATTAACTTAATTTGCAAGTGGGGAAACGTATGACCACAAGGGTTTCAGTTTGACAGTATCATCACATGTGGCATCTTAAAGCAGTTCATCTGGCACTTGTCAGAATCAACAGATTGCCAGTCTAAGCCTGGTGAATCATTTTACAGTCTTATTGTGACTTACCGGTATGAGAAAAATAATGCTCTGTATTTGAAGAGATAGTTGGTGTCATTTATTGTGGAATTATACTATTGATAACTAATGCTTTTAAAGAAAGTAATAAAAATGTTATGAGTACGTATACCGTGCACATAGACAAATACTGGGCTTTATTCTGGGTTTGGAGGTTGGGCACTTTGTAGATGCAGTATTTTTCCTGTATGTACAATGGACTTGACCTCAATTCAGGGCAGCATTGTTTATGTATGCTTAAATATACACACATTTTAAAAGCAAATGCATTTTTCACATATAAATGCTCATACATATGCACCCTAACATTTTTATGTTACAAGTTCATGCAGAAAACAGTACTTCCTATAACACATCACTTATTTGTGCAATGCCCCCATCTAAATGTAAAAAAACTGACATACTGAGTCTGCACGTTAACAAGCTTATTTGGTAGCAGATCTGTCAACCTCTATCTTTCGCCTCCAGAAAATCCTTGAAAATGTCATATTTCAGTGATATCCTCTTAATATGTCATAAGTTTTATGTAAAACCAATTAGCAACCCAAGAGATCACATTCTCTGATTGTCTCAGTAATATATGATTGTGACTTCAGAATAAGTTGAAGAGCCTTTGGTGTCTAAATGATATAAAATTGAGATCAGCTTTTGGACCAAGATGAAGGAAAGTGTCTTTTTGATAAGTATGTACTAAGTGCTCTACATTTAAGGACATCACAGGGTCACACAGTTACAGCTGACTTAAAGGAAAAGAAAATAGCTATGCAATTGGGACATTTCACTGTGTTATGTTATTCTCAGCATATTGCTTAATTATAAAAAAAAAATCCACTAAATTATAATGGATGCTTAACCCTGCAATTACTGTAGAATTTGCACAGCAGATGAAAGAGCCTCTGGCATGTAAAAGTATATAGCACTAAATGTGTTTTTCTTACAGTCATTTATTTATGTAAGTATTTAACAAAGGTCATTCATGTCCAAGCAACAATTTTCTCAGCAATATTTTCACACTTTGGGCCAGATTCAATTCAGTGAGAAAAAGGTTTATCACGTGAAAAGTCATGGATGAGATTCAATTGGAGATGCAATTCAATGCAGAAAAACTTCTCACTGTTTATCATGTAAAAACTCTATTGAAGTTGGGCCAAATTTAATTCAGTGATGGTTTATCACATGAAAACTCGTAGACATGATCCAATTCGAGGAGAAAAAAACTTTTCACCTAATTCAGTTCCCATTTATTCCCATATTTTCACATGATAAACCATGAGATAAGTTTTTCTGAATTGAATTGCATCTCAAAAAGTGATATACTTTTTATTCACTGAATAGAATCTGGCCCTTTGTGTCTATCAACGATCCTTAATTTTCACATGTACATGATGGGGGAAGCTAGGGGGCATTCCATTGGACGGCTACCTACTGCCCACTTATATTTTTCGAGATTTATTATAACCCAAGGCTGCAAAAAGTCAGAAAATCCAGCATCTCAGACCTGCTGAGGTTGTAAATAAGTCAATGAGAGAGATCCCTATCCTATTTGGAACTTTCTGTGGTCTGGGCTGGAATTAAACCAAAAATCCTAACCAAAACTAAAAATGCGCCTGACGCGCGTTTCACCCGCCAAGTTGCAGGCTTTGTCAAAGGTTGACAAAGCCTGCAACTTGGCGGGTGAAATGCGCGTCAGGCGCATTTTTAGTTTTGGTTAGGCAGGCGTCTGATAGGGACACAGATTCGCTCCATAGGGTTAAACGGATCGGGAGGGGATCAATGTGGGTGAAGGGGTTGGATATTGAAATGATCCGCGGGTTGTTACTTTGCTCGATACAATTTAGATACTGAAGCAATTTAGCACTATCAGTCTCTGTAGCAACAAAGTATTCCAGAGTTTGTCATCTGGTTTTGCTCATCCGACCCAATACCACGAGGGAGGGTTTCTCAAGTGGGTGAAGGGGTGGGTTTGGCTTTGAGTAAACATTCCTCCGTGGGTCTGGCACTACTAATTTAAGTGCCTTGTTGTTTGTGCTGTTTTGGCCTTTGCTTACAATCCCAAAAATCTAATACCACAACGGGAGGGATCCTCAAGTGGGTGAAGGGGTTGGTGGCGTATGGGCTGTTTCTTGGTTGTGGCTATTAGTAATAGTACTTAACTTACACGCCCAAATTTCACCACTGCGATTCCCAACCGTATCCGCAATCGACTTAAGTGCTGCTGGCACACGTCTTTTTGAACCCATAGGTGCGGTGTCAATCAGTCCCCTATACCTAACCATATTTTTAATTGTGCTTTCTAGACTTGTTTTAATTAATCATTAAAGGTTATGTTTTATTAATTAGCACTGGAGTTTTGTATTTGAATGAGAAGGTGCAACTATATGGGTCAGCTCTTTTTCTCTTTTTTCACTACAATTATTATTTGACCCTGCACACCATTTCCTGTGATTGATGGAAGGTGCTCCCCAACTACACATTTTTTCTAGATTCTAGTTTGGTCTGACTTTTTTTTTAAAAAAAATACAGGTATGGGACCTGTTATCCAAAAAGCTCGGGACCGGGGGTTTTTCAGATATGGGGTCTTTCTGTAATTTATCGACATACCTTAAGTCTACTAAAAAACTATTTAAATATTAAATAAACCCAATAGTATTGTTTTGCCTCCAATAAGAATTAATTATAGCTTAGTTGGTATCAAGTACAGGGTATTGTTTTATTATTACAGCGAAAAAGGAAATTTTGACATTTTCAGTTATTTGATTAAAATAGAGTCTATGGGAGATGGTCTTTCGTTAAATTGGAGCTTTCTGGATAATGGGTTTCCAGATAAAGGATAGGTATGTCACAATTCTTTGCTATCCTTTCTTGGGGCAAAGTGCAAAGAAACCAAGGTCTTTTACACTTTGCACCGTGTCGTATACTTCATTAATAAGGCCTCTGACCGTATTGTGTACATTATTGCATTAAAGCACCCATGGCAGTAAATCAACTACACAAAGATTATTTTAGTACAAGGCTATAAAGCATTCCCTATATTTAACACATACACGACATGGAATATAAATATGTGAAGTTATATTCATTAGCAGCTTCAACAAAAGGTTCTCGGCTATCTGGAGTGTCTGGAGCAAATTATGTTGCTTAGTGACAGCAATTGTGCATAGTAACTCTTTTCCGGCAGTTTCAGTGTTCTGTGGTTGCAAAAGCTTACAATATCAAGTGATTGCATAGAATAAACAAACAATCACTCATACCATCAGGGATATGTATAAAGGAGTTATCTTGTATTCTGTTATTTGGCTTTCTCTTACATAACATTTAGGACATAAGCTGGGCCAGAATGTGACAAAAGGAGTTTAGAATATTTTCTCTTAGGAGTAATAGTATTACATGGGCCAGTACATTTTTAATTAATGATTATATTTACTCCGGTCTTTACTAAAACGATATTGACAAGACACTGACAGAATGTTCTGCTACATAATTAAACTTACCTTGACCTGTAATACAATTTATGTGCAAAATCACTTGGTTCCCCTGGGCTGCCTCGTCTCTGCTGTAGACATTGCTGCCTTGAGCAGAGGACATGGCATTGATCAACAGTGCTCAAGGACAGAGCTCAAGGATGTACCGTATTTTTAAAGGGCCTGCTTTCAGTTAACTTTTAATATGATGCAGAGAGTGATATTCCGAGACAATTTGGAATTGGTTTTCATTACTTATTTGTAGTTTTTGAGTTATTTATCTTTTTATTCAGCAGCGCTCCAGTTCGCAATTTCAGTCAATTTGGTTGCTAGGGTCCAAATTACCCTAGCAACCATGCATTGATTTGAATAAAAGACTGGATTAGAAAGATGAGTTCTAAAAAGAAGCAATAACAATAAAATTTGTAGCCTTGCAGAGCTTTTGTTTTTTTTTTTAAGATGCAGTCAGTGACCCCCATTTGAAAGCTGGAAAGAGTCAGAAGAAAAAGGGAAATTATTAAGAAACTATAAAATATAAATAATAAAGACTGATTGAATAGTTGGTTAAAATTTACCATTCTATAACATACTGAAAGTGAACCATCCTTTTAAATTGCTACCATCACTTTAAACATAAGTTGTTTTGCAAAGAAAGTCTTGCTGATCATCTAATTTATATTTATGAGGGGTAGCTGCCACACTGCTTACTCTACAATGCAATGAAAATGTGCAATAAATGAAAATAACATCTGAATAATGCATTTCCTTTGTTTTAATTGTATATTGTTTTAAATGTTTATTTCTTCATAGGGAAAGGGCATGGTACAGAGAAGTATGACATGTATTTTACAGGTCAAATGACAAAGAGGCAACCACAGTGTCAGAATGGGGAGTCTGGGGCCCACAGGGGCTGCCTCCTCAGGGACCGGCACAACCCCCCCAGGTCCCCCACCTCTACCTCTGGGCCCAGCTGAAACCCCACTCTGCCTCTGCCCCCACAACTTATTTTATCTTGTTGCAGCTGCGATCAGGGCCAAGGTGGAGGTAAGGATGCAGCACCCATGACGGGGAGCAGGTCTGGGCCCACCGGATTTTTTCGACCCAGGGCACCCAAAATCCCTGATGCAATCAATAATTTAAAGCCTTGTCCTAAAATAACCCTAATACAGTAGGGACTTCCCAGGGGCAATATATTACATGGATGAAGAGAAAGAAAGAAGCACAGAAAATATCAAAAATCTTTAATTGAACCCTAATACAAAAAAAATCCAGGTAAAAACACACATACATTTAAAATGAACCACACACGGCAAATTATGGACTCAATTGTTGGTCAAAAGTCACTATATATCATATAGCCCTAATTCACAGTATCCTTGGGATAAACACAGATCTAAGTACCTGGGTACTAAGTAGATATGCCCAACATTGCACACAGTATCATACCTCCCAACATTTTGGGAATAAAAAGAGGGACAAAAAATTTGCCACATGTAGTACAACAACATTTTTGACAACACCCATCTTTGTGACCCCATCCACTAATTACCATGCTCATTTTTGAACATATTTCTGTGTTTTTTTGTTATTACAGTTTTGCTAAAGAAGGTGAATTGCCCTTTAAGCTGCGTCCAACTTCTCCCAAGCGACCTGTTATCTAAATTGTTACAATTACTTATTTGCTTATCCCAAAATTGTTACAAAAGTATCTTATGTGAACCTCGTGGCTGTTCTGGGCTCTCTGCCAAAAGCCAATTAAGTTAGAAACAATGTTTCTTTTTTTTAGCTGTTCAGTGCAGAGAAAATCAGGACTTTCCAGTACAAACACGGTTCTGCAGGTTGCGCTGTCAAAAGCAGGGCTGTCCCTCTGAAAACAGGACAATTGGGAGGTATGCAGCAGTATTACAATTATATGTGCACAACGAAGGGCATATTGCTTTCACAATTTTTACATATCCCAGTAATATATAGCACCCCACCAGAGGTGCCATTCACAGATGTGCTCCTGAGGAAGCCTGAAATGTAAAAATGTGCATTGGGAAAATTACTTTGGGACTTGTGGACTCCAGTGAACTCTATCAATGTTGACTATGAAAATGACTTATGGGTTTATGTCCAGCCTGATCAATAGGCACAAGTGCTGCTATGTTTGGAGATAATGTTCTTCTGGTTTTTGGGGCTTACTTGAATTTATTCATTCATTGACATTAATTTCTCCACTTTATCTACATCATCTGTGGTATAAGGTGTGCTGTATATATTGCTGAAATGCGTATTGTGCACATATATATAATATAATATTTTGTATTAGGATTCAATAAAGGCTTATCCAGGTATAGCTTCTTTTACATAGTTGTTTCTTTTTCTTTCTCTTCATCCATCTTACAGATCAACACAGTGTAGTATGGGATAATTGATCTAAAATGAAGACTAAAACGAAAGGTGAAGACTTCTGGTTTACATGCTACTAGTTGCCCTCAGGGCATTTTACTTTTCCCTCTGCCCACTTACCTCTAGGAAACATGCAAGGGTGGAATCACTAGTGTGCCTGCACTATACCAGTTTGAAGCAGATGCATACGCTACATTCATTCACAAATTTCATAAAGCTTTGCATTAACTTCACATTTTCCACCAAATTTATTGACAGATGTGCTGCAGCAAATTGATATGTGATTTTGTAGGCAGGGTCAGATTGGGCCTGCGGGGCCATTGGGGAATAAACCCGGTGGGCCCACTGACCCATACCCCATCCCTGCCTGCCCTCTGCCGTCATTCCCCTACTGCCCTCCCCGATCAAGGCAAAACTGTAGAATAAAAGTATAAAGTGCGTGCAGCGAGGAGAAGGGAAGGGACTGGTAATGGGTGATCTAGGGGGTGGCGGGATCCCCAGAGGTGGTGTGGGGGACCCTGGGGTATCAGCCCCATTAGACCTCGCACACTAAAGTCTGATGCTGTTTGTAAGCTGATTTATAACTCATACTCTATTATACTATGGTATGTACTCAGTATATTAAAGACAAGATTCAATTCAGTGAGAAAAAGGTTTATCACATGAAAAAAAAACAAGGTCAAAATTCAATTTGAGATACAGTTCAACGCAAAAAAAATAATCTCACTGTTTGTCACATGTAAACTTTCATGAAGTCTAGGGGAAAAAACTGGAACTGAATTTGGAGAAAAGTTTTTTCTCCTCTAATTGAATCTTGTTCATGAGTTTTCACATGATAAACCAGGAGATAACTTTTTCTCACTGAATTGAATCTGGCCCAATGTTTGATGGTAAATGTAACAAAAGAGTATCTACTGTATTTCATGGCATTAAACATAATTTACCACTAGCAGACAAGGTGCCAAAACTGCTGTGCTTCTGTTACAACAGTGAGTTGCATTTGCGTCATTATGAGCATCCCATGGGTGGGGCTTGGGCGATCTCATTAACCTCTGTGCTTGCTTGTGATTTAGAGGTCCTTTGTGCCTAGAGTGCCTTGCTTATACATTACCATTAAAAACCACAAAGGAAAGAATGATGCTAGTCAATACAGTGACAAGCTGTAGGTGTTCTCTGTATAGAGCTTTAACACGTAAATAAGACCCACTTTCTTAAAAAAATAAGAGGTTTAATAATGGGTAAGAGGCTTGCAATGATCTAGTGTACAGCAATACCATCAGTATTTTTATCAAAGTGTTACAAACATATCCAAAAAAGTATATGCATGAGTCCCCATCCCCAGTGTCCAGTGTCCAAACCAGCATTTTGTAGAACTCATATCCCGCTCCCAGATCTGCTCCAGATGCAGGATTTTGGCTTGGGGTGTCCACTCACTTCCTTCTTTCTTCTGACCTGGATTATAATAGGAAAGAGCAGATTGGTCAGTATTCCTCATCCTTTGGCAAAAATAATATAAATGCAAGTTATACACTAAATGGCAGTGTGTTGGGAGTTTCCTTAAATGAGAAGGATCTAGGGGTCTTTGTAGATAACATTGGACAGTGTCATTCTGTGGCTACTAAAGCAAATAAAGTTCTGTCTTGCATAAAAAAGGGCATTAACTCAAGGGATGAAAACATAATTATGCCTCTTTATAGGTCCCTGGTAAGGCCTCATCTGGAGTATGCAGTGCAGTTTTGGACTCCAGTCCTTAAGAGGGATATAAATGAGCTGGAGAGAGTGCAGAGACGTGCAACTAAATTGGTTAGAGGGACGGAAGACTTAAATTATGAGGATAGACTGTCAAGGTTGGGGTTGTTTTCTCTGGAAAAAAGGCGCTTGCGAGGGGACATGATTACACTTTACAAGTACATTAGAGGACATTATAGACAAATGGCAGGGGACCTTTTTACCCATAAAGTGGATCACCGTACCAGAGGCCACCCCTTTAGACTAGAAGAAAAGAACTTTCATTCCAGGTTGTGGAATGCACTGCCGGGTGATGTTGTGATGGCTGATTCAGTTAATGCCTTTAAGAATGGCTTGGATGATTTTTTGGACAGACATAATATCAAAGGCTATTGTGATACTAAGCTCTATAGTTAGTATGGGTATGGGTATATAGAATTTAATTAAAAGTAGAGAGGGGTGTATGTATGGATGCTGGGTTTTCATTTGGAGGGGTTGAACTTGATGGACTTTGTCTTTTTTCAACCCAATTTAACTATGTAACTATGTAACTATCTTATTCGTTTTAAAAACTTGTATTTTTTTTGTGCTTGTCTAGGCAGTAGCGTGGTTTCTCATATCTCCTGCTATAAAATTCTTTAGGCCACTCTGCAAACTAAAAATGTCTATGTAGGCAATCTGCTACAAGGATTATTGCGTATCGATCGATAAGCATGCTGAAAGGCATAGCTATATTGATGCCTGGAGCCTTTGCAGTGTTTGTTTATATCAAAGTGTTAATTTCAATTTCAGGAAATTAGAAGATACATTTCCCTGTAGAATTTCTTATATTATAATTAAAATTAAAAACTATGAGTTAAAAATAAAAACATGCAGTTAATTGAGTTCTTCAGGAAGAAATACCATATTGTGAATAAGGTAGCAACCCATCTTCTGGCCGGTTGAGATCATTATATAGTAAAAAAAAAACCTTAGTATTTGCACGGGAACCTTTACAGACTATCACAATAGATCCCACCTTCTCACCAGGCTTATGTCCAGGAGTTTCGCTTTATAGCATAAACATAACCTTTTCAGCTTCGCCAATTTTTATATGATTTCCCTTATGAAGAAAACCACAGTTATTGTATCGGTTATCCAAAAAGCTCTGAATTACAGATAGGCCTTTTCCCATAGACTGCATTTTAATAAAATAATTAACATTTTTAAAAATTATTTCCTATTTCTATCTTATAATAAAACAGTACAGTACCTTGTACTTGATTCAACTAAGATATAATTAGTCCTTGTTGGAGGCAAAACAATCCTATTGAGGTTAATTAAAGTATTAATCATTTTTTAGTAGATTTGTATGGGGATCCAAATTACAGACCCCTTATTCAAAAAAAAACTCCAGGTCCCTAGCATTCAGGATAACAGGTTATTTATTAAAATCTCAATGCTAAAATCTCCAAAAATTTAGTGATTCGGGAAAAAAAACAAGAAAAATTTGAGCAATTTTGGGTAAAAACAGAAAAATGCAATCAATTCTGGTTTTCACTCGAGTTATCGAGTTTTTCCTCGATTAAATTAAATTGAGTATTTTTAATTAATAAATAAGATAAAATCAGGCATGGGATTTGGTCATGTTTTTTTTTTTATAAAATATGAGATAAATTTGGAATAAATAAATAAATAAACAAATATAATTGTACATGGGATAAATAAAATCCAAGTTATTATTAACATTATCTAGCTTTCTGTTAGAGATGAGGCCAAGCTTACCTAAATTAAGTATTTCCTGCTTTTATTAAGATTTTTGATCTGTCAACCCACCACTACCACCACATACATTTAGGCCAGGAAATACTTTTTCATGTGCAACCAGTGAAAAGGTGTCTGTAATTTTAAAACTTCAACAATAAATTGACTTTTTAGAACAAAGTTTACCAGATATTTAACATTAGTGTCAGTGACTAGAGGATCTTTTTTTGAAACATACTTTTAAAATGACATAAACAAGCATAAGAACAACACAAATGTTTATTATGGAGTTTAGTTTGTATATATGTTTATTGCTGTGTCTGTGTGGGTTTATTTTTGGTACTCCACTTACCTCCCTCGCTTTCCACAAAAATACAGGAATAAAAATGACAACAGTTTTTGTGACTGTAAGCTCCAGCAGAAGCATGCAATATCAAGTCTGCCTATAATACCAAGTATACAAACCATAGGTTACCCCTGTATCCTTTGCTAGCCAGTATTTAATTGAGAATGAAGGGTTATTAGATTGAATTATGCTCTAATGGCCACACACCATGTATACCCCATTTTCAATGATTAGCGTTATAAAGACACTGCAGTGCTTTGGAAATTACCGTATTATGATTTTTGAAACATGCTATCCTGATTATTTTTCTACATTTTGCATCTAGAAAAAAAAAACAAGAAAGCTTTGTGGGGCATTAAAAATGCATGTGTTGCTGCTGTCAACAATTCAGTACCAAGAATCAGCTAATGCTGCACCTAATATACATATAATCTGTTTTCATTTTGCCAATTGGAAAGCTAGCAAGCAATAACTGATTACAGGAATTCTATTGCTTGCCTTTGAATAAATAATACCTTTTCCTGGTGGCTGCCATGTAAATGCTAGAACAGTATTTTGTATTTTGCATATATCACCTGTTTTTATCTCACTTATGGCAAATTTTGCAAATATTTATTTATTTAGCAGTGTGTGATATGTGGTATAGGGTTCATTCCATTTTATGAGCGTTTGTCCTGAGGTTTGGACACTGGGTATAAGAGCTAGTTATGTTGTACCTCACCTTTTGTGTTTTGCAGTCTGGCAAACTGAGAAGGTAATAGAAAGAGGCCGACAGAAACAACTTACAAATAGCATTTACCTATAACTTTTAAACGTTTGACCAGAGTATAACATGAGGATCAGCAATAAATGAAGTGCCACCCTTGCACATGCACATAATCTATATCTATAATATTAATATCATATTCCTTGTTGATACTGGAATACTTTCTCCACAAATTCTTGCCCTTGGCTTGTTACTACCAGAGATTTTGGTAGACAGCTAAAGATGGATCAATGACAGGGCTATGACGTAGGTCATAAGCTTCTTTTAAACTGTTTATCTAGCTACAACTTATACCTATGCCATCCTTAATTAATCTGCATGCTCATGTGTTCTTCAGCCCTCAACCAGATCATCCTTCATACTACATTGTCTCCATACACCTATGTATTTAGTGTAAGTTAGTAGCAACTCAGTGTAGCAGCAAATAACATTCTAATCAGGAAATCATAAATGTCAAAAAAGGTTCTGTCTTCATGTGCCTAATGTATAAATATTTATTATTCACCACCATTATAGTTTTATTATAGAAGCAGAGGTTGGGCACTAGAAAACGCAAACGTAAAATGCAAAAATAGGAAAAACATTTTATAAACTTATAAGGTAATCATTTTGCTTATAGTAATTTAGTTAGTTTAGTTCACAATACAGTTTTCCCAGTAAACAACATTTGGGGGAATGTAATAAAAATTGGTAACGGAAAAAATATTCGCCAAAAGTTATGCCTGTGCGAACAAATTTGCCTTTTCTGCGAATTTAATATAGCTTTTGCGAACCCGGAAACTGTTTAGCGACCACTTCCGACAGTTGAAGAAGGTTTGCGAATTTTATAGTTAGCGCCAGTGCGCAGTGAATGTAATAAAACTTCTTACTGAAAAAGTTGTTATGTTTGCTCCAACAGATTAAGACACCTTCAAGCACTTCAATGCGCAATTAAAATTCGCAATGTAAAAACAGTTTAGGGAAGAGTATTACATTGCGAAATAAGACTTTTTATTCATATTTGTGCTAATTGTTTTGCTCTTTGCAACTTTTATTACATTCCCTGAAAGGTGTTTATCAGCATGTAAGTATCCAGAATGCCTACACACTTCATGAGTTGCAATCTCCCAATCTATAACTAACCAGTCAGATTACAGTAGTAAAAAGTACAAATCAGACAATGTACTGGCCATTAAAGCGGGCCATAGACGCAAAGATAAAGTTGTACGAAACTAAGGTATGTACCATTTTCGGCCAGAACATTATTGTTTTTTACTACTTTATTTAATCTGAATAGTAAATTGCATGTCGTAAGATTGTTGGATATGATATCTGATTGTCTATGGCCACCTTAATTCACAGACAGCAATTGTATGAAAACTATGGCTGAGAGATAGTAGTAACAGTCACTCATTGATATTGTTAGATATGTAATACATGCAGAGATATTATCATTAGCCAACATAAATCTTCTAATCTGTCTGATCAGCTAAACAACCAATTGGCATGGCACGAAAATTGTTGAGACCATCCACACATGGTCTGAAAATCGTATGAACTTTCGTTTCATACAACTTCATCTTTGTGTCCATGGCCAGCTTAATTCACAGACAGCAATGGTACGAAGGTTGTGACACTAGTGACAGTCATCCATTGATATTGTCAATATATACATACATCTTGAATCTACAGCCATACAAGCTCTAACTGAGTATGATTGAACCACAATCACTTTGTTCTTCATCTTGGACTATGGAAACATCACGATGAAAGAGTGTCTGCATCATAGGGTTAAATGGCCTCTTGTTCCTTGGCTACAACTATGAAGGTACATCATTGCATCTAATGTCTGTACACACCAGGAACCCTCATGCTTAACAGCTGGCAGCAGTTGTTGTGGGTTGAAGGTATCCTTTGTACAAGTCTGGTGCCGTTCCTGGTACTGTAAGAGTTTTCAAAACGGAAATTCGGCTCTTCTAGTGCAGAGAGCGCTGTTCTCTACGCTAGCATCCTGGCCCTCTCCGCCGCCCTCATGGACACCCTGTATCTCCTGTTTGCCCTGGCTATCATTTGTGTGGGCAATGCTTGTGTTGAGCAGGAGTCAGCGGTCCTAGGGAAAATCCTGCACTACACTGACAAGTTACATTAAGGACAGAGTTTGTATTTTGGGATCTGATTAGCAATTGCCTTGGCTCTTTTTTAAAACCTTGTTTGTGAGGAGGAACATGCATTTTTTGACCAGGATTTTCTTTTGCTTTGCAAATAAATGCTTTCATGTGGTTTCATAAAAGGAACGCACAGATAGACACAATGCATAGAAAAGTTATGTGATGTCTGTGCTAAATAGTCATTTTAAAAATGAAAATAGCAAATGCATTTACCAGCTTTTTGCTTGAATGCAGAAGATATAAGTAACAATATAATATCTAGAGAAAGCTTTTCATTGGCTGTGGGTTTAAAGCCATCTCATTCTTAATAGCTCCTGACATTCTTGCTCTTAGCAGTCTTTTCCAGTCACCCATCACAGCTAAATGGAATGCATAATGACTTAATGATAGGCCGCAAATAAGTGGTACCCAGTAAAATCTAACTAAAACAACTTCTATACAGGCACCCCCGGGATTATGTGCTGTACAAGTGCATTTCATGTTACTGACAAAATACTCTCTCTTATGTTATTGCAGCTCTTAGCCAATAATTTCATATGTACAGTAGCACTTTGCAATGAGATGTTAGAGTAATGGAAAGAAAATAGAGTACAGAGGCCCATTATTCTCTAAATGCAAAAAGTGTAATTGCTGCAAAAAAGCAACTGTACATTTATTGTGAATGGATGGAATATACATTTAATATGAGATGTATTTCTGTGAACCCAGTCTTTACAGTGACAACTGTTTGTTTGGCTACTCATGACAGCGCATGAGAAAGAGCCTCTGAGATGCATTGAGGTACATACTGTATACAATGTAGTAAAACTGGTCATATGCTGGAAGACTTGTTATGTGCAAAGTCTGTGAAGGCCTGTAAGAAGACTGGACATTATCCAGCCATAAGAAGCAATCTGGACGAATATAATTAGTTTGATAGGCAACTCTGGATAGAAAAGTATTAGGCTCCCCTACAGCCTACACTAGGACCAAAGACAGTGACCAGATGGGTTGCATGCCAGAATAAAGTGTTGGCAGGAAAGAGTTTCTTAACTTTTCTCACAGGGGACCCAAATTAAGTCAATTGGGCAGATTTACTAAAAGGCGAAGTGGCCGTTGCTAGCGAAAATTCGCCAGAAAAACAATCCACAGGGACATTGCCAATTTACTAACAGACGTAGAGGATAATTCGCTGGCAAAAAAGTACATTGCTAACAAAATTTGCTCCCAATTCACCAGTCGAATTTTCGCTCAGGCGAACGATCGTTACTCCGCAAATTCACTAAAGTGTGAATTTCCCATTACGTTTTCCCTTTCGTCAGAGTTTCCTTCCCCAGCTTAGACCTGACGAATAGATAAGATGAAGCTACACGCTCCCCAATCTTATGTCAGTGACCTCATATCCTGTATGCTGAAGAGTTATAAAAAAAAAAAAGCGCTGGGATTTTTAAATATTATAAAGCAGGATTGTCTTTAAAAGTTGTAAATATTTTGTTTTAACATTTTTTTAACCATTGGAGGGTCATGCCACATTTGTTTTAGGGTGGGCTCATGTCTAGGGCATTAAAGGATCTCTTTAGTCTTTCTTGGACATTTGTAATAATAAGTGGCCACTTCAAGCATTTGCACCAACATCTCTAATAAAGACGTCTATACAACATATATGTACCCGCCCTATTAAAATGTACCTAAGCGTAAATGTACTAACGAAGTTTCACTAAGCAGAAATAAACATTAACGAAAGTTCGCTATGAAATGCTGGTGCTGGCGAATTTATGCTAGCAAAACTTTGCCAACTTTTGGCTGCAGAGACGCAACTTCTCATTTTAGTGAATAAGTGTAGTGGTAGTGAATTTGCGCCTGACGAAGTTGCGTGAAGTGTGGTGAAGCTTTCAGAGGCTATAATTCGCCCTTTAGTGAATTTGCCCCAAAATGTCAGCTTTGTGAGCCAAAAATGAGTTTAAAAGCAGTTATGAACCTCATTTCATTTAATACAGTATTTACTATTGTATGACAAAACGTCACATCATTTAATGGGAACATAAGGGACCCTCATAAAAGTATGGAAACTTTTTTTTATTCTGACCCATGGATTAAAGAGGTTGTTCACCTTTGAGTTAACTTTTAGTATGACATAGAGAGTGATATTCTGAGACAATTGGCAAGTCGCTTTTTGAATTATTTAGCTTTTTATTCAGCAACTCTCCAGTTTGCAGTTTCAGCAATCTGGTTGCTAGGGTCCAAATGACCTTAGCAAACATGCATTTATTTGAATACCATAGTGGAATATGCTACTAAAAATAAAAATGCATTTGTGGCCTTACCGAGCATTTGCTTTTAGATAGGATCAGTGACCCCCATTTAAAAGCTGGAAAGAGTCAGAAGAAGAAGGCAAATAATTGAAAAACTATAAATAAAAAAAAATAATGAATAATGAACTCCTCTAACTTATAATATCCTTATATTTTACAAGAGGGGTACTTTTTCACTATATTAAACATCTCCTGTGATATAGGAATGTGGGAATTACAGTTCTGCAACATTGGGAGATCTAAAGCTGTGCTATGCCTGCTTGCTTGTCCATAAGGTTAGAAGAAACAATACAGAAAGGGGCATGGTTAAACCCGGACAAATAAACAAAAAGACACCCAGGCTATTACATATATCGGACAGATGACTGTCCAGGAATAACACCAATAATGTGATTACTGTTGTTCATGCCTTTAGGCTTGATTAAATTAGTTGTGAGTTGGCAGACAAAGGCACTTTACAAAAGCGTAATGGCACTATTTGCTATTTAATTCATATGTTTTAAACGCCACTCACATATGTCAATTTCGATTCATCTTATACACATTCTTGCAATTAAAAACAAATGGATTCTGCAGATTCACACTGATTTCCTTTCATTTGTGTGCGCAAACACTTTTGGCTATATTTATAAAAGGGCATATAATAACCCTTACTTAGAAATGTTGCAACAGCACATCAAAGTCCTCCAGGGCCAGTAGCCCTGATGATACAACAGAATCCTCTAATTTTATCCTGCCTATTTATATTTGTATCTCCACAATGTCCAGGAATTTATTGTAAACCATTTGCCGACTAGGCACTTAAATTATAGGCCATGAATACATACACTGATGTGATTGATATGATCCCATTTGGAAAATTGGGAATACTTAAGAGTTTGTATTTTAAGTGTGACTTTTGGTACAGTAGTTGCTTAAATATCAATAAAGGTACTTGCATCCAAGTCGCTCCTTGCACTTGCATATTCTAGCACAAAGGGCCAATGTGCCAGACTTGCCAGTCTATACGGATGAATCACAGTAGCTCCAGGGCACCCACAATGCTTTTTTTACTCCTAAACTTAAGAGTTTAACCCCTAACGGCAGGAACAACTGTAATTTACATTAATTAAAAAGACAAGGGACACTGTTTCCATTCTGCTTAAGAGATGGTATAACCGGTAGCTCAATCTCACATGAGCCTGCAGCATTCTTTAGACAAAGATCATGTCACATGACACTGTATCAGCATTACATTACTATGGGATCTGTATGAGAGCACACACATTAATACATACAGTATCTTAATAGACACAGAATAAAAATTAGTTTAGAAGGCTCTGCACAAAAGAGCTTACTATCTACAGTCATCAGAAGGAGTGATTGCTATTAGGGTGTTTGGCACTAGCAGAAATATCAACTAGCTAGAGAAACACTGCTGTGGAGATTTTATGTCTGTAAGGAGCACTCACCGGAGCTCTCACCTCCGATCATGGCGGCGTCCTTTCCAGTCTGGACGTCAGCGTCAAAACGACAATTCACATATAAAAGGACGCCAGAGGATTTCAGCCATTGCCGGATTATAGGTTCAACTCTGTTGTATTCCTAGGTGTGACTATTGTTATTCTGAACTTCTGGTCTTGACCTTGCCTGTATCCCGATTACAAAACTTCGCTGCCTGAACTGACCTTTTGCCTGGATTGATGACTCTTCTTCTTGACCCCTTTTGTACCACAAACTGTGTTTATATTTGCAACGTTTCCTTCTTGGTCCGCAACTGCAAACTGCGCCTTCTGGCCCTGACAATGTCCTCATTAATTTGTGTTCAGTCTGGAATGGACCGAGTCTATCATTACTGATAAACATGTCCTCTTATTTTACAGATGGGCTCTCTAGATGTCACAGAACTTCAACTTTCCACATACAACCCCAAATTTAACTAATGCAGAAATCAGCGAGTCCTACAGTATCTGGAATGTCAAAGCTTGACTGTCCCTTCAAAGATCAGATTCTTAACTTGGAAGTTGAAGTTTGTGCGAGGGTTATTTATTAATATATGGCACTGCCTTAGCAGTTTACCCCCTACCCCATCCTACACACAGACAGTGAGCAACACCACCAAGTGTCAGGCTCAGAGTTGGCACAAGTCAACTGAGCACCTTAGGCAACCCACTGGCCACTTTACCCCATGTGTGTGCTCAACGTGCATGTGAGAGGTGCACGTAGTGTCAAGAAGTGGAGTTGCAGAGGGAGCAAGAGAATCTGGACTAGGGGTAGGCAGAAGGCTCTTAAAGTACCTGCCCAATGCCTTACCACTTTTGAACCCTAGGCAGGCGCCTCTTCTGCCTACCCCTAGTTCTGGCACTGGTCAGGCAGCAAACTGAGGGGGTTAAAAAAAATGGAAAAATAAATAAATCACAGTAGAACTGTAACCACAGAATCACAAGTGACACTTAAAGGTTCTTTAATAATGTTTTTATATGCTGCATCTAGAAGCTTCATATCCCTGTGTTTTTTCTAAAATGATCATTTTACTCTGCAGCGTATGTGTGCACATATCTTCTTCTATTTTTAATAGTCAGGAATTTCTGTGGTTCTTCTGGGTGTCAGATGATCCCTTATGGCTTTTTATATTATATCTAATCGGTTTTATTTACAATTAATGTCACACTTCATTTGCCATATTCCTTTCCTCCTCTGCTTCATCTTTCTCTGTTAGGATTTCTTCAGCAGACTTCATTCTCGGCTTACTGTATTTTTTATTGCAGAACATAATGCAGAATAGCAGCTCCCAGTTATTTATTGTAATGTATCCTCTCTGTTTATATGATCCATTTTCTTTCCAAGTATTTTATAGCAAAGCCTTTTTCTAAAGTATAGAAAAGTAGCCTCTGAACTCACATCACTCTGGTCTGTTTTTCTTTTAAGTCTAAATATGCCTCTGTTGAGTAATTTATACTGTGATATTTTTTTAAATGGCACTATGAGCAGCTTCCAGGAGGGAAAGTGCCAAACTAATTTTTTTGCATATTGTACCTTGCCCCTTCATTCTCAATTTGTGATTTAATAAACTGGCAGTGCATTTAATGTAATTTTACTTATTAGCCTTGATAAATGACATTGGCTGTTGATGATGAATATTATGGATATAGGTGATTTTTTTAATTTCCATGGTACAATCTTTAATGAACTTTAGTTAAATGTAGTTGCACCTGCTTCATATAGTTCTTTTGCATATCAAAAGTGCATATTTTTGCACATCAAGGGGCCAATTTATGAAGCCTCTAAGCCGGGGAAAATTCAGATTTTTAGAAATTTATTATACCCGAAATCCAAATCCAAAAATACTTCAATTTAAAAATACTCATTTTTGTTGAGAGTTGTCGACTTTGTCTTAGTAAAAAAAGTAAATATTTGAGATTTATTAAATACCCCCTTAAATGCAGCATTTACCAATAATATGCACATAAATAAATATATTCTTTGTTTCAACTGCTTATCAAATGCTGTTTTTTGGAGCCAAGTTATTAACTGGTGTTAAAGAGGACCTGTCACACAGACATAAAAAGCTTTATAATAAAAGTCCTTTTCAAATAAACCATGAAACCCAAATTCTTTTTAGAAAAAATCCATATTAATTATAAACGTATTAATATTGCCTTCTCCGCACAAGAGTCACTTTCAGTTCTCCGTTTCTTTGATGTCACTGCCATTCTCACATTCCCCCATCTCAACTCACTGTGTATAACTGTGTAGCCTGTGCATGTGAATCAGGTCATCCTTTCTGACAGAAGATTTTGGGATGATGCAAAGATTGCATCCACAAAATGTCTCCTGCCTGCATATAGTGATTGTGGATTCCAAAAGAAGAAAGGAAACAATAATTAAATAATTTATATAGTACAAGTATACATTGTTATTTTGCCCAATTAGCACAACAGAATTGGATTTGAGGGATCCCCTTTAAGAAACATTACTGGGTTAATTAGAGAGTTGTAGACAATAATTACAGTACTTTTCTGACTATTAAATATAGAAAAAGATATGTGCACACATACACTGCAGAGTAAAATGATCATTTTAGAAAAAACACAGGGATATAAAGGTTTTGGATGCAGCATATAAAAACATAATTAAAGTACCTTTAAGTGTCATTTGTGATTCTGTGGTTACAGTTCTACTATGATTTATTTATGGCACACTAGTCACACTGAGCAGTAAAGCACGTTTGAGAACACAATACAATTTTACAAAATATCCACTACAACCAATGTAGCATTTTAAAAAATACATGACAGTTTGCCTTTAAGGCTGTGTATTTACCATTAAATCACCAGTTCTGATTTTTTTTTACAAGTTTTTCTTTAATGCTTTAATGTTACAACAAACGTAGGTTAGGTGAAAGGAAGAGTAGAACAGAGAGAGAGAGAGAATAAAGCTAAAAAAGCTTTTCAAGTTATATCTATTTATATAGTCTGAACATTCAGCCAAGTGTCCCAAATTGCATTGAACATTGTAGGGCATCCTCTTGACAAGTAAACCAATTTTTGTTTGGGTAACACATCATTAATTAGTTTTTTCCAGAGGGTGAATGCTGGAGCAGATGTGGATTTCCAAGTTAACAGTATGGCTTTCTTTACATAGAACAATAACTGGACAAAACATAGCCGCTGGAACTCCAGTTCCAGTTGCTGCAGTCGCGGGTCCACATTCTTCCACCGCGGGTCCACGTATTCCGGCACCTCCTCTCTACAGTGGAGATCCCCAAACATGTTATGGTTTTGTGAACCAGTGCCAGATCCAGTTTGCTCTGCAACCCACTCAATTTGAGTCCGAGTGAGCCAAGGTGGGATTTGTAATTACTCGTCTGTCTGGGAAAGAGCTCGAATGGGCATTTCCGCACTGGGAGAAGGAGTCTCCTTTAATTGATGATGCCAAGGCTTTCCTCCAGGAGTTCCGGACTGTGTTTGACGCTCCTGGTCGGGTTGTGACCGCTTCTTCACAGCTGTTTCAGATTCACCAGGGGAGTCGTAGTGTTGCTGAATATGCTATTGAATTCCGTACTCTTGCGGCAGAGACTGGTTGGAACAAATGAAGCCTATCATGCTGCCTTTTACAATGGGCTTTCTATCCACCTTAAAGACGACCTGGTCTCCTGTGAATTACCTACACTGGTAGAAGACCTTATTGCTTTGGCTGTCAAGGTGGACACTCGGCAAAGAGAACATCAAGCAGATAAGGACCGTATCAAGAGATTCCAACCTACGTTGGCTCCCCGCTTCCAAAGACCCCTGTTGCCTCCGTCACCCCAGCAGTCTTCTGTTATTCCTCCGGAGGAACCCATGCAGATCGGAAGGGCACGTCTCTCTGAGCAGGAGAAGCTCTGGAGGCGTTTGGCAGGACTATGTCTGTATTGTGTTGGTCAGTCTCATTTTGCCAAATCTTGTCCTGTGAAGCCAAAGGGTCCTCTTCTTCAAGGTAAACCTGGGAAGACATATGTGGGTGGCACTACTCCAAAGTCTCAAGAGAACTCTCACAGGTTTCTTCTGCCTTTACAGATTTGTCTGGCCACTAAGACTATTGTTGGTTCTGCCTTCATCTATTCAGGGGCTGCCGGGAATTTCATGGACACTCTCTTTGCCAAATATATGGATGTTCCCCAGTATCCATTCACTACTCCCCTACGGGTTACAGCAATTGATGACAGACCATTGACGTCCGAGATTATTTCCATGACGACAGGGGAATTGCATGGCATGTGCAGGTTGGGACTTTACATAAAGAAAAGTTATCGTTACTGATTATTTCCTGCCCTTCCGTTCCTGTCGTCTTGGGTCTACCCTGACTTAGTCTACATAACTCCTCCATTGATCTTTGTGGCAGATCTCTCAGATTGGAGTCCATTCTGTCAAGAACATTGTCTTCCCGCTAATCCCCTCCACCGGGTGACTATCTCTTCGACAGATCTGAAAGCCCTGCCTTCCTGTAAAAAGTCTGCAGAGTTCCTCCCTCCTCATTGTCACTACGACTGTCCCGTTGATCTCCTTCCTGGAGCCATGCCTCCCAGGGGTCGCACCTATCCCCTCTCTCCTGCAGAGACCTCCGCCATGAAAGACTATATCCAGGATAATCTCCAGCGGGGATTTATTCGTCCTTCTACCTCTCCGGCAGGAGCTGGCTTCTTCTTCGTGGAGAAGAAGGACGGTGGTCGGTGTCCCTGCATAGATTATCGTGGTCCTAATAAGATTACAGTTAAGAATCAATACCCTTTGCCTCTGATCGCAGAACTATTTGACCAACTGAAAGGGGCAAAGATCTTCACGGGCCTACAACCTAATCCACATTTGTGAAGAGTTTGTGAATGACATCTTCCGGGATCTCTTAGGGAGATTCGTGGTTGTGTACCTCGATGACATCATAATCTTCTCCAAGGACTTGGAAAGTCATCGCTCCCAGATGAAGGAGGTACTCTCTCATTTGAGGAAGAACACCCTCTTTGCCAAGATTGAGAAGTGCGTCTTCAAAGTGGCCAAGATTCCTTTCCTGGGCTATATCATCTCTCCAGAGGGTTTCGAGATGGATCCTGCCAAAGTGTCCACAATTCAGGAGTGGCCCCTTCCTTTAAGCACCAAGGCAATATAAAGATTCATCGGGTTTGCAAATTACTACAGACAGTTCATCAAGGGGTTCTCCTCTCGCATTGCGCCTATCCTTGCCCTCATCCAGAAAGGGGGTAACCCTAACTCATGGCCCCCTTCAGCTGTAGAAGCATTTCAGTCCCTGAAGGATGCTTTCACCTCTGTCCTACGACATTCAGATCTGGTGTTACCCTTTTCCATTGAGGTGGATGCTTCTGAAGTTGGAGCTGGCATTATCCTGGGAAGCTACATACTTGTGCCTACTTCTCCAGAAAATTCTCTCCAGCAGAGCAGAATTACGACGTTGGGAATCGTGAACTTGCTCTCGAGGAGAGGCGTCACTTTCTTGAAGGATCTTTGATTCCGGTCACTGTTTATACTGACCATAAAAAATTAGAGTTCATACAATCTCTCAAGAGGTTGAATCCCCGACAGGCAAGGTGAGCTCTCTTCATTACTCGCTTCAACTTTGTTTTGACTTATCGCCCTGGCTCCAAGAATCAGAAAGCTGATGCTCTATCCCGAAGCTTCACTCCGGTGGATCATCTTCCTGAAAGGCAAGAACCAATTATTCGTCCTGCCAAAATTATTGCATCTCTGTTTCCTCAATTTGCTGAACAAATCTTGGCTGGCCAGTCTTCCGCTCCTACCGAGACCCCATTGGAATGGCATTTGTACCCTCTGAGCTTCGCCTGCCCATCCTACAACAGACTCATTGTTCCAAGCAAGCTGGACATCCTGGTCCTGAAAAGACTCTTGAGCTATTAAGACGCCTAGTCTGGTGGCCGACTATCCATAAAGATGTCAAAGACTTCGTTACTGCCTGTACTATTTGTGTCACTTCCAAAGCTAGCCATACTCGCCCTAGTGGGTTATTACAACCTTTACCCATTCCCTCTCGTCCACGGACTCATTTAGCAATGGACTTCATTGTAGAGCTTCCACCCTCAAGACGGAACACTGTGATCTGGGTAGTTATTGACCGCTTCAGCAAGATAATGGATTAACAAGTTGCGTGCACTCACCCTCTTAGATCCACGGGTACTAATCCACCGTGCTACAACATAGTAAGCGTCCCCGGATCCAGACGAATAAATACAGATTCAGCAATTGTACTATGGAGCACACAGGCGGTTGTGGAAAAATCAAGTCTTCTTTATTGAAAAAATGGTTTTAAAATCATCAGAGCAGTATACATGTGGATATGACATCCCCCACACTTGACGCGTTTCGTGGCATCTCGCCACTTCCTCAGAAGCATAGGGAAACCCACCCCCCAACACCGTTAATAAAACCACAAGACCCAACCCCTAAAAACATTAAGCCAATCAGGTCATTAATTATATAATAATGATCGACATTCTTGATCAGAAAACACAGATCTCTCTGTTTATGCCACCTACTGGTCAGGTCAGGCTAATCTGGGAAAAAGAACTTTGTCACAATTTATATCAACAATGTTGCAAAAAGCTTATAAAAAAACTTATAGAAATGTAACACTTAAATAGCAACATACTATGAGTAGTCAAATGATATAAGATATCCTGTTCTGTCACAGACTAATACAAGATTCATAACGTGGGGAAGAATATAGAAAAACACCAAAAAACAAGAAACTAAATATTAATCAATATTGTATATATTAAAGTAATGAAAAATAATGATAAATATATTATACATAATCAAAAATGATATAGAAACAAAACTAAATATTAGGAAGTACATCAATTACAAAAGCAAGAAAGCTCCCATTCTCTATTAAGCCCCCCAAAAGGCTCGGTAGTTTTTAGATAAAAAATCCAGTAGGCTTCCAGCCTCAATAATTTCTGATCCAAATCACCTTTTCTTATATTTCTGGGGGGTCTATCTATAATTTGAAAAGACATACAAGCGGACCCCTGATGTTTTTCAAGTATATGTTTGGCTATTGCAGATTTGGTGTCCAATCGGTCAGTTGCTGAAATATGTTCCAAAATGCGAGTGCCCACTCTTCTGATGGTTTTACCCACATATTGGGCCCCACACTTACATGTCGCCAAATAGATCACCCCTTTCGACATACAGTTAAAATATTCCTTGATATCATATACAGTACCTCCCACTGAACTCTGAAACTGTTTAGATATATTAATCCATGAACATGATTTACATCTTGTGCGGCCACATTTGTAGGTCCCCTTAAACTTTAGCCAAGGTTTATTCTCACTTTGTCCCTTAGACGTATATAGACTTCTAGAAATATAAGATGCCAAATTCTTCCCTCTTTTATACACAAAGGAGGGTGTTTTATCTAAAAATTTAGCCAAAACGGGGTCCTGTAAAAGTATCCCCCAGTATTTATTTACACTCCTCCTGATCGAATAAGTGTCGCGACTATAGGTAGTACAGAATCGAACAACAGGTTGTCCTCTCTGAACACGACCAGATCCTCCCTCAGACTTGGACTTGGGGCGCAATAGTTGCTCTCTATCTGCTAATACCGCCTTATCATACGCTGTTTTGATCATATCTTCACTGTAGCCCCTTTCCGCAAAGCGATCCCACAAGCGCATAGCTTGTGCATGGAAGCTATCCCAAGAAGAGCAGACTCTGCGTAACCGCAAAAATTGCCCAACTGGGATGCCCCTTAAACACGCCTCTGGATGGCTGCTCTCTGCATGGAGAAGAGTATTACGAGTAATAGCCTTGCGGAAAAGATCTGTGGAGATCTTCCCCTCAGGGCTATTAAAAACTACATCCAGAAACGGTATCTCTGTCTCATTGATTTCATAGGTGAACTATATCCCTCTAACTGTATGATTACAATAAGTAACAAAGGCCGCAAAGGAGGCATCATCCCCTTCCCAAATACCAATGCAATCATCGATATATCTATAAAAGCGTATAATTTGATGTCTGTAGGGATTCTGGTCTCCAAAGATGAAGATCCTTTCCCACCAACCCATAACCAAATTCGCATAGGTGGGAGAGAACGATGCCCCCATTGCGGCCCCACGTAACTGTAAATAAAATTGTCCATCAAAGAGAAAGTAATTAGCATTTAATAGAAACTCAATAGCCTCCATTATTACTTCATTTTGGACCGGTGGAAAGGCTTCTGTCAGTGCCAACCAAAAACCTATAGCCTGTAAACCCATTTCGTGATCTATAGATGAGTAAAGAGAGACTACATCCATAGAAAACCATCTATATCCCGGTTTCCATGTCACACTAGCCATCTTATTCAGACACATGGTTGTATCTCTCAAATATGTCGGTAATTTAAACACCAATGGTAATAATAGTCTATCCACATATTTCGACAAGTTCTCTGTGAGAGAGCCTATACTGGCCACTATGGGACGACCCTTCACATCCTCCAGCGATTTATGCACTTTAGGCAAAACGTGGAATATTGGAATGACCGGATCCTTGCAATGGATGAATTCGAATTCAGCCTGTCCGATCGCCCCAAGTCCAAGTCTGAGGGAGGATCTGGTCGTGTTCAGAGAGGACAACCTGTTGTTCGATTCTGTACTACCTATAGTCGCGACACTTATTCGATCAGGAGGAGTGTAAATAAATACTGGGGGATACTTTTACAGGACCCCGTTTTGGCTAAATTTTTAGATAAAACACCCTCCTTTGTGTATAAAAGAGGGAAGAATTTGGCATCTTATATTTCTAGAAGTCTATATACGTCTAAGGGACAAAGTGAGATTAAACCTTGGCTAAAGTTTAAGGGGACCTACAAATGTGGCCGCACAAGATGTAAATCATGTTCATGGATTAATATATCTAAACAGTTTCAGAGTTCAGTGGGAGGTACTGTATATGATATCAAGGAATATTTTAACTGTATGTCGAAAGGGGTGATCTATTTGGCGACATGTAAGTGTGGGGCCCAATATGTGGGTAAAACCATCAGAAGAGTGGGCACTCGCATTTTGGAACATATTTCAGCAACTGACCGATTGGACACCAAATCTGCAATAGCCAAACATATACTTGAAAAACATCAGGGGTCCGCTTGTATGTCTTTTCAAATTATAGATAGACCCCCCAGAAATATAAGAAAAGGTGATTTGGATCAGAAATTATTGAGGCTGGAAGCCTACTGGATTTTTTATCTAAAAACTGCCGAGCCTTTTGGGGGGCTTAATAGAGAATGGGAGCTTTCTTGCTTTTGTAATTGATGTACTTCCTAATATTTAGTTTTGTTTCTATATCATTTTTGATTATGTATAATATATTTATCATTATTTTTCATTACTTTAATATATACAATATTGATTAATATTTAGTTTCTTGTTTTTTGGTGTTTTTCTATATTCTTCCCCACGTTATGAATCTTGTATTAGTCTGTGACAGAACAGGATATCTTATATCATTTGACTACTCATAGTATGTTGCTATTTAAGTGTTACATTTCTATAAGTTTTTTATAAGCTTTTTGCAACATTGTTGATATAAATTGTGACAAAGTTCTTTTTCCCAGATTAGCCTGACCTGACCAGTAGGTGGCATAAACAGAGAGATCTGTGTTTTCTGATCAAGAATGTCGATCATTATTATATAATTAATGACCTGATTGGCTTAATGTTTTTAGGGGTTGGGTCTTGTGGTTTTATTAACGGTGTTGGGGGGTGGGTTTCCCTATGCTTCTGAGGAAGTGGCGAGATGCCACGAAACGCGTCAAGTGTGGGGGATGTCATATCCACATGTATACTGCTCTGATGATTTTAAAACCATTTTTTCAATAAAGAAGACTTGATTTTTCCACAACCGCCTGTGTGCTCCATAGTACAATTGCTGAATCCGCTTCAGCAAGATGGCACATTTCATCCCATTGCGGGATAGTCTCTGACAGGGGATCTCAATTCACAGCTAAGTTCTGTAAAGACTTAGGTATCACTCTTCAGTTCTCCTCTGCCTATCATCCCTAAACCAATGGGGCAGCAGAGCGGGTGAATCAAGCCTTGGAGCAATTCTTGAGGAATCATGTTTCCCATTGCCAGGATGATTGGTCTGATCTCCTCCCGTGGGCAGAATTCGCTCATAATAATGCTTGCCACACATCCACTGGAAGGTCTCCATTTATGACTGTGTATGGACAGCATCCTCAAGCCTTTCCACAAGACTTCGTTTTGTCTGACGTTCCTGCTGCAGATGATCAGGCAGCCCATATGTCTGCTATTTGGGCTTCGACCAAATCAAGTTTGGGAAAGAGTGCTCTTGTGCATAAGACTTTTGCAGATCGAAGACGCAGATCCTCTCCCTCATACAAGATTGGTGACAAGGTATGGTTATCCACTAGGAACATTTGCTTTGCTTGGGTCCAAAATCTATTGGTCCATTCTCCATTGTGGAGATTGTCAATCCTGTGGCCATTCGACTTCAGTTTCCCCCTGAGATGCGAATTCCCAACGTGTTTCATGTCTCCCTGGTGAAACCAACAATTGCCAAACGCTTCTCTTCTGATCAGTCTCCCCCCTTCAGCTTTCTCCGTGGATGGCCAACAAGAATATGAAGTGGAAAAGATCCTAGACCTGAGATTCTCCAGAGATTCCTGATCCATTGGAAGGGCTTCTGTCCTGACGAATGTTCATGGGAAAAGCACTCTGATGTCCATGCCCCTCACTTGGTGAAATTATTCTACAAACAGTTTCCCCAGAAGCCAAGACTTGGTGGTCCAGTGGCCCCCCGTGGGGGTGGGGGTACTGTCAGGACTGCCGGAAACACCCGACGGCGCTGCTTACCTTCCCGGCAGTCGCAATGAAAATCCAAGCTGGCGGCGCCCATGCTGAACACATGGGTGCTGCATGATGATGTCATCACTGGTGCTGGGATTTTGTAATAAAAGGGCACCCTGGACTCTGAAACCCTGCTCAATTATAGGTCTTCAATCCTGTGAGTACCTGGGTGTATTATTGTCCGTCTGATTCCTGGTTTTGATCCCTGCTTCGATCCTGACTCTGATCCGTATATGCCTGCCTGTTTGAACTCTTGCCTGGACTTTTACAAACGATTGTGTCTGATTCCTATTTGTACTGCATACTCTGACTTTAACCCTTTTTGGGCTTCCTCCTCGGTCCAGACTACTCCCTCTGGGAGCCGATAGGCCCCCTGACAACCGGCCATTCCCAAAAAGACCTGAAAAAATTGCCCACTGCTAGATTGCATTTGGAGCAGGTATTTGGTACTTGGAGGTACAGTTTAGCCAGCCTGTGAAGTGTTAGGTAAAGCCGGTTAATTTGGATAAACTTGTCCCTGACTGACATTGGAATATCTGGGACTTGCTTTAAGGCATCTACCCACATTTCAGGGGCGGAACTACCGGGGGAGCAGGGGGTGCGAGCGGGCCAGGGCCCGCTCCCCCTCAGGTCCCCTGGCAGTCCGCGTGCCGCATATTCCCGGCCAGTTCCGGGTGTACGGAGGGGGGCGGGGGGCCCGGCTGCATGTCCTGCGCCAGGGCCCGCCCCCTCTAGTTCTGTTTCTGCCACATTTTATCCTCTAGGTCTGATATTTCACTGTGCCACTTCCCTTTAATCTTAGCCAATAGATCGGGGTTGGCTTTCCATAGCAGGGTATAGAACCATGACTGTGGCAGGCTTCAAGGGAAGTTTTAGTTACCTGCGGGGAACTTGGTGTAAAAAGCATGCCTAAGTTGTAGTTAGCGAAAATACACGGCGGGTGGCAGCCTGAACTCTTTTCTAAGAGGTGCAAAGTGTTGCTTTACTATTCTTACTGTGGGGTCATCCTATATACTGTATCAATACAACAGCACATGCACAGAAATCACCCTCCTGGTACTGGTTTCAAGGATGTATTTTATCACACCCTAGTGATACCCCAACCATGCTCCCAGTAATATCCAAGCCTTTATGTAAATATAGAAGACTCCTGTGAACCATGGGAGGATTTTCAGCATTGAAAGTGAAGTTTTACAATTTATTTTCAGGGAAAATTATAAAAGCAAGAGACTCGGCTGCTTCTACAAGAAACTGGGGGAATGGGTACCGGCACATTGAGAACATATTGGTACCTGTTTAATACACGTGTTGCAAATGGATCTGCATTATTGCTTTCTGTGCATTGGAAGGCATTGGCCGATGGGGAGATTTGTTGCGATTGTTGGTGATAAAACCATTGTATATCAAAGTCGCCCAAAGTTTCCTCCAGAGGCAACTTTGTGTGACTATATGTTTGTTTTACCACCAGCAATTTCTCCAACGGAGACGAATTTTCTGGAGATTTGTTGCTCACAGTAGCACATTAATTGCGGGTGAAATATCTCCCTGTCGGTCACTGCCCTTAATTGTAATTTTTTGTCCTTAGTGCCACCTAATGGTATTCCATAAACCTTTGATTGATAAATGATGGGGCCTACACCACCTGAACCCAGTAGAAGTATGGGATAAATGATACAGTGCATGGGACCTAGGGGGTTCTAGGGCTAGGGGTGGGTGTCTGTAATTTAGATCACCTTAAGTCTACAAACCTTTCAATTAATGAAAACAATTGAATTGTTTTGTCACCTATATTTTTATATGCAGATTTATTATTACTGTGAAATAAAGGAACTTTAAAAAATGTTGAATTATTTGCTTAAAATGGACTCTATGTAAGATCGCCTTCCTGTAGCTGTCTAGATATTGACTTCCAAATAATAAGAGATCCCATACCAGTATATAAATTTGAAAGACTCACAAAACAGCTGACAGCATATTGAGCATATGGACTTTCAATGAACAACACCACTGCAAAAATAGACTCAAGCAGAAAGTGATACCCCTATATCCCTGCATAGATCTTGAATCCCAACCACTTCAATTACTCCCCCAGAAGCTGCCCACTTCCCCAGTACATGGGTTTAGAACTCAGCACCATGGGGATGGTGACCACATCTTGTGCCCAGGGTCTATAGTGTTGATTGCTGTCCAGGAGTATGAGAACTATAAAACATGACCAGTTGTGATGCATTAATGTGCATTCTGGTAAGAATCGTAGTACATCCACATTTAGGCAAGCCACTATCTAGCAATAGGTTTTATGGACTCTTTCAAGTTATGAAGAAAAATGGTGAATTGTAAATGTATCCACATAAATGTCCTTTTAGGTTGAAAAGTACCTCTAAAAGCAAGTATGGGCACTAATGCCTGATCTACTCAATTATAAAAAAAAAATCTGAAGCCCAGGAGATATACAAACTTATTTTCTAGCTGAATTTACTTTTTTGTTAACTGCTAAAATAACATTCTTCCTTCACTATGTGTACAAGAACAAGATGAATGACAGTCCATTATTGCATACATTTTTAATGGATCTTCACCCATTTATATTACCACAGTGCATTAGCTATTGCTCTACTAGCAAAACAATCGCTCCAATTGGCTTCTCACAGTGATAAAGTTAAAATCAACAATACAGTGTTCGTTAGGCCTGCCTTCATAGCACCAACATCCAAATTGTGTGTGTGTGTGTGGGGGGAGAGTTCCTTTCACTGGCAGTAATTCCCTTCCTGCTGACTCAGCAGCATTTTGGCTCTGCTCCTGTGATTGGGCCCACTGTACATATTTATAACTTGAGACATATTTTTAAAGGGTAAGTTTAGCAGCACAATTTGATTAATTTAGAAACTAATGGTGGCAGGTTTATATTTAGGGCTTCCATGTCAGACTTGTAGGGTGTTAGAAATGATGACTGAATAGTGGTTAAAAATGTCTCTCGAAGAACAGAGTTCTTTTAATACTATGTTGGTTACAGCAAAAGGGGTTCTGTGAATGGGATGTTGGGTGTCATGGGGTAGTAAAGCAAAAGGGACGCAAAGGATCATAAAAACCACTGGGGATTATTAACGATTATTTGTGGGCAACATTTTCTAAGAAGTAGAAAAACATTATTAATTGCATTGGTTTTCATCTAAAGGGGAAATCATAGAATACCCCATATGTAATAAAAGGCACTGCATTTTCCCAGTAGCAGTAACTCAACCAATTAGATGTTTTTTTCTGGTGACCAATAAATTCTACCTGCTGATCAGTTGCTGTGAGTTATTGCTCTTGGGAAAACTAAGTTCCTTTTATTATATAACCCCTGGGACTCCAGGATGTTTCTGAAGGTAATCAACTCATTAGGAATTTATACTAACTTTTTTTGGACCACCTTAGAAGATCCATTTCCTTTAGTAAGTGGCTATGAATTAAAAATGAAAAGAGAACTCACTAATGAAAGTATAGTCAACCACTAAGTGAATGAAAGTGGATATATCCCTTCTTTATCAGTTTTGCTAAAGCCAAAATATTGTTTGACTACAATCCTAGCATTCTCTAATATGATTGGAGCTATAAGAGTGCCTTCACTTTCCCTGCAGCAGTTTCCTGGAATTCTACCGCCCTTTCAGGCACAATTCATGTGTTGAATTGGTTGCAGTTGAGTCATATGCCACATATGAATACTCAAAATGTCCTAATAAAGTATACAGTATCTTTACTTTTTATCCACTGCGAATGTCACACTTTCAAGCAAATAGGGGCAACAATGATGTGGAAAAACTTGGCAGAATCAGGCACAGTGTTAATTCATTCAGTAAAAATCCACTTTTACTAGATCTATTTAAAACCATGATGAAAGCAAAAATATGGAGCATTGTGTGTGACTAGCAACACGTTTCATGATTAACTACAACTTCATCAAACGCTGCCATGGTGAATATTTATTCAAATAAGACTTAAAAATAAATGATAAAGTTGCAATTGGGGTAATTGAATGAGAGCCTCGGTCGGGTAAAAATCCAACCTTCCTGATTGATATCGTGGCAAGATATCAATCGGGATGACCCGTCGGAAGCCCCCATACACGGGCAGATAAGCTGTCAAATCGGTCCAAACGACCGATATCGGCAGCTTTATCTGCCCGTGTATGGCCACCTTTAGGCCTGTACACTTGTCAACACTGCTACAAACCCCATGAGAAAAATGAAGGTTAATATAAAAAGGACTGGTCTGATCTGGGTGGACACAACAGTATTGAAAAGGAATGCTGTTAGTGTGTACATTGCTGCGTTGTTTTAGGTAAGTTTTTTTCTTAACTGTTCATATTCAGAAAGGGAAATACTCTACCAGGGACTGCCATTGAATCCCCCACTTTCCTTTGTTCCATGTAGTCGACAAGATTGCAGTAAAAAAGGCAATTAATACTGGTTCTTGCTTACTTAATTGAGCTTCCTACTTTAGAAAGTTAAGTAAAATAGAAAAACTATGTGGTTAAGGTTTCTGTGAATATTTTACTCACCTCTTAACTAAAGTTTTAAAGGCCCCTTAGGGTGTAAATGTCTGAGGTGGGTTAATTAAAAAATCCTCAGTTTATGGTACCTCCGACTCCAACGCCTCTGTTTTTTAATATACTAATGTATTTTCCAAGTTGATTGCAAGAACACAACTTACAAAGCTCCGCAATTTTAAAGCTTTATGAAGATGGTGTTTTCTTCTGGGAAAAAAACAAAAAATAGGAAGTAGACACACTACCCTATTGGCCACCCAAGCCTGTCACTGCCACCATGAATGAGGATAACTGTTCAAGTCAGAATTTTTAACTAATGTCATTGTGGCTTTTAATTGTATTTATTAAAGGAACTACAAGCATTCCTTAAACCTAAAAAGACACAAAGATAAGAAATGAATTGCACTGGGCTTACAGCAGAGAAGTACTTTATTATGACTTTTATCTTAACAATTCATTAGGAGTTGGATTTGATACATTTTTGCCAACTCCAGGTACCCAAAATTGCTTCCGACTCCACAGGTCATTCAACCCCTTCCTCACTTTTTAGGACTTGAAGTTCCTCTGTTTTTCACACTATGGTATATTTGCACTGCCCACCATGAAAAGCAAAGGGACCTTCGGGAACAACGCTGCTATGGAAGTATTATGTTCCTTTTAAAACTATAACAGTGAGTATTTGCTATAAACATAAGTAGAATTAAAAATGCAGTTTGCACTGCCTTAATAGTAAATGTTTACAACATGAGAAGTAGTGCAAGTGACAGTGTTTCAGTTTGAAGCTTATATTGTGTATTAGAAAAATAATGCACTGCTCATGACTATGTATGGTTAAGGAGCCCTTTGGTAAATTATATTATCCTTTTACAATAAGGACATTATATATACATGTATTTATGTATAAATATATATCTATAAAGAATGATAAATATTGGTAGGCAATTGCTTATACAATAATGTAATTTTGTGAAATATTTTATTGTAGTAGATGTGTTGCAAAACAAAGCTGGTTCAACAAAAGCCATTATTCTGGATTTCTTCCTTGTTTGATTATATTAAATATGCCATGTAATTAAGTGAAAAGCAGGAGAGCAGCAGCACTCTAAAACACTTCCCACCCCACTTATCTTTCTTCTCCATTTGCACAGTTCTAAGCCTGAACCTTTTATCAGGAACTGCTTAGGTTTCATTTAAATGAAAATGAACTGCATCTATGCTTGTGGAATCGTTAGCTATGCAAAAGAGACAGATCACAGGCTGAATTTTTACGAAAAAAAGGGCAACTTGTTTTGTGTTAGCCAGGAATTTAAAATGAGGCCATCTGCAGTTATCCAGATAAATGGCTGAAGCAATATTGAGTATTTAAATAGATTATAATCCTATTAGCGATACTAAGAGAAGTTAAGCCATGTGTTCTTCAGGATTGAATTTCTTATAGTAGTATATAATACATATGTGACAATAAAGGAAACTCGGTATCTTAAGAGCCAATGTGTGTTTCATTGCTTTGTTGACAGTAATACCTATTAAAGGACTGGGATAAATCTGTGTAATTCTGTATTTCTGGGATCCCAGTGTGATAAGCATTGTTTTGAAGAACAAAGCTAGATTGAAAGCCAGTCAATCAAATGTGAACAAATATCTTATAATTATGAAAATTAAGACATTAACAAACTTTCTTGTCAATACAGTTATACACCCATTACAGCATATTGAAATCATATCTTACCTAGGCAAAAATAAAATGCAAAAATAAAATATAAAAGAAAAAAAAAACAATATAAACATAGATTAAAACTCTAAGGGGCCGATTCACGAAGGGTCGAATATCGAGGGTTAATTAACCCTCGATATTCGACTGGGAATTAAAATCGTACGACTTCGAATATCGAAGTCGAACGATTTTGTGCAAATCCTGCGAACGATTAAATCCTTCGAATCGAACGATTCGAAGGATTTTAATCCAACGATCTAATGAAAATCCTTTGATCAAAAAATCACCGGCAAGCCTACGGGGACCTTCCCCATAGGCTAACATTGACTTCGGTAGCTTTTAGCTGCCGAAGTAGGGGGTCGAAGTTTTTTTTAAAGGGACAGTACTTCGACTATGGAATGGTCGAATAGTCGAACGATTTTTACTTCGAATCGTTCGAATCGTTCGAATTCGATCGAATTTAACCAATTCGATAGTCGAAGTACCCAAAAAATACTTCGAAATTCGAATTTTTTTTTATTCTAATCCTTCACCCGAAATTCGTGAATCGGCCCCCAAAGGTGGCCATAGACGCAAAGATCTTTCCCCGATATGCCATTAACGAGCATGGCTAAATCGGAGGTAATCTGAACATTCGGCTGTAGGGCCGAACAATCCGATTACAATGCGCAATGGGCTCCGGCAGGATCGACCAAAGACCGATCTCTGCCGGACGAAAGATGTTGGCACTCTCCACACACGATCCGAAAATTGTACGAATCTGTGCGTCTATATATATATATATATATATATATATATATATATATTTATCAAAGGTCAAATTATAGAGTTTTTTTTTTACCTCGTATGACCTTAAATGACCTTCAATAGTATCAGAATAGTTTAAGAAAAAAAACTAGAACTGTCTAAAACTCAAACGAATATTACCGGCCCGAAAACTCGAATCCAATTCAAATTTTTTTTCTCTGAAAAAAACCTCAAATGTCAGGAAGGATGTTAACATCTTCAAACATCTTCTACACAAACTCTGCAGGTTTTAGGTGGTGTACTATCAAATTTCAGCTGTTCCCAGGGTCGAGGTATCATAAATCTCGAATTCATATTTGAGTTTAGATTATTCCCAATTATAATTTGTGAGTTTTGACCAAAAATCCAACTCAAAAATTCGAACTTTCTCAATGTCTGTTGCTATTCAGATGCTGCAAAACCTTCTTCCAGATGGAGAGAACGATGCATGAGATGGATGAAATAAATATCCTCCACTTTGCTATTTGCACAATAGATGCTTTCTATAAAGCTGTGAAATAGGTGGGAGATAAATTCCTATAATCCTCTGCCATCCTGGTTATCCTCTGCAGGGACTTCTGTTCAGCAACACTCTCAATAGGTTCCATAAACTATGGTTTATATACAGCATGTGGTTAAGAGAACCCCACCAGACCCCACCTCTTTTGTTGAAAGCCCCACCCCTTTCTATATATTTGGCAAAGCAACTGCCCCCAAAAATGAATGAAAAGCGCCTTAAGGCAATAGTTCTTCTGAAAAAAATAACTTAATATGAAACTGTACCCATGCAGAATTGGTAGCAATGTATAATAAATATTTGGTTAATATTTTGGTTATTATAAAAGTACAAAGAGAAGATATTTTCATGCTAAAGAAGGAGATTGTATGAAATGCCTCTGTCTTCTGTCTCCTGCTATACAAGGTACAGTATAATCATTCTAAATTAGATTGTGTTACTGCTGCACAATGTAGCCTGGAAAATATAATTGTGTTTGTTATACTCATTTAATGTTGAACTACAGATGTCATCACCAGACTACTACCTATTAGATATAATAGTTGTGTATTTTATTTATCTGTGGCTCTAGTCTAGGGCAGGAACTCATGTAAATGATGAACATTTTCTGTAAAGCAGAAGCTGTAAAGCAGTAAACGTTTTAGCACTATATAAATAATAATATATAGTGCAGGATATTTTTATTGTGTTTCATAAATATTGGTGTAGCGCTATAGTAAATTGTGTGTATTGTACACCACTATTGAGCTCCACTCCCAATAAATGTGCCTCAGATGAGACCTTTTGGTCAATATTAGTCCCCACAGGCAAGAGGACGTGCTCAGCAGCAATAATGTTACAACCAGCTTTCAGCCTTTCCCTAAGTGGAACCTGAGGGGAATCTATCTACCCTGTTCCTATACACTTAAGGTGGCCATACATGGATAGATCCGCTCGTTTGGCGATGTCGCCAAACAAGCGGATCTCCCTCCGATATGCCCACCTTGAGGTGGGCAATATCGGGCAGATCCGATCGTGGGCCCTAGGGCCCAACGATTGGATCCTAGCTTTCACAAACGGGCGGTCGGATCGCGGGACCGCATCAATGAACAGATGCGGCCGCGATCCGACGGGATTTTTAACCCCATCCGATCGAGATCTGGCCGACTTTCGGCCAGATCTCGATCGGGGAAGCCCGTCGGGGGCCCCCATACACGGGCCAATAAGCTGCCGACACGGTCTGTCGGCAGCTTTTATCAGCCCGTGTATGGCCACCTTTAGTCTCTACTTCTGGGCTATTAGTACCCGGAATCTTAATCCCTCTGACTCTCCTCGTCGGAGCCTTGAGCTGCTCAGCTAAATACCCTGTCTATCTGTCACTCCTAGAGTGACCTATAATGGTGAGTAGCCTATCCTGACTAATCCTAAGACAACCAGGTTCCACTCAGACTCAGCCTGTTAGCTCAGGCTAGAGCCAGCACAAAATGGACACTGAAAGCATGGCTTCAGAGCCTTTTATATCCTAGCACAGTGCCATCTGCTGGTGACTGTGAGAAGTAGCAGCAAACAGAAAGAGCAAACAGTACCCCTCCCAACTGTATTTTAGGACCCAAATAGGTGTCCATAACATTGAGGGACTGCCTGCACAAAATACTAGGGGTGGCTATTTTACACATCCCTACATTAGTATTAATATTATTTTTACAATATGAAGCCCTAGAAGTGCACCATGCTAATGGTGTTGATACACAGGAAAGATTTCCCTGTGCCCTCCATACTTGCTTTTTCAGATTCCCAGCTAGTGTATTTAATGTATCCAGCTCCAGTTGCAGGAACAAAGACCAGATTTACATACATTAGGCTGGGATTTCATTGGTGGATTTTCGGAATATTGATGTAAAGCTGTATCAAGCAGTATTGCTTTAAGAATACAACCCTCATGCTGTTTGACTACAGCTTCTAGTACGCTTTAAGCCTTAATAATATGTAAAAGTATGCTGGAAGTTTAAGTCCAACAACATCTAAGTAAATATATATATATATATGTCCCCATAAGGCAATGGTAATATGAGTCATGACATGATAAGAGGATTCAGAAGTATGTAGATCCAAATAACAAATGATAAATTTACCATTATAAATATGGTGTTTCTGTTACTCTGTTATGAGAGTACCTATGACCTCCTACAGTATATAATCATGCAGATCCTTAAAAGCAAACTAAACCCTAAAATGAGGTTTGTAATATAAGCTGATGCTACAAGGCTTATATTATGACATTTATATTCTATGCGTACTGTATATTGTGAGTGGGTCCCTAAGCTCAGTAAGTGACAGCAGTACAAAGCATGTGCGGTGAATCAGCAGAAAAGAAGACGGGGAGCTACTGGGGCATCATTGGAGGCACAAGTCTTTACTGCTAAAGGGCTGTGGTTGGCTGGGGCTGGTACAGAAGCACAAAACATAGCCTACTTACTTAGTTTAACGTCCTTGTCCTTTAAAAATGGTCAGTTAGAATTTGACTTCTTTTTGCTTTCTAGAGAAAAATAATTACAGGTCAGGTAGGGAAATTTCCTACATTGTTACTTAGTGATTCTTGATGCTGAAGAAAAGTTGTGCCAACTCTGAGAATGTCAGGACATTTTATCATCAATTTGATCAGCAGAGAACAATTTAACCTTTTGATGTCTGCTCAACTGTATTGGAATTCACACTTGACTGCAGATAATGTGCCTTTCTAACAAGGCTTAGAAATAATAATGCTGTGTATATAAAGAGTATGTAAGCTCTATTGTTAAACATGGTTTACCTAAATATTACTGGGCTACAACTTCCAGAATACATTTTTGCAAGGCTTTAAACATGGGATGAATTCTTAATGGACAATGAAAGGGTAAAATGATTTCCTTGTTCCTCAAAGCAGTATTGCTTAATGAAATCTTTTTTTTCTAGCATCCCAGTCTTATCTGACACTTTGTGAGCTGGTTTCTTTGTATTATTGTATCTAGCTATACCAGAATAATAATATGCTGTTTTTGTTATAAATGACAGAGATTGTATTAAAATGACTCCATACTGCAGAGGTGTAGATGTCTCGAGGTGTAGCTACATCTACGAATGAAAATGCACTAAAGCATAGAAAAGATACATGGACCAACCTAACAATAGCAGATACCATATGCATGATGTAATATACTTTCAATAGTAACTTGGTTTGAACATTCTTACATGTTCCTTGATACTATATTATGTGTTTGATAATCAGCAGGTCTCACCAAAGGACATTTAGCACTATATCTCAAAGGAGTTAAAAATGCTTTCAGCAGTGTAATAGCAGCAAAAGTAAATAAGAGCGTTTGCTGACTGTCTGTCTAGGTGGATTACAAACTAGTCCATAATTTGTGTAGGAAAAAAGATTTTCCCATCAACCAGAGGCCTCCACATTGTTTTGATCATCAATATTTATTGATTGATATTTTATGTGAAATTATGTTTTTAGTCTTGCCAAGAAAACTGATTTAACAGGTCCTTAAATGTTAGATATTTATTTGTTGAAATATTAACCCATCTCTTTACTCTTTGTTTTTATACTAAAATCCTCTAGTCTAAAGGCCATAACTTCAAAAAATTATATTTATTTAATAATCACATATAGCACATAACCCTACAGATTATACCAGCAGCTGAGAAAGTGATAAGGCACAAAGTGACCATTGAACTCCAAGAGTGTCCTGCTTAGTAGACCCTAACTACAGGCTACAGGCCCATTGTAGCTTAAAGGGCTCCCAATATAGTAAACTTGTTTCCCCCACTGGAGGTGTGGGCTTATAGAGCTACAATTCCAGTTGTGAGAAGCGATACTATTTTTGCACAAAAATGACCTTGGTAGCAATGGGAGGGAACTCCCGTACTGACAGCAATGTTAGGGGACAAGCATGCAGCAGTTTGCACAGTTACGCATATGCACGTGACATGGGATGGGTCTACCAAACCTATGTCACATACATGCACATAATGGGTGAGCCAGGGGACTTGCTTGTTATCTGTGTACCCAATATGACTGCCCGTCTCAGTGTGGACAGCATAATGCTGGCTTTTTGTGAAATAGTATTTAAAATGTTTTGTTTCCTCCTGTTTGAATTCCATTAGCCTGGACTTCCAGTGGGGAAAATAATTTTACTATGATAGGTGCTCTGTGATGGAGCGAATTTAGTTTTTTTTGTTTGTTAAGGTTTAAGAGGTTTTAGTATGAGTATGATGTAGAGGGTGCTATTCTGAGACAATTTGCATTTTGGTTTTAATTTTGTACTATTTGTGTTTTTTGAGTTATTCCTTTTTGCAATTTTAGCAATCTGGTTGTTACGATCTGATTTACCGTAGCAACCATGCACTGAATTGAATGAAAGACTGGAATATGAATAGGAGAAGGACTAACTAGAAAGATGAATAATACAAAGTAGCAATAACAATACATTTGTAGCCTTATAGTGCATTTGTTTCTAGATTAGTGACCCCTATATGAAAGCTGGAAAAAGTCAAAAGAAAAGGCCATATAATTCAAAAACTATAAAAAAATAAATAATGAAGACCAAATGAAAAGTTGCTTAGTATTGGAAACTTTGCAGCAGTATTAGTTTTGGTAAACAAACGGAGTCCGACTTTGTTTGAAGCATATACCTTCAGCCCCTAAATTTCCATAATTTTGGCAAGAAATGCAAAGTCTCACATTTCCTAAATGAAATCCGCCAAGTGTGTTTGCCCCCTGAGTGACGCAAGGGTTCCAGATGAACGAAGGATACTGCTCATGTTAGGGTCTTAGATTGGCTTGTGAATTTCAGCAGGCTGATTTTGGTCTCCAACTGGCCCTAGCCTAGACATTTTTGAAGCATGTTTACTTACTTGAGAACTATCAAGTTGGGTTAGTAAATAAAATCAAATCATAGGGGAACCTTTCACAACTTGGGAAGAATTTAAAGAAGAAAATGAACTTTTAAACTTTTATTGTACTTGACAAGGTCAAAGGAGAAAAAAATAGAGAACATTTACCATATTTAAAGAAAAGTACTACATTTGCACAAGTGCAATAAGCGATAGTAACCAATAACATATTTGCATTCAGCCAGATTACCTGAACTGTTTAACTGCACAGTAGCTCCAATTGATCTGGGAATGCTCATGACTGCTATATAAACTTTTTTCAAAATGTATAAAAAAAAAACTTCAAAAACTCTCTAAAACCTGTCAAGATGCAATAGAAAGCAATGGTTACAATTAAATATGTTTTTCTCAATCATATTTTTTTCTTTTTCTCAGAGATAAAATACAATTGGGATGGACAGATTCAAGAATTTTAATAAATGTGAAAAATCTCAGGTCTCATATGTAAAAAGATACTGACATGTTCCTTTAAAAATAGGAACATGTTAGTATTGTTGGGGAGCTTAGGTATCTACACATTTTTGCTTATAAGTGCTCTGATGTTGCCCCCAGCCCAGCAGTATCTGCAGTTAGTACAAGGACCTGCTGACACAGCACTTTTTCCTTGGGTCACACTGGGCTGGCAGTGGTGTGATCCTTTCATAAGCCGATTACAAATGAAAAAACTACTGGGGACTATGGAAGCATCTCACCAACTGCCAAGTGTGATTGACAGAATCGTACAGGACACTTAGGGCAGATTTATCAAAGGTCGAAGTGAAGGTTCGAAGTTAAAAACTTCGAATTTCGGGTACTTCGACCATCAAATAGTCAAACTTTGATTTGAAGTTCGAATTGTTTTGAAGTACTGTCTCTTTAAAACTTCAGCTTCGACCATTTGCCACCTAAAAGCTGCCAAAGTGCTGTTTTAGCCTATGGGGGACCTCCTAGAACCTGTATGGAGGCAGTTGGGGGTAGTTTGGGAGATCAAAGGTCGAAATTAAAAAAAACGATTGTACGATTCGATTCGAAGTAGGCCGAATTCGGCCCACTTTGACCCCAAAAAAACTTTGACTTCCATTCAATTGGTCTTTTTGAATTCGAAGTTCGACATTTTTTTTGCCCTAAGGGGCAGATTTATCAAGTGAATTTTCGAATGGAAAAAACTTTGGATTTCGAAGTAATTTTTGGGTACTTCGACCATCTAATAGGCCAAATTCGACTTTGACTTCGATTCGAATTGGAAAGCCTTCGAACATTTGAATCCCCTCTATCCGCCGCTGGCTAAACGCCCATAATTCGCCCATCACTAAATTCTACATCTGAATAAACAGTTCCGATAATATTCTCATCATTGTAGTAGCCATGAGAGTGGAGGAAGCATTAGTTATACGTTACAAACATAATTTTCTAACTAGGATGAAGTCAGTGTAAGTGAATGTAATGTATTTTTCCAAAGATTTAGACAACATAGACACAAACATAAAAAGGTTTATACTACTTACTACTTTACATTGGAATGATCACATTTCTGAACATACAATCATCCTTGTAAAATATTTTATGCATTGTGTATTTTGTTGTGTTTTTGACACCCTCTAGTAAATGGCTACATTCAAAAAATATTTTGGCACCTCTCTATGTGCAAAATAATTTGTCTGGAAAGAAACATCAGAATGTATTAGCTGTGTGACACTAGCACCAAACCAAAACCATGCACGATATTGTACCTTAAAGGAGACTCTCAGTGACAACTCCCAAACAGCTCCTCAAAACCAGACTGGATAGTTAAAACTGGGTGATGAGGTCAATAAATAGTTTCCATGTGCATTTAATGTACGCAAAGTTTGTGTAAATGAATACATTTAGTCAACTAAGAGGACCTCTTGTAGTTGACTATATGTATTTTGTGGTCACACCCTCATTGCACCCCCGCCTAATGGTTTTAAAAAATAGTGGTGAGCACAACTTTCCCTTGTTTGTTATAGTTAAATGAATACATTTTCACACTGTAAATACACCGTTAATAATTTATTATATTCCCCCCCCATAGCGTATGTATTGATCAGTACGCATCTATGAAATAGCTTTTTCCTTAACAGAGCATCATTATGTAAATGATTTTATGCAATAGATCTTGCCAAACAAATTCTAAATGCCTTTGATGAGGTGATTAGCAGAAACCTAAAAGATGAGCATTGCAGTGGATGTCATCTACTTAGAGTTGGATGAAGCATTTGATACAGTACTGCACAGTTTATTGCTTAAGTTAATACATATTAGCCCTTGGAACATACTATTTTACTTGGATCTGAAACTGATAGATCACAAAGAATGGTGAGAAATGAAAAATTTGCTAGTTGGACCATTGTTGTTAGTGAAGTACCACAGGCAGGGGAGTAACTACAGAGGAAGCAGACCCTGTGGTTGCGGGGGGGCAGAAGTGTATGGGGCTCAGTAAGGCCCTGAATAACAAATCATTTCAATGTATCTAGGTAAAATGGGTCAACTTACCAATGTTTTGAGGGTCCTAAATTTAATTTGGTGGAGACCAGTAAGATAGAGAGGCAAATTTATCAAGGGCTGAATTTCGAATTCATGTGTTTTTTTTTAACTGAATTAAATTTTAACTAACAATTCTATTGGGGGGGTCATTTCTAAAAAAAACAAATATGTAAAACTCGAATTTTACTGAGCTAAAAACTCGAATCGAATTCGATTTGAATTTGACCAAAATCAATTCGAGTTTTTTTCTCAAAGAAAAAAACTTGAATGTCAGGAAGGCTGCAAACATCTCCAAATTGGTCACCTCTCCCGTTGATTTATACAGGAATTTAGCAGGTTTTATGTGGTGAACAGTTGAATTTGAATTCTTAAAGGGCCAGAGTATGATAAATCTCGAAAATCGAATTCGAATTTTTTAAAAAAAAAACCTCAAATCGAGCTTGGATAATTCTCTACTCAAATTTGACAGTTTTGACCATAACAAAAATTCGAATTTTCAATTTGACTCTTTATAAATCTGCCCCCTAGTTATGCAACTGACCGCAGGGGCCTGTCCTTGGCCCTTTGATTTTTAAATTTTTTAAATAATGACCATGAGTAGGTGGGTATTGTAAGTACTGCCTCTTACTTTCCATATAGGATACACTGTGAATGCATAGTTGCCAACATTTTAAAAGTAAATGCTGAGACATTGTTCCCATGTCCAGTAACTTCTCAGTCTGCCCAAGAGCCCACCCCTTTAGAACCACATGTTGTGGGCACTAATTATGACTATAAGAGTATATATATATATATATAAATATATATATATATACATTGCTCTAGTTTGTTTAGGCTTTTCAAAGCCATTTGCCAAATATTATTATTGTGCTGAAATTTTTCTCCAAGTAATTGCCACCATGATGTGCTGCCACCCTTAGAAAGGTTGAATAAACAACATCTCAGAGTACAAGTTGTTCTTAAATTACTATTACCGAGTGACAATTATCAAACCACAGCCTACAAACCTCTCCACCAGTCGACAAATGCATTCGTTGCCAGATCCCATTTCTAAGATAGCATTAAATATTCATATGCACAGCAGACCACAGGAGTGCTGCTATTTTAAGCAACAGAAATGTAAATATGGTTTTTGCCTAAAAGTGAAAGGCCGGTGTGTGATTTGGAACATTTTTGTTATTGTTCTTGATATTGTTTTCTTATATTTTGAAAACAAGGGAGAGGAAAAGATTATCTCTTTGATTTAACCCTTTAATTGCCAACAGAATTTCCCATTTCATTTGCAGTCAGTGCCAGCTGTTTTTTAACACATTTTCTGCTCTCTCATTTTAGGGTCATTATCTGTGGGGGATTTTTAGTTTATCTAGGAAAACTATACACTGAGATTTCTAAATTTTGATTTTGTATTTCCACTCCTGGAACAAGATTTAGAGATCTAAATATACCATAAAGTTTACAATGTGCTATTTTTCATGATATAGCGGAAAACCCAGAAAAATATTTTATCTTATGCACAAAATTTCAACTGATTTGGAAAGCCTCAAGTATCTCAAACATGCCAATGCCACATATGTATAGATTTATGGAGATTTCTGACTTCTATAGATCAAAAACGCCCAGCAGTTTAAAGCACTTCCCAGAAAATGGCTTACGTTACATTCCAGCCAAAAAATCCTGAATTTCCATAAAAAATTATGCAAATTATGAAAAATCACCTCAAAACTTTCATTTTTGAAGTCTGTATCTCCCAGATAGCATTAGGTACCAAGAAAAACATCCTTAATATGAATGCTAGGGGTCCACTGAACAGTTTGATGCTCATTGTGCATAGCATTACCAAAGTATCTGGTGTTTAGAGACCCCAAAATGAAGTTAGCGCATACATATTGTCCTGGAAGTCACTTCAGCTACTGAATAATCAACACATTTAGTGCATTTTTTGTGTGTTAGAAAGATAAAACGATATGTTGAACCCCCAAAAACATATATTTTTGAAAAGGGCACATTCTGCTGAATCTAAAATGGGTAACCATATCTTTTTACTCCAAAGTACCAAACATCAAAGCTTTTCTGAACTGAAGATTTCTATAACAATTTCTATAACAATTTATGAAAATTCTGAAAAATCACCTCAAAACTTTCATTTTGCAAGTCATTAGGTACCAAGAAAAGGCATCTAAATATGAATGCCAGGGGTCCACTGAACAGTTTGAGACCCATATTGCATAGGGTTACCAAAGTATCTGCCATTTATGGACCCCACAATAAAGTTAGCGCATACAAATTGTCCTGGAGGTCACTTGAAAAATCACCACATTTACTGTCTTTTTGTGGGGTAAAGCAAAAAATACATTGACCCCCCCCAAAAACCATATATTTTTGGAAATGGGTAACCATGTCTTTCTACTCAAAACTACTGAGTCGAAGTGCTTTCCCAAAATTGTCATTTTTTTCATACCTGGAAATCACAGCAAAGCTTCCATCTTATCTCCCACATAACATACGGTACAAATAAAGAACATCTTAAATATGAATGCCAGGGGTTTACTGAACAGTTTGATAGGGCACACATGGCAAAATAATTTTGATTTCGAATTTCAAGCTATTTTTTGTGTACTTCGACTAGGGAATAGTCCAAATTCAATTTGAATTTGAAATATAATTCGAATATTGAAATTTCTCATGTACTTTCTCTCTAAAAATTCGACTTTGACCTTTCGCCATCTAAAACCTGCCGAATTGCGGTTTTAGCCTATGGGGGGCCTCCTAGAACCCATTTGGAGTCAATTGGTGGACATTTTGAAAAATGTAAGTTTTTTTGGGGAAAACTTTGATTCAAATTCGATCAAATGCGATATTACTTTGATTCATACAATCGAAAACGGATCTATTCGGCCAAAAAAAAAAAAACTTTGACTTAATTTCCATTTTCTTTTTGAATTCAAGTAAGTATATGTGAGTGGTGAGAATGTGTGAAACCCCCCAGAAATGTATGTGTGTGTAAGTGTGTAATAGTGTAAAAAGTGTGTGATTGTGTATCTTGTGTGTGTGAGTAACACTAACCTGGGGTATGTAGGCTGTAGATCAATGTCCAGGAAGGCTGGAGGATTGGAGGCACCGGAGAAAACCGTCAGTACAGTGATCTGGCACTTAAAGGGTTAAGCTTATGGGAAACATAAACAAATGCACTGGATTTAAGAGACATATCGTTCAAGTAATATACTGTATGTATCCTTAATGTATGTATCCTTGGATATTCGGGATTACAGGGGTGCTATGTAGTTGGTAGGTATTTTTTATTACAGTCCAATTAACATTAAAAATTTGGCTAAGATGACTTTAAAAAGGTATATACATACATAGCTTTATATAACTATTTGGGCTAGTCTCGGGGACACATTGAATATATTAGTTGGAAGGTCCTTGTAGAATCTTGATATAGTCAAACTAATTTTATGTATAATAGCTATAGTTGACTTCAATTATAAACACTGACTGGATTAATGGGGTAGCCAAGTGAGAAGAAGTTAACACTTTTGTTAATATGCTATATGCCTTTTATTTCAGGTAGTTCAGGAACCTACTAGGAACGATATTCTTTTAGATTTTGATATAATAATTATACAGAATGTATTTCCAGCAATAGTGTGGGTGATAATTTGGGGAATAGTTATCATAACATGGTCTCCTTTGAGATTATTTTGCATAGACAACTGTATAAGGGGGTATCTAAGAAACTAAAACATGCAAAAAACAATTGGGCAAACCTATAAAAATAAAATTGCAGTGAAGAAAAAAAAAATAAAACAACAAAGCACAGTAAACAAAGTGCATGACTAGATGGTATTTACCCTAGGGTACTCAAAGAGCTCAGCTCTGTGATCCACTTCACTTAATCTTACAGGTTTCTCTGATGTCTGGCATGATGCCAAGATTGGTAAATTGCTAATCCAGTATTTAGTAATTATTAAGCCTAAAAAACTATATTTGGGTAATAAGGGAGAATATAGTAATACACTTTAAATCTCAAGATAATGAGTTTTTGACAGCATAGCTTTATGAGCAATAGATCTTGCCAGACAGATTGAATTGCCTTGTTAGAGACATGAGCAGAAACCTAAACATTGGGGTGGCAGTGGATGTGATCTATATAGACGTTGCCAGAAGCGTAACTAGAGGGAGGCGGGCCCTGGCGCAGGAACCACCAGGGCCCCTGCCCCCCTCTGTACGCCCGGAAACTGTCCGGGAATATGCGCCGCACAGCGGCGCGTGGACTGCCGGGGGGCCATGAGGTGGTGCGGGCCCTGGCGTAAGGAGAGATTATGAAGAGACCAAAGGAACATTTTCTAAATTAACCAGTGTTGTTATGGAGTACCACTGGGGTCTTTCCATGGTCTTTTTGGATTTTAATTTGATTATTTATGAACTTGAGGTGTGTATTGTAAATTATGTCTTTATTTTGGCTAATAATACTAAATTGTGCAAAGTGTACGGGTCATTAAAGTTCCATGCAGATGTTTCCGCTTTGCAGAGAGATTTGACTAAATTGGAGAGCAGCAATATGCAAAGGTTCAATGTTGATAAATGTAAAGTTATGCTCTTTGGTAAAAAATAATTGCAAGTTATACATTAAATGGCAGTGAGTTGGGGGCATCCTTAATTGAGAATGATTTGGGAATTTCTGTGGATAACTATTTAACTGTAGGCTTTGGTAATAAAGCAAATAAAGTGCCGTCTTGTGTGATTTGGGCATCAATTTAAGGGATGGAAGGATCATTTTTCCTTTTTTAAGATATGCACTAAACTGGCAAAAGGAAATGTAAACCCTAAATTTAACTACCATGTACATAAGTTGGGCACATATCCCCAACCCAAACAGTATAATTTGTACTGTATTTATCCCCTCCTTTTGCCAGTGCCATCACATTTTCCTAAAACAAATAGCAACTTGCACTTGGCGGCCATTATCCCTCTGACACAATCAGTGACATTTACATCTACACACAGCACATGTGCGCTGTAAAGTTCATGCAATCAAGAATGCAACCTTATACTAGCACAACTTACTTTGATTTAAAAAAAAAAGCCCTGCTTGGATTGAGCACTGTAATGCTGAGCTCAGGACAGGAGGTTAGGAAAAAAAGCTAAGAGCAGACAGCTAGAGCAGAGTTTCCATGGGAACAAGCAATGACATCTCTTTATTGGTGGCTATACTGGAATGGGCATGTTTAGAATTCTGAGCTGAGAAGATTCACTGCCTTAGCTTGGAAGTGGGCATGCCCTGCAGCCAACAGCCAACGTAAATTCCCAAGGGAGAGGGGGAGTGGGTTAGAGGAGGAGAAGGAATCCTAAGTGATTAAGCGGATGCTGCAGCCTTACTATTAACCTTTGAACAACTGAACTCAGAGAGGCTGTTCACAGATTTTTTTGAAGGGGGGTTTACATGTCCTTTAAACCATGAGGAAAGACAGACATACAGGTTGGGGTCATTTCTCTGGAGAAAAGGCGCATGCATATTAGACAACCTTATAGACAAAGAGGGGGATTATTTATCACATAGAAAGGACAAGAGATTTTCCCTTCAGACAGCAAAGGTGGTTCTTGACAGTGAGCACAGTGAGATGTGGAATGCCCTCCAGGTGATGTATTCTTGTCACTTTACTGTATCAAACTGTAATTGTATCAAAGAACTTTAGAGTAGATCTGAACTCCCCAAAATACGTATATTCATGTTAAGTTACACAGAGCACTTTTGCAACTGACATAAATTGTTTGTTTGTTTTTTTTAGTGGTTCCTGAGATATTAGCTGATCCAGACATTTTCACACTGTTACTAATATGCTTTCAGCTCTGCAGCTTTCTTTGAAGGTCAAAGTGTCAAGAACCTTAATGTCTACGCACTTTCTATGAACTGACTTCACTGAGTAACCCTAGTGTTGCTGGCTCTCAGTTAATCCAAAAGTCTAGTATTAGAAGTCTAAAAATGCAAAAAAGAAAAGCAGAAAATAAATGTAACACACCATCCATTATTATTGTACCACCGTGATGCAGCCTTAAGCAATGAAGTAATTGCTTCATAATGTTTAATAAATGTGACATAGCTAATACAATACTAGAAATGTAAACTTATGATCAGGCTTCCATTTACAGTTGAACCTATAAATAGTTAGATGAACAATTCATAGAAATAAATCAAGATAAGTATATGGGAAATTATTTCAAAGTCTGTATTACAGGGGAATACAGTATATGTTGTCCAACTGAAAATCCAAAGGGTCAAACTTCTTATAGCACAAAGAAAAAAAATCTAAAAATACTTCATAACCAATGAGAATATACAATTATATACAGTAAATGCCTCCTAGATTTATCAGTTTATGCAGCATGTTTTTTAGGGATATCGTTAGGGATCTTAAAGACGAGTGTTTCTCATGTGTTTGGCATTTCCATGCAGCTTAGTGATAGGATAAGGATCTTTCCAATTGGAGTTTCCTACCTGAATAATAGGTCTCTGCCCAGTTTTAATCAATGGCTGTTGGTTTGCCCTTATACAAGTTACATCTAATAATTGGAGGCTTTCAATATTATTAGTCTGTTAGAAATGTGAATGCATTAAGTGGGCTAATGTTTTATGTGTAGTTATGCAGTCAGAATGATACAGAACATGACCCCCAAAATCTTTGCTCATTTGGATCATTTGACTCAGCACATTTATTAAATACTATAAACTATAATAATCTAAAAACGATTAGACATTCAGCATGATTTAATATGACCAGTAGAAAATGTTAGTTAATATGCTTTTAAAGCAGACGTATTGGATAAATATAAAAAAAATACCTAATTTTGTAGGCAGTTATGAGTAATATATGGTGTTGCTTTTACATGGTGCTAAAAATTAATATTATCTTTAAAAATATCCCCTTTATTTGAGCTCCCTATAGATGTTCTCTGGTCTTTGTCTGTGTTTCAAATAAGGGGTGCGGGTGTCTTAACGGTCCCTGCCAGAAACACAGTAGGAGGGGACAGCCAATCACAGCCCTGTAGTCACATAAGCACAGACAGGCTTCAGTTCCCTATCAGGTCCTGCTAGCTGCTGATTGGTTCCTGTCATACAGTGCAGTGAGCTGAGAGCCACTAGCTCCCCTGCACAGCCTGGGAATTCAGGGAGCAGGAAGTGGAAGAGAAGGGAGGGAGGGATTATTAGGGTTTTTGCAGAAATATTCAATAAATCAGCCTGAAACGCTACTTTTTTAAGCACAGTTCTTCTATATCTAAATGAGTATAACACACTGGTACATTCTTATTTTTACACAAAATGTCTCCTTTAAAAGGAGTCTATCCAGTTGTAAGAGCCTACTTTTAACCTCTGTGTATTTGGTTAACATGCGGAAAAGGCATTACCATAATAATTTTAGCCCTTACAAGACTTACATTTTGACTGTCCCTCTACTGATGTAATCATCCAGTTCATTTAAAAATAAAAAACACTGCCAAAATGCTTCATTAAAGGGAAGGTTACAAAAAAATTCCGATGCACATCCGCAAGTGCACTGAGCAAAGTACAATTTAAACTGCCATGTTTTTTCATTGTGGTTGCAAAGGGACGGTGCATTTACTGCAATTGTAAACAATTAACCAAAATTAAATCAATTGTGCATATTTTCTAAGGCTATCAGGGTCATTTCCGGAATTTGGCATGCAAGTGATGTGTGCATCCTATTCTTTCAGCACAAGTGAACTGCGTTGATTGAAACAGGGCACTGAAATAACCCTGGAGCTACTGCCTGGTCTGCTATCTGTGGGGTTCCCCTTCATTAATATGCATAGCAGCACTCAATTCGGAAGGGAAGGCAGGAAGGAATGAGTGCACAAGAGCATGTGTTACCTACTGGTTTCTGCCATACTGCAAATTTTTACAGAGATGCAAACCATCCCCTATATAACCTGGTTGGTGCAGTAAGCACTGGTTTTGGCCAGTGTATAGACTGTAAGAGGTACAATAGAGTTATAAATACAGTCATAAATAGGATCTAAGGTGTGTAATATAGTTATAAATACAGTTAGAAATGTATTGATTACTCAAACCTGGTGGATATTGCGCAGGCATTATCATGCAGTTTATAACTCTAAGGGGTATATTTATCATGTAAAAAGTGGAGTAAAGCATGTTTCACAGAGCAACCAATCAGCAATTAGATTTCAACAGAAAACAAAAGCAAAGATCTGATTGCTTGTTATGAGCAACACCACCGGTAATGTTTCGCTCCACTTTTTACACAGCTTGATAAATATATTCCTAAATGTTTTGTTTGTGTGATGAACATTTAATTCAGCACATGGGGTAGTTAACATTTTTAGCTTAATAAATAATTTTTAAGCATTATTATCAGACTTTTAACCCTTTGCCTGCCAAGCACGTACGGCGTACGTGCTGGCAGGCCAATGCTCAGGCTGCCAAGAACGTACATTGTACGTTCTTTGGCAGCTGAGCTCTCTCTCTGCTTCGGCGGCTTTTGCCGCCTCCGCAGAGAGTGGGGACAGAAGACAGCCCCCTAGGCAACGTGGCTGGGGGGCTGTCAAGTCGGATCTGCGACTCGATTGTCGCAGATCCGACTTCAAAGTAGCAGACGCATCGCATGGAGCGTCTGCTACTACACTCACCCTTCTTCCTGCCTGCAGAGCCGCCCACGCACTTCCTGCTGCGCAGCAACTCTGCAGACACGCTGCCAGGACTCCTCCAAAGAAGACAGCGATTCTCCTGCTCCAAAAACGGTAAGTGCACGTTTTTTTTACACACTTACCTGCACCTACACATACTTACAGTACATTTATGCATTTTAGTAAAGATTGGAATTTTTTAAAAATTTTTTTTTTTAATTTTAGCACACTTGGTCCCTTTTGTACAGTTATTTACACTTATTTACACTTATTTACATGTATTTGCACACTCAGATAACTTTTATTAGTGCACAAATATGTATACAAAAACAGGTGTTTTTTTTTTTTTTACGAATTCATTATACTGTTATCTTTTGGTTTTTTTGCCTAAAAACGTGTTATTTTGGCAGCGTGACTATTGGATAATCGATTTCGGCCACTAATTACGCTGTCAGAACAATTATTTTGTTATTTCATTGATTTACGCTATTTTTGTGGTTTTATTGCAATTTTATCCCTGCATTATTGTTCCTTATGTATCTTTAGTATCGTTTTGCTGTTTGGTGCTTTGGTATAGAAAGATAGATTTTACTTAGTTTGATCCGCCAAAATATGTGCTTTCCAAAAATATATGGGTTTCTGGGGGTATTTTTACAGTTTGGGGGTCTTACGGCACATAACGTACAGTTAGGGTTCTCTTTTCTGCAGCTTAGTTGGCTAGCGTGAAAATTCATAGGCACGTTTTTCATTTGGGGTCCATACACAACACATACTTTGGTAAATCTATACATATTGGGCATCAAACTATTTATTAGACCTCTGACGTCCATATTTAGAGAGATTTTTCTTTGTACGTAAAACATTGTGTGTGATAAATGCGGCAAACTGCAACATTTTTAGGCGATTTTCAGAAATGTTGTAAAAACCTATATGTTTAGAAAAGCTTTGCAGTTTGGTAGTTTCGTGTAGAAAGACGTCGTTATCTTTGTTGGAATCGGCAGAATGTGTACTTTCCAAAAATGTATGGTTTTGGGGGGTCATTGCTGTTAGGAGGGTCTTGATGCAAATAATATGAAGTCAAGGGTCTATGTTCACAGAAGGCGAATCGGCAGCGGAGAAAACTCATATTCACTATTTTTATTTGGGGTCCGCACATGCCAGCTGCCTTGGTATATCTATGCATATTGGGCATCAAACTGTTCAGTAGACCCTTGGCATCAATATTTATGGTGTTTTACAATTGTATGTAAGAAATTGGGTGAGATAAATGCGGCCAATTGCAATATTTTTAGGCGATTTTCAGAAATGTAAAAACAGTTGCTTTTATCGCCAAATTTAGGAAAGGCTTGCGACTTGGTACTTTGGAGTACAAAGACATGCATACCCAATTTGGATTCGCAGGAATGTGTACTTTCCAAAAATATATGGTTTTATGGGGTGAACGCACTTTTTTCTACCTTTGCCCCCCCCAAAACAATGTAAATGTGTTGATTTTGCAGTACCTGAAATGACAGACCATTTGAGGGTCTTTGTTTTGGGGCCCTATATGCCACGTGCTTGGGTACACCTATACATATTGGGCATCAAACTGTTCAGAGGACCCCAGGCTTTCATATTTGGGGTGATTTCTCTTGATACCTAAAAGTATGTGGGAACTACGATGCTAGAGGGTGAAAATTTTGAGGTGATTTTTGGAAATGTCCCCAAAATCACCAAATTTAGAAATGGTTTGCGGCTTGGTACTTTGGAGTACAAAGACATCCATACCCGATTTGGATTCGCAGGAATGTGTACTTTCCGAAAATATATGGTTTTATGGGGTGAACTTACTTTTTTCTACCTTTGCCCCCCCCCAAAAACAATGTAAATGTGTTGATTTTGCAGTACCTGAAATGACAGACCATATGGGGGTCTTTCTTTTGGGGCCCCTGTATGCCACGTGCTTGGGTACACCTGTACATATTGGGCATCAAACTGTTCAGGGGACCCTAGGCTTTCATATTTGGGGTGATTTCTCTTGATACCTAAAAGTATGTGGGTAATACGATGCTGCAGGGTAGATATTTTGAAGTCATTTTTGGAAATGTCCCCAAAATCCCCAAATTTAGGAATGGTTTGCGGCTTGGTTCTTTGGAGTACAAAGACATGCATACCCAATTTAGATCCGTGGGAATGTGTACTTTCCGAAAATATATGGTTTTCTGGGGTGAACTTACTTTTTTCTACATTTGCCCCCCTCAAAACAATGTAAATGTGTTGATTTTGCAGTACCTGAAATGACAGACCATATGGGGGTCTTCGTTTTGGGTCCCCTATACGCCACGTGCTTGGGTACACCTATACATATTGGGCATCAAACTGTTCAGAGGACCCCAGGCTTTCATATTTGGGGTGATTTGTCTTGATACCTAAAAGTATGTGTGTAATACGATGCTGCAGGGTAGATATTTTGAGGTGATTTTTGGAAATATCACCTAAAGCACCAAATTTAGGAATGATTTGCGGCTTGGTACTTTGGCGTAGAAAGACATGCATACCCAATTTGGATTCGTTGGAATGTGTACTTTCCGAAAATATATGGTTTTCTGGGGTGAACTTACTGTTTTCTACTTTTGCCCCCCCAAAACAATGTAAATGTGTTGATTTTGCAGTACCTGAAATGACAGACCATATGGGGGTCTTTCTTTTGGGGCCCCTGTATGCCACGTGCTTGGGTACACCTATACATATTGGGCATCAAACTGTTCAGGGGACCCTAGGCTTTCATATTTGGGGTGATTTCTCTTGATACCTAAAAGTATGTGGGTAATACGATGCTGCAGGGTAGATATTTTGAAGTCATTTTTGGAAATGTCCCCAAAATCCCCAAATTTAGGAATGGTTTGCGGCTTGGTTCTTTGGAGTACAAAGACATGCATACCCAATTTAGATCCGTGGGAATGTGTACTTTCCGAAAATATATGGTTTTCTGGGGTGAACTTACTTTTTTCTACATTTGCCCCCCTCAAAACAATGTAAATGTGTTGATTTTGCAGTACCTGAAATGACAGACCATATGGGGGTCTTCGTTTTGGGGCCCCTATACGCCACGTGCTTGGGTACACCTATACATATTGGGCATCAAACTGTTCAGAGGACCCCAGGCTTTCATATTTGGGGTGATTTGTCTTGATACCTAAAAGTATGTGTGTAATACGATGCTGCAGGGTAGATATTTTGAGGTGATTTTTGGAAATATCACCTAAAGCACCAAATTTAGGAATGATTTGCGGCTTGGTACTTTGGCGTAGAAAGACATGCATACCCAATTTGGATTCGTTGGAATGTGTACTTTCCGAAAATATATGGTTTTCTGGGGTGAACTTACTTTTTTCTACATTTGCCCCCCTCAAAACAATGTAAATGTGTTGATTTTGCAGTACCTGAAATGACAGACCATATGGGGGTCTTCGTTTTGGGGCCCCTATACGCCACGTGCTTGGGTACACCTATACATATTGGGCATCAAACTGTTCAGAGGACCCCAGGCTTTCATATTTGGGGTGATTTGTCTTGATACCTAAAAGTATGTGTGTAATACGATGCTGCAGGGTAGATATTTTGAGGTGATTTTTGGAAATATCACCTAAAGCACCAAATTTAGGAATGATTTGCGGCTTGGTACTTTGGCGTAGAAAGACATGCATACCCAATTTGGATTCGTTGGAATGTGTACTTTCCGAAAATATATGGTTTTCTGGGGTGAACTTACTGTTTTCTACTTTTGCCCCCCCAAAACAATGTAAATGTGTTGATTTTGCAGTACCTGAAATGACAGACCATATGGGGGTCTTCGTTTTGGGGCCCCTATACGCCACGTGCTTGGGTACACCTATACATATTGGGCATCAAACTGTTCAGAGGACCCCAGGCTTTCATATTTGGGGTGATTTGTCTTGATACCTAAAAGTATGTGGGTAATACGATGCTGCAGGGTCGAAATTTTGAAGTCATTTTTGGAAATGTCCACAAAATCACCAAATTTAGGAATGGTTTGCGGCTTGGTACTTTGGATTACAAAGACATGCATACCCAATTTAGATCCATGGGAATGTGTACTTTCCGAAAATATATGGTTTTCTGGGGTGAACTTACTTTTTTCTACATTTGCCCCCCTCAAAACAATGTAAATGTGTTGATTTTGCAGTACCTGAAATGACAGACCATATGGGGGTCTTCGTTTTGGGGCCCCTATACGCCACGTGCTTGGGTACACCTATACATATTGGGCATCAAACTGTTCAGAGGACCCCAGGCTTTCATATTTGGGGTGATTTGTCTTGATACCTAAAAGTATGTGGGTAATACGATGCTGCAGGGTCGAAATTTTGAAGTCATTTTTGGAAATGTCCCCAAAATCACCAAATTTAGGAATGGTTTGCGGCTTGGTACTTTGGAGTACAAAGACATGCATACCCAATTTAGATTCGTGGGAATGTGTACTTTCCGAAAATATATGGGTTTCTGGGGTGAACTTACTTTTTTCTACCTTTGCCCCCCCAAAACGATGTAAATGTGTTGATTTTGCAGTACCTGAAATGACAGAACATACAAGGGGGGGTCTTCATTTTAGGGCCCCTATATGCCACATGCTTGGGTACACCTATACATATTGGGCATCAAACTGTTCAGAGGACCCTAGGCTTTCATATTTGGGGTGATTTGTCTTGATACCTAAAAGTATGTGTGTAATACGATGCTGCAGGGTAGATATTTTGAGGTGATTTTTGGAAATATCACCTAAAGCACCAAATTTAGGAATGATTTGCGGCTTGGTACTTTGGCGTAGAAAGACATGCATACCCAATTTGGATTCGTTGGAATGTGTACTTTCCGAAAATATATGGTTTTCTGGGGTGAACTTACTGTTTTCTACTTTTGCCCCCCCAAAACAATGTAAATGTGTTGATTTTGCAGTACCTGAAATGTCAGACTATATGGGGGTCTTCCTTTTAGGGCCTCTATATGCCACATGCTTGGGTACACCTATACATATTGGGCATCAAACTGTTCAGAGGACCCTAGGCTTTCATATTTGGGGTGATTTGTCTTGATACCTAAAAGTATGTGTGTAATACGATGCTGCAGGGTAGATATTTTGAGGTGATTTTTGGAAATATCACCTAAAGCACCAAATTTAGGAATGATTTGCGGCTTGGTACTTTGGCGTAGAAAGACATGCATACCCAATTTGGATTCGTTGGAATGTGTACTTTCCGAAAATATATGGTTTTCTGGGGTGAACTTACTGTTTTCTACTTTTGCCCCCCCAAAACAATGTAAATGTGTTGATTTTGCAGTACCTGAAATGTCAGACTATATGGGGGTCTTCCTTTTAGGGCCTCTATATGCCACATGCTTGGGTACACCTATACATATTGGGCATCAAACTGTTCAGAGGACCCTAGGCTTTCATATTTGGTGTGATTTGTCTTGATACCTAAAAGTATGTGTGTAATACGATGCTGCAGGGTAGATATTTTGAGGTGATTTTTGGAAATATCACCTAAAGCACCAAATTTAGGAATGATTTGCGGCTTGGTACTTTGGCGTAGAAAGACATGCATACCCAATTTGGATTCGTTGGAATGTGTACTTTCCGAAAATATATGGTTTTCTGGGGTGAACTTACTGTTTTCTACTTTTGCCCCCCCAAAACAATGTAAATGTGTTGATTTTGCAGTACCTGAAATGTCAGACTATATGGGGGTCTTCCTTTTAGGGCCTCTATATGCCACATGCTTGGGTACACCTATACATATTGGGCATCAAACTGTTCAGAGGACCCTAGGCTTTCATATTTGGGGTGATTTGTCTTGATACCTAAAAGTATGTGTGTAATACGATGCTGCAGGGTAGATATTTTGAGGTGATTTTTGGAAATATCACCTAAAGCACCAAATTTAGGAATGATTTGCGGCTTGGTACTTTGGCGTAGAAAGACATGCATACCCAATTTGGATTCGTTGGAATGTGTACTTTCCGAAAATATATGGTTTTCTGGGGTGAACTTACTGTTTTCTACTTTTGCCCCCCCAAAACAATGTAAATGTGTTGATTTTGCAGTACCTGAAATGTCAGACTATATGGGGGTCTTCCTTTTAGGGCCTCTATATGCCACATGCTTGGGTACACCTATACATATTGGGCATCAAACTGTTCAGAGGACCCTAGGCTTTCATATTTGGGGTGATTTGTCTTGATACCTAAAAGTATGTGTGTAATACGATGCTGCAGGGTAGATATTTTGAGGTGATTTTTGGAAATATCACCTAAAGCACCAAATTTAGGAATGATTTGCGGCTTGGTACTTTGGCGTAGAAAGACATGCATACCCAATTTGGATTCGTTGGAATGTGTACTTTCCGAAAATATATGGTTTTCTGGGGTGAACTTACTGTTTTCTACTTTTGCCCCCCCAAAACAATGTAAATGTGTTGATTTTGCAGTACCTGAAATGTCAGACTATATGGGGGTCTTCCTTTTAGGGCCTCTATATGCCACATGCTTGGGTACACCTATACATATTGGGCATCAAACTGTTCAGAGGACCCTAGGCTTTCATATTTGGGGTGATTTGTCTTGATACCTAAAAGTATGTGTGTAATACGATGCTGCAGGGTAGATATTTTGAGGTGATTTTTGGAAATATCACCTAAAGCACCAAATTTAGGAATGATTTGCGGCTTGGTACTTTGGCGTAGAAAGACATGCATACCCAATTTGGATTCGTTGGAATGTGTACTTTCCGAAAATATATGGTTTTCTGGGGTGAACTTACTGTTTTCTACTTTTGCCCCCCCAAAACAATGTAAATGTGTTGATTTTGCAGTACCTGAAATGTCAGACTATATGGGGGTCTTCCTTTTAGGGCCTCTATATGCCACATGCTTGGGTACACCTATACATATTGGGCATCAAACTGTTCAGAGGACCCTAGGCTTTCATATTTGGGGTGATTTGTCTTGATACCTAAAAGTATGTGGGTAATACGATGCTGCAGAGTAGATATTTTGAGGTGATTTTTGGAAATGTCACCTAAATCACCAAATTTAGGAATGATTTGCGGCTTGGTACTTTGGCGTAGAAAGACATGCATACCCAATTTGGATTCGTTGGAATGTGTACTTTCCGAAAATATATGGTTTTCTGGGGTGAACTTACTGTTTTCTACTTTTGCCCCCCCCAAAACGATGTAAATGTGTTGATTTTGCAGTACCTGAAATGACAGACTATATGGGGGTCTTCCTTTTGGGGCCCCTGTATGCCACGTGCTTGGGTACACCTATACATATTGGGCATCAAACTGTTCAGAGGACCCTAGGCTTTCATATTTGGGGTGATTTCTCTTGATACCTAAAAGTATGTGGGTAAATGATGCTGCAGGGTAGATATTTTGAGGTGATTTTTGGAAAATTCACCTAAATCACCAAATTTAGGAATGATTTGCGGCTTGGTACTTTGGCGTAGAAAGACATGCATACCCAATTTGAATTCGTGGGAATGTGTACTTTCCGAAAATATATGGTTTTCTGGGGTGAACTTACTGTTTTCTACTTTTGCCCCCCCAAAACAATGTAAATGTGTTGATTTTGCAGTACCTGAAATGTCAGACTATATGGGGGTCTTCCTTTTAGGGCCTCTATATGCCACATGCTTGGGTACACCTATACATATTGGGCATCAAACTGTTCAGAGGACCCTAGGCTTTCATATTTGGGGTGATTTGTCTTGATACCTAAAAGTATGTGGGTAATACGATGCTGCAGAGTAGATATTTTGAGGTGATTTTTGGAAATGTCACCTAAATCACCAAATTTAGGAATGATTTGCGGCTTGGTACTTTGGCGTAGAAAGACATGCATACCCAATTTGGATTCGTTGGAATGTGTACTTTCCGAAAATATATGGTTTTCTGGGGTGAACTTACTGTTTTCTACTTTTGCCCCCCCCCCAAAACAATGTAAATGTGTTGATTTTGCAGTACCTGAAATGACAGACTATATGGGGGTCTTCCTTTTGGGGCCCCTGTATGCCACGTGCTTGGGTACACCTATACATATCGGGCATCAAACTGTTCAGAGGACCCTAGGCTTTCATATTTGGGGTGATTTCTCTTGATACCTAAAAGTATGTGGGTAATACGATGCTGCAGGGTAGATATTTTGAGGTGATTTTTGGAAATGTCACCAAAATCACCAAATTTAGGAATGATTTGCGGCTTGGTACTTTGGTGTAGAAAGACATGCATACCCAAATTGGATTCAGGGGAATGTGTACTTTCCGAAAATATATGGTTTTCTGGGGTGAACGTACTTTTTTCTACCTTTGCCGCCCCCCAAAACGATGTAAATGTGTTGATTTTGCAGTATCTGAAATGACAGAACAAACGGGGGGTCTTCCTTTTGGGGCCTCCTATGCCACGTGCTTGGGTACATCTATTCATATTGGGCATCAAACTGTTCATTTGACCCAGGATTTTATATTGGGGGTGTTTTACATTGATACCTAATGATGTGTGGGAGATATGTTGCTGTAGAGTGGAAGCTTTGAGGTCATTTTTCAAAAAATTCACCAATTTCTATAAAACATTATAACTTTAGGAAACAATTGCAACTTAGTGGTTTGGAGTACAAAGATATTTCTACCCATTTTTGATTCACCAGAATCTGTTCTTTCTAGTAATGGGTAGTTTTCTAGGGTAAACCTACTGTTAGCGGAATGTTTGGCCTTGAAATCAAAAGTATGCCGTTTGGGGAGTGTTGCTTTGGAAATTTGGTTGTGTACTGCTTGTAGATTTTGAGCTATACAAGTGAGAAATCTCCATAAAACGATATATATTTGGTATTGTCGCGTTCAGGAGACATAGACCTTTCTAAATCGGCTGTGTTCTCGTACATAAAATGAATGATGTTTCTGATATATGTGATTGTTCTTCGTGCAACATGATTTTTTTCATTTTATTTGACACTTAGAATCCAATATTTTTTTAGAGAAGTAGAATTACACCAAAATTCTTGCATATTGTGAATGTTCAGGTTGTCCTGAAAAAAACAATATATTGTTTTCCTGGGTTAACTAAAAGACCACCCCAGGAAAGGCCCTTAAAGTGAAAGAGTGCAAAATATCTAAAAACTGCTTGGCAGTAGATGTTCGCATCTAGGACAAAACGGCTGGCAGGGAAAGGGTTAAACAACAACATAAAACAACAAAAAATACTTGTTGAGTGAAAGTGTGTAGTATATATATATATATATATATATATATATATATATATATATCTGAAGTAGTGCTTGAATATACTCAGCGCCGGATTTCAATGACGGGCGCCCCTAGGCCGCGCGGTCCGACCAGGCAGCCGTGCGGTCCTAGCGCCCACCTCACCTCCCCTTCCCAGCGCGCCGGCGAAAAAACGCCGGCGCAGCTGCTGTAATTGAATGGGGACGCACACGTCCCCATAATGCGGCTAAGCGGCATGCCGCCCCTATTTTTTTGCCGCCCTAGGCCTGGGCCTATGCAGCCTTGCCGCAAATCCGGGCCTGAATATACTGTACAACATCTGTGAGCTAGAAGCAGTGAATATATATGTCGGATACAATGAAAATGACATTCGTTTTTTGTATCCAAATATCATTAGGTAAATGGAAGATCTAGAAACAAACATACTCCAGAGCCGAAAAGGACATCGCATAGAACAGATGGTAGTAAGATGGCTACGACGATCAAGAGATAACACATCATGGTAAGCTTAGAATAAGCTGCTTATTTAAATGCCCTTTGTTATTAGAAAGGAAAGCAGCTGGTCATGGCACTATCGAAGGTGCCCCCTGTATGCTGGCAAACTGTTTACACTGAGAACTCTATTGGGCTTACATTGTTTTTACATATTAATGTAAGTAAAATAATTTTATTGTGGTTAGCATTAAATGGTAATGAGCCATATTTTACTAATTCTAATACAGTTTTTCTATTTTTATTGTCGTTTGTTATATTTCAGTTCTTTTTGGTGGGAAATTGTACACTCATGCATATATATTTGTATTCACAGTTTTTAAGACTTTTTTCTTGAATCTGAAAAAATGGCTAGATTTTTGCTAAATCTGACCCTTAGTGGCATATTTATGAAGCTTTGTACAAAAATAAAATTATATTATTCTGATCCTCACAACATAAACTCCATGCTACATGTGCATATGTATTTTTTTAGCTGTGTACTAAATGTGTAACAAAGTGTAAAATCGTGGTGAAACTCAAAATAACCACCTTTATAAACTACCCCTTTTCACAGTTGTGTGCTGGGAGAAGGTTGTATGTCTATGGGAACAGCTTGACTGGAATAGATGAAAATGGAATTATAAAAGCATAGATGCAAAACAAAAACTATGGTACCGTTTTAGCCAGTAGTAAAATTAACAAATAAAAAAAACCAAAGAAATACAAAAAGTATTGTAGAAGTGATACCTATATTGGCTAACAATAAAAATACATTGCAAGCTTTCGGAGCACCAAGGCCCCTTCGTCAGGCAAAATACAGATGCAAGCTAGAAAGGCACAGCATATATACTTTTAGATCAGTGAAAGGTATTCATGGGCAATAATTTAGGAAGTTACAGATAGATAGAGATTGTACATATAATACAATGGGGCAAATTAACTAAAGGGTGAAGTGACTAACGTTGGCGAAAATTCCCCAGCATGACGTCATTTCGGGACTTCGCCGATTTAGTAACGGGCACTGGCGTAAATTCGCTAGTGAAGGAGATAGACTCTAGCACTACTTCACACTCTAACACCAGCCAATCAAAAGAATTTGAAAATTCTTCTAAGTCCCAAAAAACGCTGGCGACTTTTCAGTTTTTCAGGGTGATAGGCTGCAAAAGATCGTGATATTTTTTAGGGTACCCGGCTTCCCCCCTACATTTCCTAACATATGGCACATAAACTATACACTGGGCTTGTGTGTAGGGCAATATAACAACTCTATTTTCTTTTATTAAGGTTCCCTGGGCTTGCGTAGTGTAATGTATTTGCTGCAGCATATACGTCCATTGAAATGTAACTTCCCGCCATATGCAAATTAGCCAACGCTAGCGCAACTTCGGTTTGCTTGCCAAATTAACGCTAGAATTTTCGCCTGGCTAAGTGTGCTGATGTGAGCGAAGCCGTCGCTGGTGAATTTCTGCAAGTTAGTGAATTTGCCCCAATGAATTAGGGTGGGTTGTAAATAGTCCAGGAGTCTGGATTCAGTCAGGTCACATAGTGTGACATGAAACCTGACCATAAATTAAGCCCATGTTTTAGGGGCACATTTACTATGGGTCGAATATCAAGGGTTAATTAACCCTCAATATTCGACCGTCTAAGTAAAATCGGTCGACATCGAATATCGAAGTCGAGGGATTTACCGCATTTCCTTAGTTCGTACGATCGAAGGAAATTTTTTTTGATTGAATGATTAAATCCTTCTAATCCAACAATTCTAAGGATTTTAATCCATCGATCGAACGATTTTCCTTCGATCAAAAAAAGCTAGGAAAGCCTATGGGGACCTTCCCCATAGGCTAACATTGATGCTCGGTAGGTTTTAGGTGGCGAAGTAGGTGGTCAAAGTTTTTTTTTAAAGAGACAGTACTTCAACTATCGAATGATCGAATAATCGAACGATTTTTAGTTCGAATAGTTCGATTCTAAATTCGAAGTATTTTTTATTCTATTCCTTCACTCGAGCTAAGTAAATGTGCCCCTTAATGTGTTAAATAATACATTGTTACAGGAACAACTCCCAATAATTCCTGCAATTCAGAGGAATACCTAGGGCATTCTTTGACGGGGGGGCAGGGCCGTATTTATACATACAGTATACGCACCAAGGGCCTGTGCATAACCCTGTTTCTCGTTGCAATGGTTCACAACAAAGACAGTACTAGAGTAGTGCTAGACTTGGATAGGAAACCTTTTTGCAGGTACCAGGTGCTTGCTAAACAACCCCAACTGCCTAGGGATCTCCTTGCAATGGTGGCATAGAGTAAAATTCAGAGATATCCTTTGAGCATGTAACAGCTTTTATTTCCACTCTGGCATTAAAACTGAACTGACATTTTACATAATTTAATAATATTATAGCCAAGGGCGTTCCGTGGGTCCTGTGGGAGGTGGCATCAGAAAGGCCGTCTCCCTTGCACCTAGTGCTTACTTTTCACAGCACTTGAGCGGGCCAAAGGGGCAGCCGCAATGCTAGTGCGGAGAGCACAAATGCGCTTTCTGCACTAGCAGAGCCACATTTTTGATTTAGAAATTGGATTTCAGCTCTTAAAGTTACTAGGAGCAGCTTTTTGCCGCTCTGTTAAATTGCTGGTGGGTTTCTCGACTCACAACATGGCAGCAGTGCCCCTGATTATATAGTGAATAAAGTACCCCCTCTTGTAAAATATAAGGATATTATAAGTTACAGAGGAGTTTCATGACCATATTAAAACACAAGGCCGAAGGCTGAGTGTTTTTATACAGGTCATGAAACTCAGAGGTAACGTCTAATATTCTCATATTTTGCAACTGGGGGTACTTTATTTATTATAATAGACAAATTTTAGTGAGTCATGTTACAGTAATGACATCAGAACTCACTGTTTATAACTGATGACATCAGAACTCACCGTTTATAAGGATATAATTTACAAGATTTCTCAGCTTTAGCTTTGATCACTTTTATAATGCTTTAACTGAATAGGAGGCAGCCAGTTCTCTGATCTTTGAGGAACAGAGATGTGCCAGGATTGATGAAAGTTCAATGTAAAAAGAAAAGAAAGTGTCCTAGGGGTGAGGCTTTCACTTACAGTAACTTACAAAATGGCAAACAGTTTCTTGCACCGTATGTGTGTTTCTAAATGAATGTCCGGTGCTGAATGATGCATTTCTCTGATGGCAATGAGATGCAAGAAGTATAATGACATCACATTATTCTTTAGGTACAATAGAAGGTACATCTGCACCTGTCCAGTGTTAATGTCACACTACCTGTGTGTTATGAAGTTGCATTTGCAAAAGGATTCCCACATATAAATAATATGTGATATACAGCCACCTTTAACATTGTGTAGCTTTCATAAGTTATAGTTGTGCTGTTTTGCCTTTCTGCAAAGCAATTTTCAACTAACCCATACTAAGAGAGGAATAAAAGTCTCTCCCACAAGTGGATAAAGCAAGTGGATAAGTATGAATATTGTTGTTGTTTTTCAACCTGGAAACTTAGGTGCATAAAACATAAGGGGGCACTAAGTGTGACCAGTGACATTGACAGTAAAGGTCAGATTGATCAAACTGTGAGATTAAAGTTTACCACGGAAAAACTTTCTATTCATATTTTTCCTTGATTTTAACATTTACAAGAAATATTAAATGCCTTAATCTCGATCAACACATTGGCATACCAATTTAAATAATGATGTGTCCTAATAATGATGCGTCCTACATTTCGATCTATGTGTACAGGTGTAGGATTTTTTACAAGGAAACCCGTTACCCAGAATGCTCAGAATAACAGGATGGCCATCACCAATTGACTCCATTTTAATCAAATCATTTTTAAACATGATTTCCTTTTTGTCTGTAATAATAAAACACTAGCTTGTACTCGATCCTAAGACATTATTAATCCTTAGTGTAGGCAAAGCAATCTTATTAGATGTATTTATATTATAAATGATTTGTAGCAGAATTAAGGTATGGAGAAAAAATTATGGAACAAGAGAAACTGGCAACTGCACTGGTGCAATTTTCCATGTATTTTAGTAAATCAGTCTTCTTTTATTTATTGAAAACAACAATTCCATTGCCTTCATGGAAACATACATTGCATATGTTATATATGATATTTTGAAGACTTGCTTAAACAATTAATTTGCTCCTACCTTCTGCTGTTTATAAGATTTTTCCATGCTGTTTCTTTGTTTTTGTTTTTTTTCGGAAAAGCAGCAGGAACTCTACAGGGGATAGCCCAATTGCAATACGCAATCAATCCTCCTGCTCCTTAAAGATTACTGTAGTGATAGAGAAAGATCTGCTTCTCGGCAATTATGGCTTTGACATATCTCGAAACCCTCCCCTTACCGTCACAGCTGTCACTACAGGTAAGAGAACCATATTAACCTAACTATTTACATTAGGATATTTTACTTTCTCCATTTATTGACTTATCAATAGATTTCTCATTGTGGTATATAAAAGTGTCTGGGTTACATAGCGGAAATGCAACATTAAAAAACTCTGTAGAACATTGTATTAGCCTTTTACATTCTTATAACAAGGAAAAATGGGTAGCTTGTAAACAACCAGCATTAATGTATGCCTTAATAGTACTATAGCTATAACTGAAAAAAATCTGCAAAAATATCTTTAAAGTAATGGAAACAGTTAGACTATATATCTGTCACTGGACACTAGACATTGATATACCTGCATACATACATAAAGGACTTCCAGTCATATTTTAAAAGGTCTCCTGACTAAATGTAGGACCCCATATTTATATGGGGCTCAGAAAATAATAGCAGGATTCCAAGAAGTTCCTGAGAGGACAATTCATGATGCAAAAACCATTGACATGACGTACTTGTTCAGAGACATTATGGACTATATATATATATATATATATATATATATATATATATATATATATAATGACTGAAGCTATTTTTAAAGATTTGGGGGTATATTTATCAAAGAGGGAAGTTAGCCACAGTCCTCTAGAGTGAAATTCCGCCACTCTCCATTCATTTCTATGGGTTTTTCAAAAAGGCGTATTTATCAAAGGATGAACTTTCACCTTCACCCATTGATAAACTCTTTAAAAAATCCCATAGAAATGAATGGAGAGTGGCGGAATGTCACTGTAGAGGACTGTGGCAATCTCTAACTTCACTCTTTGATAAATATAGGAATGAGGAGTAACCCATATGAACCTCATTCTCACAGAATCCAAAATAGTCTAGGTCACTTTGCAGTGTGAGTAGTGTCAAGGACTGCATGAATCTGGCTTTGTGTTGGAAGAAAAGGCATGCAAAAGGCACAGTGGCCAATGTACAGTGGCGTAACTGTCGGGGGAGCAGGGGGTGCAATCGGGCCAGGGCCCGCACCCCCCAGGGCCCCCCGGCAGCTCACGCACCAATGACTCTGGAGGAATTCCAGGCGGTTCCGGGTGTATGGAGGGGGGGCGGGGGCCCGGCTGCTCCTCCCGCGTCAGGGCCCACCCCCTCTATTTACATTAATGCCAATGTAGTTGGCAAATAGTAGGACACAATGGTGGGAAAGACATAATTTGCCATGTTTCTTCAGTTTGCACCCTGATATGCTTTTAGAGCACATAGAAACAAATCTTTGTGGTCCAAAATGGAGTGCATAGACCTGACCTGTGCTCCTCTGAATACAGCATGAATACAGCACTTCCTGTGTTTGGCAACACTGCATTCGTAAGTGGTAACAGACTTACATCTGTTTTTTTCCACCAATTTTTTGCACTGGTCTTAGTGCTGATAATCTCTGCTTTCCAGCAAACTATCACTAGGGAGCATCAAAGGGAATAATCCAACAAAAACAAAACACCAAAATGAAGATCATAAGAACAAAGTAAAGGGTAGAGGTGGTCAAAAAGTAAGGGGAGGGAAGAGTGAACAACAGCAGAAAAATGGGAAGCACATAAAAGTGTAGAGTACAATACAGAAAAGGCAAAATGAGTTTGAGAAAAGAATACAGGGCAGAAAGTGGTAGGAAAAAAAGAGAATAGCAGAAGAGAAAATGGAAAAGGTTGAAAAGGAAATGACCATGGAATAAAAATAAGAGTCAATAGGAAAGAAAAGGAACAAAATCTTTTTTTTCAGATCAATACTTCCCTTGGTCTGGTTGAAAAAAGGGGGCACAAGCCAGCCCTGTGCTTACTGCCTGCCATAGGGTAAATGGTAAGGACTGGGCTCCATTGGACCTCACAAGTATGCTGCTTCTTAAAGTTTGTCTGCCACAAAAAATTATGGGACAGGTAGGGGGCAGGAGCACAGATGTTGCCAAACACAGGCAGTGTTATTTCCTAGGCACTAGTCACTGACTTGAAAATAATTGTACCTGTGGCAATTTGACAAAGGCGCTGTGCATAGTGAAAAAAACCCAGTTTATTTAACCCTTCCCTCTCTTTGTTCAATTATATAATGTATGCAACTGTTTACATCCTGCAGGCAGTCCAGCTGAAGGAAAAATTTTACCAGGTGATCAAATACTCAGGATAAATGGTGAAAATGTGGAAAATATGCCTGCTGAGCAAGCGGCAAACATTGTCAGGTAATTGTGTGTAAAAAACGTGTATTTTTTCTATTTTTCTATTTATAAGAATGGAGACTGTGCGCAGATTTATTTATTTTCTCTTTCACATTTGCTGCGTCATGAGCAAACTACAAAAAAAAATGGCTGTGTCTCCTGTTCCTATATGACATGCGCCCGCATTAGAAGTGTGTTGGGGTGCTCATTCCTTATTCTAGGTGCTCAACATTTAATTGCAAAGTTTCATAGAAGGAATTAAAGCAATAATTCAATCAATTATCAAGACGGTAGACCTTGAATTGACTAAAGCTGGCCATAGATGTAAAGATTTTTAAAAGATCTTTTTGTTATCGTGAGACCACGAAATGAATGATTTGTCCATCAACTAAAAAGACCATTTCAAGCAATGTTGTCTAGTTTGAAGCCAGGAAAACTGAGGGTAGCTGCCTGCTTAGCCCTGCAAACATCGATAGATTTCTCTGTGACCAATGACAATTTCTTAACCTGACAGATGTCAGACGAAAAATAGTAAGATGTACGATCATTCAAAATCCCACTAATTTCACGATAATAACCAAAGAAAAATCTTTGCATCTATCGGGACCTTTACTCTAAAAAACCTTGTAATTTTTTATCAAAATTGCTTTTAATAAATGTGGTATTCATGAATGTTAAAGCTTCAGGAAAAAGCAAAGAAGAGATGACCAAATTATAGTTTTGATTTAGGGAAAGAGCACGATCAAATACTATAAACTCGTGCCACTCTATTTGTAAAACCACCGTTACTTAGCAGTTGAGGAAATATACTAATATACTGTACTAATACTAATGTGTCTATTATCAGAGTAATAGCTTTGTAGATGCAATTGGATTTTTTGTGGAATAACAGCATAATAAAAACTTGATAGTCACCAGTCAACTAATGCAATATTACCCACTTCTAATCTACTTCAAGTTAAAAAAGGGAACCAGCCTTAAACATGTCACAATATTTTTATTTTTTTTTGGGTTGCAATTCATTAAAACTGCCCATTCTGTTACCTTTTTTTTTTTATTACCTTTGGCGAACGATTTTCTCCTCCAAAATTTAGCTCCCCTTAATTCACACATGATGCCCAGAGCATAACACTCCAAAATCTATCAGTTCAAGTAAAATGGTTAATAGGGTGGAAGCATTTTCTCCGGCATTTTTTTACTTCATTTATAATTAACTGAAAGTATTTTAATATACTATTTCTGAATACATGTGACACTGGCAATAATCTTTCTAGCTTATCCAAGAAACAATAATTGAAATGAGAATGTTGTTGTTCTATCATGGCAAATGCTGTGTCTGCATTCTGCAGCCGAATGAAAATATCCGAAACCGATAGCAGGTGAAAAACAAATCTGTTATACAGAGACTTATTGAACATTTTCAAGCATAGATATTGTTATTGTATATTTGCATAATGTAGCAATTTGATGGCATCTATATTTAATTTTACAGGGAATCTGTGGACTCTATTACCATGACTGTTCTTCGAAATACCTCGGTAAATATGAATACTTTTTGGGTCTGAGAGAGAAATTAATGGAGAAAGGCACACACACACACTCTAGTCATTATACACACATTTCTCTAAAAAACACTATGAAATATTTAATTTGCAAACTATCCTTTTAGACTGCTTCCCCTTTAGTTTCTTGTAATGGTATTGCATACACAAAAGGTAATTTTCAAAAGATGAAAAGTAAAATTGTGGATAGCCACCCCAAGAAAGTGGCAATGTAGGCTAAAAAATGAGTTTGAAACAAGTATCCCACCGATTCCCCAGTCTAACCAAAGCTAAACATTCTATAAAGTGCATAAAAGACACATTAAAATAATAACCTCTGCATGGTCCAAACAAAGTCTTGACTAGAGAACGAATGCACCATGGTCATAAAATACCCATGGACCAGTTCCAAATTCTGTAATGTACTTCCAACAACTGAAACCTATTTGGAGACACTTTCCCTTTTGAAAGTAAGGTATAATCAGAGAAGCCTCATGATAAGAGACTCATTTTGCACTGTTTGTGAACATGGCTATTATTCTGTCTTATAGAGCCCCAAATCATCCTTTCTTACAGCGGAGAAACGAGCAAGGCTGAGAAGCAATCCTGTGAAAGTGAGGTTTGCAGAGGAAGTAATTGTAAATGGTCACACCCAGGTTGGTGTCTTGAAGAGTTAAGAATCTAGCATGATCAAGAAATATATAAGAGATCAGATACGGTATCAGTTGGGAGATTGCCAATTTGGCCCTTTACATTCGAAATAAGCTCACTCTGACCACAAGCAGCAGATAATCCAGTTAGTGTTTTGGCCCCCTTTAGCTCTGAGCAATATAAAAAGCAATAAGTCAATTTCTCTAGATGTTGGGGTCCTGTATGGGGTGCCATTTGTCCCAAATACATTCTATATACAAAACTATCCCTAATACACAGAATGAATGTCTCTCATGTTATATAAGTATTTGTGACCATACACAGAGAAAAAAAATATACAAAATACTTATTTCTATTAAAGAATGAAAACAAAATCTGTTTAGTGCACAAAAGGATGTTATTATATCACAAACTCCATTCTGTACAGTTTAACAAGCAATCTGTCGCACAAATGTATAACCTCCATGTAACGGACTCACTTATGTGCAAAGTTACTTACCGAATGAGTTATGTAAAAACAAAGTTGGACATAATATATAATAGTGTAACTAACTAGTGCTTGTCAAGCTAGATTTGACTGACAAAATAGATATCTGTGACAGAAAGCAAGATTTAATAGTACAGGATCCATTCTTTCCACAAAATGACAGTTTTGTTTCACAAAACAGATAAAATAACCATTCTGTGAAGCAACACTGTCAGTCACATTCCTGAACCAATAAGAACAAAGCTTATTGCCAAATACAAACAAGATGAGAAGTGGCCAGCTCTGCTCCACATGGCTAAGCCAAAGTATCTGGCCTGTTATAGAGGGCGCCCTCTAATGTCCCCTGCGCTGCTGTGCTGCTGTTAAACACTACAGGTTCATAAATGGAAGTTTTTACAAATGGCTGAGAAATATAATGCTGCACTTATAATGAAAGAAAAGTATGCAAAACTTATTTAAATATGATGATTTTAGGTGATATGGCTATTCTTATTGTTGTAACCTGCTTGTGTGGCCATTTTGGTTAAGGGCATTCCTGCTGTTTTGCCATTATCTTATGATTCACTCCTGTTCCTCTTCCTGTCTAAGCTGAGAGTAATAATGGGACAGGCCACACCCACCTGCGATGTTGTAGATTGTAGTAGTCTCTTAATAATGTGCTTAGCTATAGTTCAACTACTACATAATAGCTTTAGCCAGAGACTTGGGACTGATCATGTGCACACATACCTCCCAACTGTCCATTTTTCAGAGGGACAGTCCCTCTTTTGACAGCTCAACCTGAGGTCCCTCATTTGTACTGGAAAGTCCCTCTTTTCTCTGCACTGAACAGCCAGAAAAATACACAAAATTTCTGACTTAATTGGCTTTTGGCAGAGAGGCCAGTACAGCTAACAGGTGCAACTAAGATACTTTGTAACAATTTTGAGATAAGAAAATAAGTAATTTTAACAGTTTAGATAAGGAGAAATATTTTCAAACTTTTATAACCTGCCAAACTTTGTAAAATGAACATGGTAATTACGGGGTATGGCCACAAAAATGGGTGTGGTCAAAAAAATTTGCCGCGCTCCATGACAAAAAATTTTTTGGCCCTTTTTACTTCCAAAATGTTGACAGGTATGAATGCATTCTGTATAGTATGATGTGTAGGTTATATGAGCAGCCACTCCTGAGTACTGTGTATAAACAAAAGGGTGTCATTTAGGCAGGGGCAATTTTAGGGGATCATAATCTATTTATATAGAAGCAACAAGCTGCACAATGCTTTATATTTATTCATAAGAAAAGACTCTAATGATGCCGTCCCTTACCTGCCCAGTGCTTAACCCTTTCACATCAGAGTGGGTCGAGGGGGGCACAACACTAGAGCAGAGAGCACAACTGTGCCCATGTCACATGCATATCCAGGGCGGCCAGCAGGGGGGACAAGTGTTCCGGGCCTGAAGGGGGGCCCAGGAGTGCTGCATTTTTCAAAGAGCCGGGTCCCCTTTACCAGCGCCCAAGCCATGCTGCCATTTTGCATATTACAGAATGCGGAAGTGCCGAAAAGACGAAGCTGAAGTCCTGAAGCGGCTAAAAGACCCCAATTCACGAAAGGAGGTAAAGTTGAAGTCCTGAAGCCTTTTGTTTACACACAGTACTCAAGAGTGGCTGCTCATATAACCTACACATCATACTAAACACACTAATGTGTGTGTACATGATCAGTCCCAAGTCTATGGCTAAAGCTATTATGGAGTAGTTGAACTATAGCTAAGCACATTATTAAGAGATTACTACAAGCTAATTGGTGCAAGGTTACAGCTAGGAGGAGACATTGGAGTCTAACTATCATATACAAAACTTATAACTGACTCTAAGAGTCAGGCAAAGCAGCCAGACAAGCACAGTAACTTCTGGTACATTTAATACAACATCACAGGTGGGTGTGGCCTGTCCCATAATTACTCTCAGCTTAGACAAGAAGAGGAACAGGAGTGCGTCATAAGATAATGGCAAAACAGCAGGAATGCCCTTAACCAAAATGGCCACACAAGCAGGTTACTACAATAAGAATAGTCATATCACCTAACATGATCATATTTATATATGTTTTGCATTATATATTATATATTGCAGCATTATATTTCTCAGCCATTTGTAAAAACTTCCATTTATGAACCTGTAGTGTTTAACAGCAGCTCTTTTAGGAAAGGTTTGTTCATGTTTATTACTATGCAGCACAGGGGACATTAGAGGGCGCCCTCTATAGCAGGTCAGATACTTTGCCTTAGCCATGTGGAGCAGAGCTGGCCACTTCTCATCTTGTTTGTATATGGCAATAAGCTTTGTTCTTATTGGTTCAGGAATGTGACTGACAGTGTTGCTTCACAGAATGGTTATTTTATCTGTTTTGTGAAACAAAATTGTCATTTTGTGGAAAGAATGAATCCTGTACTATAAAATCTTGCTTTCTGTCACAGATATCTAGTTTGTCAGTCAAATCTAGCTTGACAAGCACTAGTTAGTTACACTATTATATATTATGTCCAACTTTGTTTTTACATAATTCATTCAGTAAGTAACTTTGCACATAAGTGCGTCCGTTACATGGAGGTTATACATTTGTGCAACAGATTGCTTGTTAAACTGTACAGAATGGAGTTTGTGATATAATGACATCCTTTTGTGCACTAACCAGATTTTGTTTTCATTCTTTAATAGAAATAAGTCTTTTGTATATTTTGTTTCTCTGTGTATGGTCACAAATACTTATATAACATGAGAGACATTCATTCTGTGTATTAGGGATAGTTTTGTATACAGAATGTATTTGGAACAAACGGCACCCCATAGTCCTGTGTATGACACTGCAGAAATATTGAAAGTTTGCTAATAACCCATAAAACCTGCTCACACTACAGCTTCAGTTTGAAATGAGCATGCATAGCAATAATATTCAGCTGAACTAAAAGACTACTGACTCATTTGTGCTGCCCCACATGCTTATTTAAGGCAGCTATATTCATCCTGCATTGTTCCAGAGAATACATATTATATTATTCAGTCCTGAGTGATATAACTTTTTTTATATCAACCCATAGGAGCTGTTGTTATTTTGAATGTCTTGAGAAGTCAGACTAAAGAAAGGAAACATCTGAGCAAATAAGCAAATTGCATATTGAAGTAGGACAAACATTGGATTCAATATCAAATTGTCCTTATAGTGATTATCCGTGTGTTTAGTGCTTCTCAACGAGCTGCAGTCCCCATGCCAGATTGCAAAAGATTCCAAGTGAACCAAAGAATAGCCGGAGAGCACACCTTTAAGTATTAAAAGGTTTCCATTTTTATTTCGCAGAAATGTGCAGGATTGTCTGCGAAATAAAAATGGAAATCTTTTAATACTTAAAGGTGTGCTCTCCGGCTATTCTTTGGTTCACTAGGACAAACATTGCCCATTGAGTTTATATTTGATAGATAATCCAAAAAAATGGTGCAAATCTGTCAGTCTCTAGAAACCCATAATACTATTCAGCAGGTAGCATTTACTGATCAGTTGTGAAAATAAACATTGGTTGTTAGATGTAGCTGTATATGAAATATTTTTCTTATTTTGTTCTTTGTACAGTGTCACTCAGGATCTCGTAATCACATTTCCACAGCCACATGTCTGTAGATACAGACTGACTTATCTTTATCTCTCTGAAGAAAATTGATGCCTGCTTTTATTTTGATCGGCTTGCTGTTGAACTAAGCTGAATTATGGAGTAAAATTGATTCTCTGCTACCTCGTTTTCTGATGCAGCTCTAATCTGTGTAATTGCTTATCTTCTTCCCCAAGGATTTCACAGACTGGAGCAATGGAACAAAAATCATCCATTCTTCCTGTTGTATTTTACTGGATTTAACATTTATGTGTTTCTGTTACAGGGCAACTCTCTTCTCTTCATGCCCAATGTACTCAAGGTTTATTTAGAGAATGGGCAAACAAAGGCATTTAAATTTGAGAAAAAAACAACAGTAAAGGTATAGTTATTGCATTCAACTCTTCAATACTTATGTTCTAAACTAGTGTTGGTTATAATTATATAACACATACATTTTGAATAATATTCAAAGAATTTTTGTCTAAAATTTGAATTTGTCTAGAACAGGTTGTAAGAGAAATGGCAAAACCAAATTCGTTGTCACATTATATAATTTATCTATTGGTGACCATTTTCATTATAATTATTTTATTTACAATATAAAATAATATTAAATTATTAATACCATGTATTTATAAAGCGACAAAATATTCTACAGTGCAGTACAATAGATGGGTGTATACACTGAACATACAGAATTACATACAAAGCAACCAATAACTGATACAAGAGATAAAGTGTCCCTACCCAAAAGCACTTAAAATATAAAAGGAGAAGGGATAAAATAATATTATATTATTAGAATTTTAATTTTATTCACTATTATATTACCATAAACGTGTCAATAAAATATTTATATATATATATTTAGGATATCATCTTGACCCTGAAAGAGAAGCTTTCAATCAATAGCATTGAGCACTTCGCACTAGCTTTGGAAGAGCAGTACAACATCTCTAAGGTTTTTCTTCTCCACGAGGATGAACTTATCGAACAGGTAAGATTTGTCAGATATAACACTGGAAATTCTATATTTGATGATTTTGCCTTGATTTGCATGTCTATATAAGCAATGGTCATGACTTGCATGAATTACAATTATTACATCTAACTGTTACTTTTCTCAGGCAGTATTCAATTTCAAACGTAAGGCAACAAGGCTTTTAAGTGTTGTTGCTTTAAAATAAACCAATTGGGGTTCCTGGTAGGACCAATGACAGAATTGGGTCTGTTGTAACAATCCTCCATTTTGTATCCATTTACTTGACATTGCATAATAACTGTGTTACGAATGACATGAATCTCAATTGCTTCTCTAATTCCTAGATCTAAGTAACTGCTACCTATCACTCCTTTCTGTAAAATGCCTACAATTTTTTAACAATCATGCTCTTATACTCTATATATTAAAGTCATATGAAATTGGCCATGTCAACAAAAATTGTCCAAATGGCCTATAATACACTCAGTGATGTGGATGCATGCTCTGAGTATTCTACTTGCCATAGAGTGGAGAGAGGAAATAATTGGCGAAATGTGGAAAATCAAATTCATCAGAATTTAACATATCTATATTAGACCTTTTCAAATCAAGGGTATATCATCTATGTATCAAGTCCAGAAAACACCTTTCAATCGCTTTTAAAATATACATTTCTGTTCCCCAAATCAAGTATTTAGCTTGTCAAAAGCATCAAGCAAATATGCTTCCCAGTTCCAGGCCAACCTTCTGACTAAAGTTGAAACCATCAGAATATAACAGATAAATAATTATGAATACAGGCTATACTATCCAGAATCAATTGCTGATGCCTTTTGGCGTGATCATTACATAGCTAAGATAAATTAACTGCTCCAATACCTCTGAAATGGGGAACAAAGACACTACAAAAATGTCTGTTTCCAATACATGCAAGCATGTCCGTAAGACCTGAAGAACCAAACTGGTGTCCTGAAGAGATGATGACAAGTAGATCACTAATGGTTGTAAAAATTGGTCAATGTATGAAGATAAATGTGAGTGAATGGATTAAAGCTAGCCATACGGACGCAGATTGAAGCTGCCAATTTGGCCCCTTCAGATGATGTCAAAAGCTTATCTGAGATGTATGGAGCCTACCCAATGTCCTCCCTGAAAGATATCTGGACAGAAATCATCCATATATATATATATATATATATATATATATATATATATATATATATATATATATATAAAAATCTGTTATGCAAGGACTGCATCGGCACTTTCATGTGGTCCTTTTTATGTATTTTGGAAGGGGCACCTGTAAATGGAACATAGTAAGAAATTGCATTTCTTAACTGCATTTCCAACCAATTTGCATACCACCATCATATGTGAATGGGATATATGTGTGATATCATCTAAACTGCACCACTGTTTGCTTGACATGCAATAAAAACCTGACTGTGGAGCCATCCAAATCTATATATGGTTTTATTTAGACATCACACGCTATAACCAAGACTAGTGTAACACAGGCATAGTGGAAAATAGTAAAAATATGTATATCCCTGAAGATAGCATTGCTCACAACTACATTTAATATATAGTGTACAAAATACACCTAAGACAATCAGACATCCAGCATTCATAGTCACTTCATGATGCAGAGTAGTGATGTGGGGGTCGGGATTTCCAACTAAAAGCTGACAAATTCATGAAGAAGTCAGTGGGGCAACAAAATGGAAGGGATTTTTTTTAAATTTGCTCATCGACTCATCGAAGGAGAATGTGAATTTGCTGCAATCAAGCTTTTTTCCCCCATATTTATAGTCAATCAAGTTTTCAATTCCAGTGATGTCATAAATAAGCTCACATTTGAGTTTGTTGAGTTTTTGACTTTTTTCCAACTAAAAAATTCATCTATTCAAATCTGATAAATAGGCCTCCCAACTATAATTTGGTCATTAAAAATATATCCACAACCTAAGCAATGCTATCATTTGTATTATTTAAATGGGTGATAAGCACTGGGTGTTGGTGTTATGTAAGTTTTAAAAACAGTATTTTTGGCAGTATTAAAATATTGTACAGTCAGAACAATTGGGCTAAAAAAATGCCTGATGTGTTTGAAGCCAATCAGGCCATTAGTCATAGTCATATTGTCCAGCCCCAAATATGAATAAATCGCACATAGTACAAATCATGTCAAAACCATCCAATAAAATACATATTGCAGCACCATCAGAATTAAAAATACTAATTCATATCAAAATCTATTATTCTCTGTTAAAAACTGCAATGTTTTTATGGAAAAATTAATTTTGTTTTTAAAACATAAGCTTGCAGACAGTCATAGAGACAATGTATTGAATAACACTCACTTCCCTGATTAAGACTCTGGGGTGCAAGATAGAGGGTATGGGAGATATAATAACAAAATATATATAATAACATAATGGGCACAACTATTATCTGAAGGAATTCATCCAGGTTAAAACATTTGTGCATTTTAGGTGGTGCAAAAAAAGGAATCTCATGACTACAGGTGCCTCTTCAGAGTCTGTTTTGTACCCAAGGACCCGTTACATCTATTGCAAGAGGATCCAGTTGCCTTTGAATACCTCTATTTACAGGTAACAGGTTTGTTTTTTTACAATTAATGTATGCAGGAACGATTATGGCAACTGACTTCATTTGTTTGTAAGAACCAATATGAATTGTTTCTTCTATACAGCCAATAGGGTAGGAATAGAGCAGTATTCACTGGTGCCTCTGATTTTAAAGTCAGTTTGGACCTGAGTTCTGATATAATGTTGTGCATGTATTTTAAAGTATGGATTAAAAATATTAATGTTGCATAAAAACAAAAAATAATATAATCATTTATTCAAAAATATGGATATTTGTAAGACATTTTCAGCAAATTCCACATCTTAATGGCACACCTTTGTAATTATTATCAGAACTACAGTAGAATGTACAATGATATTTCACTGTAAAGTGCTGTGGGGAATGATAGCCTATATAAATAGTAATTATAATAAAATGAGTTTGGAATTGATTGTCTGATCAGGTACTATTTTGTTTACTGCAGAGCTGCAGCGATGTGCTTCATGAAAGATTTGCTGTGGAAATGAAATGTAGTGTAGCTCTGCGTCTGGCTGCCCTGCATATCCAAGAGCGCATTCATACGTGTGGCCAACCACAAAAGATATCTTTCAAATACATAGAGTAAGTATTGGATTCAAAAATTTAAATGGTTATAGAAATTATAGTATCTGTGGCTGCAGAGCACCATGCATATCAAAAGTTATAGAAAAACTTCCTTGCCTAGTGACATTTGTAACCCCAGTTGCCTCCTACACAGCGGTGTAACTACAGAGGAAGCAGCCCCTGTGGCTGCAGGGGTGCCCATGAGGTATAGGGGCCCCATGAGGCCTTAAAGGGATACTGTCATGGGAAAAAAATGTTTTCAAAATGAATCAGTTAATAGTGCTGCTCCAGCAGAATTCTGCACTGAAATTCATTTCTGACATGGGGCTAGACATTTTGTCAATTTCCCAGCTGCCCCATGTCACGTGACTTGTGCCTGCACTTTAGGAGAGAAATGCTTTCTGGCAGGCTGCTGTTTTTCCTTCTCAATGTAACTGAATGTGTCTCAGTGAGACATGGGTTTTTACTATTGAGTGTTGTTAGATCTACCAGGCAGCTGTTCTCTTGTGTTAGGGAGATGCTATCTGGTTGCCTTCCCATTGTTCTTTTGTTTGGCTGCTGGGGGGAAAAAAGGGAGGGGGTTGATATCACTCCAACTTGCAGTACAGCAGTAAAGAGTGATTGAAGTTTATCAGAGCACAAGTCACATGACTTGGGGGAGCTGGGAAATTGACAATATGTCTAGCCCCATGTCAGATTTCAAAATTGAATATAAAAAAATCTGTTTGCTCTTTTGAGAAATGGATTTCACTGCAGAAATCTGCTGGAGAAGCACTATTAACTGATTCATTTTGAAAAAATTTTTTTTTCCCATGACATTATCCCTTTAATTCATATACAATTTTAATAAATATTGGTAAAAAAAAGTCAACCTCTAGACATTTCCGTGGCCTACAAAATAATTTGCTGTGGGCCCAGTCATATCTAGTTATACCACTGCTCCTACATTTGGAGGGCTGCGTGTGAATCTATTACAGGGTATGGGATCCCTTATCCAGAAACCTGTTATACAGAAATCTCAAAATTACAGTATTAGGTTTATTGAAAAGTTAGACGTTTTTTTAAATGTAGCTACTCTGATAACAAAGAACATTAACGAGATTATGTGAATGAACTTGTGACATCTAACAGTGTGATGCATTGCTAAAGTAACAATATACAGGAAAGAGAGGCCCTATATATTGATGTCAATAGATCATTGATTGTCCCATTCTGTTCCATTTCATAATATTGAATGATGGACCTTTTGGATATTACTTGATTTATCACATTAAATTTATATCAAATCTCAAAAATGTAATTTAATTTTGTATTTATGTCTAATCTCATGGAATGATGGACTTAAATTATGCTGATCACATGATAATTACATATATGTCAAATATGGTCAGATTTGTTTTTCTTAGAAAACCCTTTTTCATCATTATTATTTGAAAACTCAAATAATTCTGTGGGTATCTAGATCTAGAATAATAATATTAGGGTACTGGATTGGGTCACGCTGGGCTGGGGGTAGCATGATCCTTCCATAGGCTGGAGTCCTGTTTTCATTTGTAATTAGTCTATGCAAGGATTCCGCTACCCCAGTCAAGCGTGACTGAAACAACTGCAGAAGATCCATTAGCAGTGTAGGAGGGTTGGCTTTGCAAAGGTTTGCGGGGCTGGAGGTGGCTTTGGGGACTTTTGGATGTAAATATTTAGAGCGCAGCACCTCTTTAATATGGACACATTCCTATGATTTTGTTTATGTATCGTTTTAAAGGCCGGACTTCAATAAAAAGCCAACTTTTTTGCACTACTGTGCAAAGGTTGGTCACTGGATTTTGATGAAAGAAGGGAGGATGAGGATAGCTCGCAAGTGCACCAGGCCCATGCCATTTCGGCTAAGTTCAACATTGGATTGGAGCTTTCATTATCCTTTAAAGTTGTGACTGGGAGCTCATTGAAAGTCATCAATTCTGTGGTCAGAAACTATATTGGATCTGATATTGATATTGAAAAAAGTTAGCCAATAAAAGGTATCATCTACCCAATATTTTTCTGTTGTGGCACACCATAAAACTGTCAGCTACTCCATAGAAATTCAGTTTTTGGCATTTTGGTTCTTTGCTTTTTGGCTGTATAGATTAATTGTCAGTGTACTAGACCCTCTCTAACTCCCTGTTGGGGTTAGAGAGGACCTAGTAAGGGTCACTGACGCAAAACACTACCCTGGACCTCACTAACAGATGTATAGAAGGATGTGGCGGTAACATGCAAATTTTTGGGGACATACACAAATATTATGTACCTTGGGGTTCAGGGAAGTCCACTTCTGATTATTAGTGATGCAGATGTACTAAATTAACATCACTAGGTGTAAAATTTATATTTTGTCCACAGGAAGGACTGGGGAATAGATAACTTTTTATCTCCAACTCTGCTCCGCAGTATGAGAGGAAAAGACATAAAAAAAGCCATAAGTTTCCATATGAAGCGAAACCAGTGCATTCTTGAGCCAAGACAAAAAGTAAGAACATTTTTTTCCAGAAAATTAGCTTTTTTCCATTCAAATACTGATCTTTATAGTCAAGTCTTTTATTGTATAGTTTTCAAATGACAGTTTTCTAATCCATGCATTATTCACTATAACCCATTTATCACACCACCCAGTAGCATGCATGTAAATAAGTAAGACACTGATTTTGCAGGTGTTTTTTTTATGCAATATAATATTATACTATTCTGCAATATTCTAGCTAATAGATAGATTAAGTTCTTAAAATCCTTGCGGCAAGTGAATCGTTTAGCTGGTGTCATTTATTTAGACATAAAGGTGTTAAGGATGTTAATTCCTAATCCATTTTGCTTCCTTATAAAGTATATAGAGTAATTATTTAATGTTATGACCACATCTGCTCCTACAAACGGAATCTGTTATTTAAAATTTAAGTTGATTAACATGAAATCTAACTTGATGAACATGTACAAATCTAGTCAAATTACCTGAAACTGTCTTTAGGTTTTCCTTTGAAAAGCATTCTGACGGTTCTGGACATTTGCCCTATGTACATCAAGTTGCGGCGTTTAATAATAAATAACATAACTTGTAGTACATGATAATTGTCCCTTAATAGGGATAGGTGTTCTTTTCGTATGATGGTACTATATAAATTGCCCTTTTTGACAAATGGAAAAACAACTCCAAAACAGCAGAGAAATATACAATTATTAACAGGTCCTAAAGTAATTTGTTTAAAAGTTATTTTCAGTGTTTTTGATTTCTTAAATGTCCACTGGGTATGTATCAAAACAATTACTCTTTGTCTTTTCAAATCCATTATTCTTTTTCTTTATATTAAGACTTAATAGAAATAAAAAATAAATCTCATCAATCTGAATCCTGCAAAAACTAGTAGGATTTGGCTAAATCAAATGCTTGATTTGTGGAATCTAAAATGCTGACCACCACATTCTGTGGCATTTGTGTTTACTGGTTTTCCATTTTCTGCCCCTTTGTTTATAACTTACTTACCCCCCCCACTTAAAAATATGAGTGGTTACATGACCTTAGCATTAGCCATGTGGTCATGAAATGTCTCCATGAATTCTAATATTCTTCTATTTCAGTACAATAAGTCAATTTTTATTTTACAGTATTAATGCAATTTATTTTTTATAGCAACCAGTATCTTCCTCGCAAGTAAGGCTAAACTATTTAAGGATACTTGGAGATCTGAAGACATATGGAGGAAAAATATTCAGTGCAACTTTGATGGTAAATGTTTGTTGAAGTAAGGGAAAAGGCTGAAATAATATTTGTACTGTTACTTTCTCTATATACTGCAGTAAATCCTAAAATAGATTGCATAATACCACAACCAATAAAACGTAGCTTGTAAGGTAGCAATTTGAGATTCACCAAATATAATATTTTTGGATTTGCCTGAATGCTAAATCATCTGCAAAAGGCTCATTATATATAAGAAATAATATAAAAAGAAATAAAAACTGTAGGTCAACAGTACACTTAACATTGATTGATTTTATATGTGGGCAATTACAAGTGGGTGAAGAGATTGGATGTGTATATAATTAAAATTTCAGGGATTATCTTGACTAAGGCCTCTGTACTGGATCCGTAATCACCAAATTTCCTTAAAGGATAAGTAAACCTTAAAAAAAAATGTAATGTAAAATTGCTAACGGTGTTTATTAAGCACTTTTGCAATTTACATTAATTATTCATTTGTCCTCTCCAGAGCTATTTAAGTATGTATTAACTGCCAATATTAGGAATTTTGTAGCAACTTCACCTGCTTTTCTTTTAATGTAACTGTACAATCAAAGTTCTTCAGAAGAAAAACAGATGTGTTCTAATATTGCTGTACTATGAAATGGAAAAAAAAAATGAAATTTGCAAAAGTGCAATTTGACATAGCATTTTTTTATGTTTATTCTTTCAAGGTTTCCATATTACCCTTAATACTGATAATACTAGTAAAACTAGTAAACCTCTCCATTAACAAGGAGCTATTGGTTGTATGGATTTGGCTGAATCCCTAGCAAGTGATGAATGTTCTTGTGAATGTGGATCAGGAATTGATGCCAATGGATCTAAGTCTGTACTCAGCAACCCAGCTTCTCAGCAATAAAGGATATACATTTGAAATAGCTTGACCAACTGCATCGCTCATGTTTATCATGCAACCTATACTTTCCCCTGAACACATATTTAAAAGAAAATTACTCCTTGTTTTAAGAAACAAAGTTTTTAAAACTTTGCTAAATTCAAATATTGAGAAATAAAAAAATGACTGGTCTGGGACAAATAATTAATTAATTATGAACTCTGTCATTTTGTTCAATATCTATTTAATTGAATAGACCCTTCTGTTTTTATAACTGAAATGTTCCATTTATTTTAGTTTTTGTCATCAGGATTCATGCTGTCCTTTTTGTGAAGAGTAGCCTAGAGTTTCTCTGTACATTACAATGTGTTTATAACTTGTTCTTGAAACAATGACCACCTGTATTCCTTCTTGTCTGCTTTGTTTGTTTATTCTCTGGAAGCTGCAGGACAGAGAATCTTATGTCACCCTACTTGTGGGAGCCAAGTATGGCATCAGTCAGATAATTAACAACAAACTGAACATCATGACATGCTTAGCAGAGTTTTCCAACATCAGCCGAATTGAGCTAAACCCTGAGTCAGAGAAAGTGAGCATGGTAAAAGTCTACCTACAAGATGTCAAGGTAATTAGTATAAATGCAGATGAAAGTAATAAAAATAATTTGCTTCACTCCTCAGTTGGAATTACATGAGCTGGCACACGCAAACTGACTATTTTCCCACGTCTGGAGCCAAGTAAATGCCATATATGCACAGCACTCTGTCTCACTGGAAAAATGAAAATGCCAATTGGTACAGACACTATTATTGGTGCAGACCAATGAAGGGGCCCTCCATCAATTCTAGGCCTGACATGTTGCTGGGGATTGGAATCTATGTATGAGATGGAGTACTCTGGAGTTTATGGAACTCTATTGGGCTGGTCAGAAGTGACTGCTGAGGAACCTACACCTGGACAACTTGCTATATGGACAAATTTGTTATAATTTATAATATTATAATATTTTCTGTTTTACGAAGTGGTCTTATGTTTGCCAGATCAATTCTGAATAAGCCATTCAACAGTGGGTTTGAATCACAATGGAATATAATACATAGGCCACTGGAATTACTCTTGCTATTGCACAATTTGTAGACCACCACAACATATCAGCATTTTAACAGTTAAAGTGCAAGAGTATTTGACATTCATTAATGCTGTCTAGAAAGATATAATGCCTTTATAGAACACAAAATGATTGGAAATCTATGAACTGATAATGTTATGATAAACAGAGCATGGTCCCGCTGTTCTATATGTATTTCTTACAGCTAGCTAGCAACAAAAATTGATCAGCCAATCTGATGTAGTTTGCTCTAGTGATTAAAACATGTCTTTATTTTGCAGCCCCTTACTTTGCTGCTGGAATCACACAATGCTAAGGATATCGCTTGTCTAATTTCTGGATATTGCAAGTTGTTTGTCGATTCCTCTACTATCATATTTCGATGGCCTGGAAGCAGCCCATTGCATCGAGTGTCTGCAGAAGAAGGTAATATAGAGGTGTAGAATATATTTCATATGTTTTAGGCCACAGACAGAAACAAGGAAAACTTGGTGCATGTCTGAGGAACCCAAGACCACTGCAGTGTTCAACAGTTGTTTACATTTTGATTGAAAAAATATGTAATCCCCATATGTAATAAAAGGCACAACATTTGCACAGGTGAAGTAACCCATGGCAAATTGTAAGATGTTTGCTTTTAAACAGGTGACCAGTAAATGCTACCTGAGGCCTTTCTTTAATTTGTTGATGAAATAAACAAAATCAACTTAGTGTAGAGTAAAGTGGCCATACAATCCATTCAAAATCACTGTATCCCACAGAGTGAAAGTTTTCAATACTAATTAATACCAAAGTACAATCTTACATTTGCATCATGTTGAGCCATTGTATCATTCAGCCCAGCCCATTAAAAATGCCAAGTCTCATAGATTTGACTTTATGAAGTAAACCTTATTCTCACACACTGCATTATACAAACAGTAATTAATTGAAGGCATTAGCTTCAGGGTTAGAGTAGGGGTAGCCATCTGTCTACGGCACAAATATTTTGGGAAGGAAGGGGGCATGGTTAGAAAGGCTCATCAATATATCAGATCCTTGTTCACTCTTCCTGTGTCAGGTGGTCTTTGGCCATCACTAGCTTTTCTCAACAAGGTGTAAATGTGTGATTGCCCAAAGATTGCTGAACTTGCTTTGGGCGTTAAAGCCCCTTGGCCTCTCTATGATTTTGTTCTGTAAAGGTTTTACAATTTTGTCTAAGGCAGTGCTGTAAAACTTCTGTGGTACAGAGGGCCCGAATTTTTCTGGCCTACATGGTGGAGGGCCGATAATGAAAGCCAATGTTGCCCACTCCCCGATTTTTAACCACACCAACTTTAAGCCACACCAATGTAACTATGATAACTTTTAAGACCATGCCCACATTAATGGTGGTAGGTAGCACACCAATAAAAACAATGGTTGGTGCTCACTGCAAGGATATCCCTCATCACTCATATTTGAAACAAGTTTATTAAGTTGTATTAATACATGCCCTTAAATCCATATGCCTCACCCCCCCCCCCCCTGTTGATAGTACATCACCCACATGATTAAACACAAGTATTTCTAAATGCTAACAAACCCCACCAGGTTCATCTCCCACAGGCAAAGCATTGCACACATTGGTAGTAAAGGGCAGGCAGAGTATGGCACACCCAAGGAGAATAGGACAGGCAGAGTATGGCATGCAACCGAACCATAGGGCACTGCAGGCAAAGTAAGACATGCAAGGAACATAGGGTAGGCAGATTATGACACACACAGCGAGCATAGGGCAGGTAGAGTATGGCACACACAGGGAGCATAGGGCAGGCAGAGTATGGCACACAAGGAGCATAGGACAGGCAGAGTATGGCAAACATAAGGAACAAAGGACAGGCAGGATATGGCATGCACAAGGAGCATTTGGGCAGGCAGAGTATGGCACATACAAAGAGCAGGATACAGGGAAACCTATCAGGACCACTCTAAGATGAACAGTATTGTGCTTCATAAAATGACACAATGCTGGTGCGCCTCCAACAGTTTGTATGCGATGTGAACATGTGAACAATGTGGGCACTTTCTTTCTGGGTTTGATGTATGAACAGTACAGGGCTTTAGGAGTGTGAACAATAGAGGAGTCACAGGTGTGAATGGATTACAGGTGTGAACCTTGCTGTCTGAATTTCAGGCATAAACAATGCAGGGGCCAATTAATCTCAGTACTGATACCTTTTAAATCTTACACAAGGTAAGCAGTCAGAGCAGGCAGACTTTCATGTGGAGGGCCACACAAGGGAGAGAATGAATGTGGCCCTTGGGCTGCCAGTTGAACAGCACTGGCCTAAGGTATTGTCCTGAAGATTTAACGGTTAGTTTAAAATGACTTGTCAACATCACAACTTTGCAAACACATGTACACATGTAAGCTATGATAAAGATACTATTGCATTATTTTTTCTTATTTGCATTAAAGGTTATGAATCAAGGGTCTGCAGCGACTCTGAAGAATCTTCAGATTTTGATTCCTCTCTAGAACTGTCATCTGATCTCCACATTCTGAAATACCATGGAATAAAACCACTACATGAAGAAGAGGAGGATGTGGAGGAAGACGAAGAAGAAAGAGAAAATATTAAAGAATATAAAGAAGATAGAGAAATCGATAGTTGTGATGTTGGAGAAAGAGGGTGTTGTGATGGGGGAAATAATGACACAGACAGTATTTCTGAAGCTTCTGACTCTGCTGACACAGAAAGTCAAGGATACAAAATTAGCTGGTCAAGTGATTCCATTGATGCTTTGGAGGAAGATGATCTAGAAACATGTTCTTCAAGCCGTCCAGAGTTTTTCCAGTTTTTCACACCCAGTTTTAAAGATATGGCCATAGACAATAATGGTGTCTTTAATGGATGTTCAGAAGTGAAAGTTAGTAGTGATGGAAGTATAGAATCTGATCCACTGCTTTGTTTTCTGCAGATTTCAAACATCAGGGCAGATAGTGAAGCCGATACAAAGGAACGTTCTGGATTATCCAGAGGCACAGAATACCAAGAAGACAATGTACTACAAGGCATTTCAGTTGGATGTCAACTTATAGAAAACAGTTCAATGGAATACTACAGCCTATGCTCTAATGTATCACCAGCTAGCAGCGTGGACAAATATATTGCCAGTAGTCCAGAGAGCAATTCTGTGAGAGATCAAACAGCAGAAGCAAAGAGACGCATGTATATTCTTGGCCTGAACAATGAGGTAGAGACTCTTATTTTAGACCCACCGCCTGGTTTTGGTGACAGTAGCTCAGAAGAAGAGTTTTTTGATGCCACAGATCGTTTTACTCCAACACAAACATCTCCAGGTATAACGATATACATATACTTGTTTTCTGTACATAATCATTTTTCTGTAAATGCCTATTTCACATCTTTAAACCATGTAATATATTAATTACATAGTTGGTGCATCTCATTAACATTTAATGAAGCCATATTAGATGCAGTTTAAAGGAAAGTAAAACCTTAGATAGACCAGAGTTGTAAATGTGCATGTGCCTCCTATTATAGTCTGTAAATCACAGGTGCATCTTCTAGGACAATGAGCCTCAGCACTCACCCTGCTAGCATGGAATCGCTGTAGGGTATACTGTATACATTTGCTAAGTTCTAAATTCTTAATGGCCTTTAGGCAGAACTTAATGCAGTATCTAGGAAGGCAAAATATGAATAAATACTTTTCAGTATTTTAAAATATAGTGCACATTCAGAATTCTTATATAGCTGTATGCCTATGCACTCCGTGCCGCTTGTGTTAGGCCTTGCTTCATTCTAAAGGGGTGGACAGATTGATGAAAGCAGGCATCCTCCGTGCTTACCTTTGCGTCAGGGTGCAAAGCCCGCATTGGGGTCCTGTCCTTACTGTCTGCTTTAAGGCAGGCCACTTAGAATCCCTGTTTCATTATTGGTTATTAATTCTATCAGATGTAGAGCCATGTATTATATTTATTTTCATTGATTAATTGTATGTTTTACTACAGAGAGGTGTAATTTCAATCATTAAAAAAGTTGAAAGATGATATTATGATTGTTGTATTTACAGGTTATACATTTTTTCTCATGCTGTGCCTAATAGTTATTGTTTTTTACCCATCTAGGTTCAAAATCCAATTTGGAAGAGAGTAAATTTCCTTATCCAGACAATGTAGGATTTAAAAACTCAAAGGCACCAGAGAAACTCAAAAAGAAGCTATTTTCAAAAAAGGCTGACAAAGTTTTAAGAAAGAGGCGATCTTTCTTACAGACTGACTATACTTCTCAGGTCACATTTCCTGTATCACCTTCCAGCTCACTGGAAACTATGGATCATGTATGTTGCTATGAAAAAGAGTCTCAAGCGTCTATCGAGTCACACTCTCCAACTGTTTCCTCCTTAAAGGATACTGAAGGGGAACCTGCTTTACTAGAAACAAAATCACTTGCCCAGCATAAATCTACAGCAAAAACAAAAAACAGAACACATTCTCCAAATGTAATGGAAATGGAGCCTGACACCATGGAAATCAAGTCTGTGACTGATTCAGTTGTATCTTCCATTTCTGCTTTTCGTTATAGATATGATGAAAACATGGACGAGATAAAACAATCTGAAAAACTCTATTCACTTTATAGTTGTAATGAAGAGCATTCCCCTACAGAGAACACAATGGAAGACAATGATCGGGCTAGTCCTTCCCAAATATCCATACAGATGGACAAAATAAATATCAGTGGACAAAATGATCTCTGCTTGGAAAGGTTTAGTTTTGACACTAGCACTTCAAAGGGCTTTTTATATAATAGAGAAGGCTTTGAGTCAGAGATTACAACTACATTTAAAAACATATTTGAAGACGGAGACCAGCAGGGAGGTCAGGATAAAAACTGTAGTTTAGAACCTTATATAGATCCTATAGGCAGACAGTCATTGTACATTGCCAAATTGGAAAATAAACTGGTCCCTCCAATACCCACTGAACACAAATCTGAAACAAATGGATTAAAAGTACACCAGAACAATAAAGCTAATGATGAAAGTGATTTTCAGCCACAAAATACTGAAACACAAAATGCTTTCCAAGCGACCAGTGTATTATCTGATTTATCCAACAGACATAAATCTGCTTTTTGTGAAGTAGGTCCCTTAAATGGCAGAGAATCATCACTAACATTCACTGAAGCACCTACTATGGAAAATATTTATATACCTGGTAATTGTTCAGTTCTGTTGATGCCACCCTGTACATCACCAGGAAAGCAGAATTCTCTCAAATTGTGTTATGATGAGGAACAGCATGGGAATTTCTCACAAAAATCTGAGAAAACCAGAACTGCTAAAAAGAGCAACTTACCAATATCGAAATCAAGTGCAACAGACTTCCAACACAATGACTATTTAAGTTATGATTCATCCTTTGTGGAAAACGGGTGTCATGAACGTGAAAATTCAGAGAAAAGGCCTGTGGTTCCTAAAGTTGGGAACTGCAGCTGCCAGTTGTCTTATACAAGTTGTTTTCGTGGTGGAGAGACTGAGACAGATGATGAAACCATTGCCAATGGAGTAACCGTATCAGAATTACCGAGGACGAGACCTCCTGCATCATATAATGTACAGTTTGTGGAAGGGGACAGCACCAGGAACAGCACTGTCTATTCAGAACAACGTGAAGCATTTAACCATTTAAAAGACAGAGTATATGATGCTCTGACTGGTTTTGACAAATTACAAGACAGTGTGTTGGACCTTCAAAAAATCTTAGAAGAAAACCAAAACAATACAGGGGTGCATTCAATAGATAATTGTGAAGCTATTTTTACAGAACAAAAGTCATCTCTTTGCAGTGTTTCTCGGAATCTGGTCTCTATCTCTCAGAAGGTTCTAAGATTGGACCAGTCATCAGTAGAAATGTGCAAAGTCATGACAGAAACTTTTTTCAGCCTTCTTCAGATGACAGAAATGTGCCTACAGTTTTCAAGATGCAATCAGTGCAACAAAAGGCAAAATGATGTCCAGTCAAACCTTCGGGATCTTATATGCACCTATCGTCAGTTTGTTCAGGCTGCCAAACAGGCTGTACAGTGTGATACTCAAGACTTACATTTGAAACTCCTGTCTCGGCAGTGCACGTCTCTTACTGCAGCTGTATTTTGTTTAACTCAGCAGTTTAGAACAGTGATATCTCCATGAAATGCGAGACATTGAGCTTTTACCCAGAATGTGTCTGCTCCAAAAAGGCACTTGGAAACAGTAGAATTCAGTTGAAACTAAAATTTGCACATCTGTTACTAGAGGCAGTAGCTTGGTAGACAATAGAAGGTACCAGGTTAAGGGTGATTCAACGCCAAACTGTCACATCTGCCTGGGCATAAATATATATATATATATATATATATATATAGATATATATATAGATATATATTTCTCCAACTGGTCCATCTGTTTAGTTTTTTGTTGTCTTGATGAGACCAAATGAATGTTTCATGGTGTATGTCAGATTGAAAAAAATATTTAGTCTGTATGAATTACTTAGCACAAAGATATCAATATTGCCTTATGATTATTTATACTTTGATGAATGGAGATTTAGATGAATGAGGCATCAAATATATTACTCTACACTCAGGGGGTTATGTACTAAAATCCGAATGTATCTCATTATTTAGATAACAAACCACGACCCAACTCCCATACCCTATTACTTATTTATCAATAAAAAAGCTCGATTTAATCGGTTCGGGTAAAAACCAGATAAAATCTAGGTTTTTCCCCAAAACTCAAAATTTTTCTGATTTTTGCCCGAAAATGGTCAGATTTTATGGCTAATTCCAGAGCAGACCACAGAAACTTCCAAATAGGATACTGACCTCTGCAATACACAACATTGGCAAGTCTTTTTGCAGCATCAGTTTATAATAAATCTTGAAAAATTCAAGTTTTTTAAAAAATAAAAATGCAAAAAGCAGATAAAGTCAGAGTTTAGTAAATAACCCCTCAATGTACAATTATAAGATTACGGCAGTATAATGGACACTGTATGTGTTTTTCATTTGCCCTATATATAGCTTCTCTAAAGTAGAAATATTTATTTGTATATAGCCACCAAAGAACTAGGCAACAAAATATACATGTCTATAATTATCTACAGTATATTTTCATCTAAGATCTAGGTTTTCTTTTTTTGTTTTATCTTGCAAATTCAAGAGCTGAATGATTGTATTTTGCTATATATTAGATAAAACTATAATATATGCCTAATATGCATTTGTATTTTTTCAACATATTCAAGAGAAAAGATGTTGCACTATTATATCAAACATGAAATAAAATGTGTTAGTTGTGACTCCAGGGTAAAAAAAATCTTTTCGAGTGTCTGGAACAATCATATTTGGAATTCTATATATTTATATGCTCTTATATATAACTAAAAAGGTACGCCATGCCTTCTGTTTATTGTTGTTACCTTGTTCCGATGGAGCATAGAAGTATGATGCATAATAAAAGGGCAGGAGCATGTTAAATATCCTGAATGTTGTCTGCTAAATGATTCTTCTTGTTATTATATACCTTTTACATAAAAGAGTCTTACTTAGTGCCATCAGCTTGCTAACTACCAACTTGTGTTTTTGTATGTTTCTTAGTTTTCTTTTTAAACGATTTTCTTCTGGAGATGTAGGTGAATTCAAATCCTTTAGTGCTCTAGCAGTTGTATCCCGGGTCATCATAAATGACCATGCAGTACTGCAATTATCAGAAATCAGTAAATCGAGGACAATCGTTACACTTTGCAATACTTTATGCCATTTTTAAGAATTTCCACTGTTAAATTGCATGAAATTTATATTTAGAGAGGGATATATATATCAGCATGCTTGGAAGATCATTTGTTATATTAACCAACTGAAGGCAGATTCTGCATTGAAATTGCACAAAATATATATGGTTTATGGATGTCAGCTTAATGCCAACAGTGGAGGGGTGTATTGAGAATTATGTGTTATAAGCATCAGAAACCAGCATTTTAAGAGGATACATTGTTCTGTTTTACAAAAAGTAAATTGCACACAATACAGTATGTATGTTTGCCTTAGAGTGGTGTGCCAGCACGAGTGTATGGAAAAAGATTCTGCATAGAACTTAACTTTTTGAAAATAGAAGAATATCCACATTTTTTTAATTCACATTTTCTTGAATTCACAGAGGGAAAAATTCATGGAGGAATACTCTCATCAAAACAGAACTATTATTAGGTATTGTATTGTATTAGATTGTACTAGCTTCAATTCCTCCAAGCGGCTGCAATTTTGCTGGAATTGTGGTGAAAAATTCTGCATTAAAAACATGGCAAATTGTGTCCCAAATATATATTGTCATATATGACCCTTTAAATAAGTGTTACTTTTGTGGCCCTTAGTTTTGCATTAAATCTGGGCATTATTATATTCTTAGTACTGCAGGGTAATTCGAATGAATGAATGAATGAATGAATGAATGAATAAAATATATATTTTATATTTTGTGCAAAAAGACATGAAAGAAAGCTGTTGATAAGAATGAAAAGAAGGTATAACCTGGCATCTTACAGTGCCTACATGTCATTAGCAATATTTCATATTCATACCATTTACCCATCATATGTATATCATGAATTCATGGAAAGCATCAGAGTTGTGAGTGATTTTGTTTTACAAAAGTTGATGGACAAAAGGATCTTCAGCAGAATCCATTCATATTCTGGCAAGCCCTCCAAGTCTGCCAACTACTGACCCAAACTTTATTTACAGTTGGACATTGGATGAAATGTAAATACAATTGAGTTTACAGGTATGTAAGATTGTACTTTGTGATACTGGCTAGAAGAACATAATTAGTAGGGATGCAGCAAATCCAGGATTCGGCCTGGCCTGGACAGCAAATACTCATTTGGCAAAATCCACAGACCTACAGATCCCCCACCCCTCCTCATTTACTGCTTGTTTGGGAACCTATGCCCTTTACATTACTGTATATGTCAAGGTAAAAATTAATTTAAGAAACTAAGGATGGAATCAAATACAGGTATAGGATCCCTTATCCGGAAACTCGATATCCAGAAAGCTCCGAATTACGGAATGGCTGTCTCCCATAGACTCCATTTTATCCACATAATTCAAATTTTTAAAAATGATTTTCCTTTTTCTCTGTAATAATAAAATAGTAGCTTGTACTTGATCCCAACTAAGATATAATTAATCCTTATTGGAAGCAAAACCAGCCCATTGGGTTTATTTAGGGGCCGATTCACTAACTTCGAGTGAAGGATTCGAAGTAAAAAAACTTCGAATTTCGAAGTGTTTTTTGGGCTACTTCGACCATCGATTGGGCTACTTCGACCTTGACTACGACTTCGAATCGAAGGATTCAAACTAAAAATCGTTCGACCATTCGACAGTCGAAGTACTGTCTCTTTAAGAAAAAACTTCGACCCCCTAGTTCACCATCTAAAAGCTACTGAACTCAATGTTAGCCTATGGGGAAGGTCCCCATAGGCTTGGCTAACTTTTTTTGATCGAAGGATATTCCTTCGATCGTTGGATTAAAATCCTTTGAATCGTTCGATCGAAGGAATAATCCTTAGATCGTTCGATCGCACTATTTGCGCTAAAATCCTTCGACTTCGATATTCGAAGTCAAAGGATTTTAATTCCCAGTCGGATATCGAGGGTTAATTAACCCTCGATATTCGACCCTTAGTGAATCGGCCCCTAAATGTTTAAATTAATTTATAGTAGATTTAAGGCATGAAGACCCAAATTACAGAAAGATCTGTTATCCTGGAAAACCCCAGGTACCGAGCATTCTGGATAACAGGTCCCATACCTGTATTACAAGATATGCATTGAGATAAAGGAACAAAGCCTCATACAATGTACCCTTCTGCCTAAATATGTATTGCCAACTGTAAAGTTTCATGGAGGAGAAATAAAGTTTTTGGGCTAGCGTCATTGCAAAAAAAACAAAAAAAAAGAAACCTTACATTCTTGATAATTATGTGCTTCTTACTCTGTGGCAACAATTTGGAGAAGGCGACTTTGCTCCAGCAAGGTCTGTATAGAATTGCTCCAACATTAGTGCCAAACCTCAGTCTTTATCTTGTGGCTGAATGGATGCAACTCCCAATAAATCAGCACCTAATAAAAAGTCTTCACAACCCCCACCCTGTCCCATGCACTGGAGTTAAGAGGAGGGATGTGTGAGGTAGGCAGCACATTTAGAAGCGCCACTGATACGGCAAGCCTTCCTAGGTAACCTGTCACAGTAGCTGACCAAAATAGTGGATTCTTGATTACTTATGTCCTAAGGTTCACATATTAGTCAAGCTCCAGGCTGTTCAAAACTTCTCCTCCTAGGTTGATTTCTTGCCAGAACCATTTTGGAGTAAACAGTTGTAATTGAGAACTAATTCAAAGGGGAAGTTCACACTAATCTGTATTTGAATAGTTTTTTTTTAACCTCGTAGTCCCTATAGCATCTACAGCACTTACTCTATAATGACAGCTTTCTCTGTTATGTGCTGATGAGTTCAGGGACATTCTGCATTAAAGGAGAACTAAACCCCCTTTAGCCAAAAGTCCCCAGTGGCCCTCTCCCTGCCTCCCCCTGCACTCTCCCTGAATTGTGTCCTCCTTCTGCAATTTCCGTTACTTATGGTGCATATACAGTTGCCATGAACCCAGAAGATTGTGCCAACTGCACATGTGAGAATAAGTCACTCACTTTAGGAAGAATACTGTAGGGCCGAAGATGGTGCCTGTGAGCTCCGCTGCGCCAGTGTCGGACTGGGACACCAGGAGCCCACCCAAAAACCTTTGACTTTGACCCAGGACCCACCAATTAATCTTAGACCAAGGGCCCACTCTTAGTACTATTATTATTACTCTCCTCACCCAACCTCTATTCTCCTAGTCTCTTTTCTTTATATACTATAATCTATTATTTCATCTATTTAGCCACTTTGTTCTCATAGAAATAGGAAATGGCCATGAAATAGGCCACATGTCTAGTAGCATAAGGGCCCACTGACACCTTGGCCCACCGGGACTTTTCCTGGTATCCCAGTGGGCCAGTCCGACACTGAATCTGCATGTGTGGTCAGTATTTCTAGAGGGGACACAATTCAGGGGTAAGACTGTGCAAGGAGAAGGCAGGGAGGGGGGCCAGTGGAGACTTTTGGCTAAAGGTGGGTTTAGTTCTTCTTTAAAGAAAACATTTAGGATATAAAACCTAATTTTGCAGGCAATAATGAATACTATATGGTGCTGGTTTTACTGTAAATTAATAAAGGCACAGGATCTGTTATCCGGAAACCCATTATACAGAAAGCTCAAATTTACAGAATGGCCATCTCCCATAAACTCCATTTGATACAAATAATTCAAATTTTATGTTTTCCCTTTCTCTCTGTAATTATAAAATAGTGCCTTGTACTTGATCCAAACTAAGATATACTTAATCCTTATGGAATACAAACCAATCCTACTTAGTTTAATTCATGTTTAAATCATATTTTAGTAGTCTTAAGGTATGAAGATCCATGTTACAGAAAGATCCGTTATCCGGAACACCCCAGGTCCCAAGCATTCTGGATACCAGGTCCAGGTTTTTGCAGAAATTCTCAATAAAGTGATCAGAAACACTACTTTTTAAAGAACATTATTTCTATATTATTTCTATAAAACAGTGCCGGGCCAACCCGGCCAGGCTGACTAGGGTGCCTGGCTGGTTTGGCCCGGCAATGCACACATGCGCAGTAAACTGCGAGCAATCATGCGTGGAACAACGCGAGCGTGCATGCATGAAAAAGACGTGCGCACTCGAAACAAAGATGCGGAAGGACTGCACATGCCGACCAGAGCAGCGAGCGGGGGGCAGACTAGGGAGTAGGAGAGGCAGATATGGTGCCTACTCTGACCTAGCCCTAGTTCCAGCCCTGACCTAAAAGAGTTTAATGCACTGGTACATTCTTGTTTTTTACATATGTCTCCTTTAAAATTCAGACATCAGTAACAATAGTAACTGCTACAGTTTTAAGGCCACTTTCTCAGGTCTGCAAATGTGGTGTAGTACATTGAGCAAAAACATAACTGCATCTAAATTCATAGGCAAAAAAAGAAACACAATGACAGCTGCAAATATGTATTATTCATTATACTAAGTATAAGTACAGCAAAATGGCTGAAGTTGCACTGCCCATGCAATTTTTTAAGGGAGTTAAGGAAAACATTTTGCATAATGCTTCTATTCTAATATAATATTCCATCTTCCTTAAAGGAGAAGGAAAGGCTAAAATTAGCTAAGCTTTATCAGAAAGGTCTATATAAATACACCAGTAAACCCTCAAAGTAATGCTGCTCTGAGTTCTCTGTCAAAAGAAAAACAGCATTTCTTTCCTTTTATTGTGTACCAGACTTCCTGTTTTCAGCATAAACCTCCACGGCAGGGCTTGAGCATGCTCAGTTTGCTCCTCTCCTCCTCCCTGCTGTAATCTGAGCTCAGAGCTGTAAGTGAGCATGGAGAGACTCAGGCAGGAAGTGATGTCACACCAAGCTAATATGGCAGCTTTTATCCTAAACAAACAGAGACAGTGTCTAGAGCTGTTTACTCAGGTATGGTAAAGCATTCTGCAGAATAAATATAGCGTTCTATCTTGCACTATTGTGGCTAATCTGTTGGCAATAAACTGTCTAGGAGCTTTCCTTCTACTTTAAAATGTTAAAACTGTCGTTATATCAGAGCTGCAAAGAGTTGTTCTGTGTCTAGGATGAAATGAAGAGTGGGAGTGTCTTCTCATTCTCTCACAGGAAACTGTCACAGCACGGACTGACAGGCTGAACTCTGACTTAGCAAAGAAACCTCGCCCAAGTACCGCCCTCCCTGTGTGTCTCTCAGCTCTCAACCAGCTCATATGTGTATAGAGCTGCTGTCAGAATTGTTTATAATTATGGACCTTTACAAAAATAAAGGATAGAACATTATATTTTATGTGAGGCATAAATCATAGTCATTGTGCTCCATGATAAAATGTTATACTGTATATAGTTCAGCAGTGCCTGGCCACGCTGGGCTGGCGCCCTAGGCATGCCGGGCAGTCACTGCGCCTGTTTAGTGTGCGAATGCGCATATTTGCGTTCGCATGCGCGCATTTGCGATATAGTGCGCATGTGTGAATTGAAGTTCGTGCGCATGCGCAGAAGCGCAAACAACGAGAAGAAATGCAGAGAGTCAGGCAGAGAAGGGAACCGGACTTGGGGTAGGCGACAGAGGAGGTACGTGCCTGGCGCCCTCCCAGCTTTGCGCCCTAGGCACGTGCCTACTCTGCCTACCCCTAGTTCCGGCCCTGTAGTTCAGGCCCGGACTGGCAATCTGTGAGTTTTGGCTAATGCCAGAGGGGCTGCTGTAAATTGCCATAGACAGTCATTAATTATTGGGCTGGTGGGTGGCTGTGAATCCCAGTCAAGACCTGACATTGTTTCTGAACATTAGTCTTTATTTGTATACAACGAAAGAACATCATTAACTCCCTGCATCTTGTATAACTCTATGTTTAATTATTAATAAATTACAAAATACTAACTAATAACTAAACTGTTAAACACCAGTCACTTAATTCACAGAAAAGTAAAGCAACTCTCCACCAACCAAAAAAATATGTATATACTGTCCATTTATGGGAACAGTATAATGCACACTAAAAGTATAGTCTTGAAGTTTGCTTTGAAACATAGAACAATTAAGCAGGTTGAACTAATGCTCAGACACTGTATATAAAATTTAGAAATTGTGCTGTTACATAACAGATGCAGTAACTAATTGAACTGCACATAAAAATGAAGCAAGTTGATGGCAGCGCATGGGTTAAACACACGACATGCTGGAACATCAGTTTTTTTTTACAATCTGGAATGTGTGATCTGTGCAGAGCGGAGAGGTCAGCAGGAGATGAGCATGCCAAAGCTCAGGAGCACCTCCTAAGTCTGCCTGCTCCCTCCTCTGCTGCCTGCTCCCACAGTATGAGAATTGAAATGTGAAGGGCCAGCAGCACTCACAGAAGTACTAAGGCAAGTAACACTGGAAGAAAGGAAAGGGGGCTGAACATGAGTGCTTTCCATTACTCTATTTAAGAAACTTGATCTGAACGGTATAATAAATGCAACGATTCCTTCTATTTTAGGATATTTACTATACAAGGGCACAATTTAAAAAATTATAGTATATGTCCCCTTTAAGAAAAGTAAACAATAAAAATTGTATTATTTATTTAAAAATGTAATACATGTAAGTCCACCGCACAAAGGCCACTATTATAAATCCAAAGAAGAAAGAGATCATCTCCAGAGTGATCAATATCAGCTCCCCCAAAATGTATATATATATATATATATATATATATATATATATATATATATATATATATATATATATATATACATACATAAAAGAACCATGTAAGCTACAGCGTTTCCATAAACCAATGGCACTGGTCCTCACTGGAAAGATTTCTGTTGGCATCAGTCAGCAGGGAGTTAAAATTGGAATGTAACCAATTGACGGAGCACTCTGTTGATATATTGGAAGATTTACAATACCCTTAATTAGAGGTGGTGAGGGAGATAACTTATAAATTTCAACTATGCACAAAAGTATATCTTACTCCACACTAGGTAATTTTACTTCAATTTCTAATTTTATTGATTATTTTGAGATCATTCAGTTCATCGTTATATGTAAAAAATAAATTGATACATATTTACAATACTCAGTTAATCAATATACTCGCTAAACTTGCACATGCATTAATTACAATAAGTTATAAAGTGCTTCTATTCATACAAGTTTGCTTGAAAATTCATCGACTTGCACATAGAAATTCATTATCAAGTTCATGTATGGTTGAAATAATTTTCAATGCACCTAAAATTCATTGGCAATTAATCAGTTGCATTAAATACAACCTTAAGAGAATTCATAGGTCAATCCAAATTCATACTGTTAAAAACTGTATTAGATGGATGGATGGAACTGACATCAGGGGATGTCATTCCGCCATTCATTTCTATGGAATTTTTAAAAGAATATTTATCAATGGGTGAAAGTGAAAGTTCGTCCTTTGATAAATAAACCTTTCAAAATCCCATAGAAATGAATGAAGAGTGGCGGAATTTCACTTATACTTCAAAATATACCCCTTAGAGGCAGATTTGTTAAGGTTCGCATTGTGTTTTCCATGAATATTTGGGGTTTTCGAGTTGATTTATTTTATTTTTTGGGTTAAAAAAAAAACTCGAAATGTTGAAGATTTATTATAGCCCAACCCTGGAAATAGCTTGAATCTAAAAATACACCATCTAAAACCTATCGAGGTCATGTAGAAGTCGGCAGAGGTCCCTTGAACCATTTGAAGATGTTAATAACCTTCATGATGTTTTTTTGGAGAGTTTTGCCCGAAAACAATCAATTCGAGAGATTTGATGTTTTCCCCGCCAAAAACTTAATTCGTTTGAGTTTTTGGGTTGTTAACCCTAAACTAGCTGATTTGAGTTTTTTCCATTCGCGTTTTTTCTTAAATTAGAAACCATTCAAGTTGTGAGATAATTTGAGTTATAAAAAACTCTAAATTTGACCTTTGATAAATAAATCCCTTAGTGTGGGGTTGGCCTTAAAGCATCCTCTGAAGAAGTCGAAATTAAGAGTTCACATTAGTTTAATTTCACATGTCAGAAAATGGTCCTGCATAAAGAATGCCTTGCGCTAAGGCCTACACAAGTATTTAGCTATTCACTCCATAATATTCAGAATTAAAACTTAGGGGCTAACAGTGCCAGGGCAAGGTATTTGTCCACCCAAGGCAAGTACTTCAACAGTATTTCACAGCTCAGCAGCCACCCCTCCAAACAGTTACAGCAGCACAGCATACACAAATAAAAGATTATTTGCCATTCCTTTAGCATTGTCCCTTTAAATTACCCACAATGTGTAGTAACCACCGCCACAACTTCAGCTACAGGAACAAGAGCGCCTCTGTGTGACCAAGCAAGCCACGCCAACACTGCAAATTCATGCTGCTAATCCGGTGGCCAGTTGATAACAGAAGAGCAGCCAGCACCTGCGCCAGGGACCAGATTAGGTAAAGCAAGACTATCATCCTGCCAGGGAGTGGGGCAGGCTGCAGCTCTCCGTTACATTTGCCAAACATTATTTTATTAAAGGCTAAGTCAACACATACATTGCGCCCTAGGCACCTGCCTATCCCTAGTTCTGGCCCTGGGAGCTAACAAACATTTATAAGCCCAAGTTTAAAATTTGATTTGCTATGGCTTGTTGTTACCTCATTTTGATTTTTAGAGGGCATTGTCAAAGTAAAGCAGATGGGGTAAAACAAACAATTGTTTTGCAATGTGATTCATTTTGCAATTGAAATTTCATTTGGTTCACTTTTTCCTGTTTTTTTTTATCAATTTCTTCCGTATTTCCAAATAAATTTTTTTTTAAAATCAACACAAAAATAAAACATATAGCATTATATATTCAACGTTATCTTGGGTACAGAATACAGAAATTACAGATTACAACATGTCAACAATCAGAATAAATTCATAGGTTACAAATATATATGGCTTCTAGAGACTCCTAAACAGGCCCGGACTGGCAATCTGTGGGTTCTGGCAAATGCCAGAAGGGCTGCTATATAAGATGCCATAGAAAGTCAGTATTTAGTGGGCCTATTTTAATTCTCAGTCCGGACCTGCTCCTATATGTAAATATATATAATTTTTTATAGTGTACCTTGTTTTCAAACGACGATTTACCAATTAGGCCTGAAGAGCTAGGCTGGTAACAGGTTTTGTTGGCAACCAGAAAAATATTAAAGGAGAACAAAATGTACAATTGCTGAGGGTTGCCAAGATGTTAGGCACCCCCCCCAACAATTATTATGATTGCATACCCAATACCACAGGCCTGTGCTCCTATTTGCTTAAAACTTCCTTAGATCATTGTTGCTATCTTCTGTCTTAGAAGGAAAAAGCCACCTTTTTTTACTCTACTGCTAAAAAATAACAAAATGGATCTTGAAAATGCCTATGATCACTGATACCTAGCCCAGCTGCCTTTACTACCTTATTTATCTGTTTATTTATGTATTTATTTATTTGCTAAATCCCCCCTCTTTTTTTCTCTCTCTCTTTTTCCCCTTTTCTCTATTGTTCCTTTTACTCTCCATTTTACTCCATGTTATCTTATTGCTCTCCTATTCATGATTGAATCTACATGTGATATCTTGCGATTTTCTGCAACTGTACCCATGCAATAACATGTTGATTTTTTTTCATTGGAAAATCCATAAAACATTTCAGTTTACAAAAAAAAAATAACAAAATGGTGGTATAAAAATGATACTTTTATTGGCTAACTAAGGTAATCATCATAGCAAACTTTCTAAACATTTTAGTTACTTTTTGTTATTTTGTTGCCCTGTGACTGGCTAACACGGTACAACAACTTCAGCGGGTTTGGTAATCTTCGGAATGAGACCGGCGCTTCAGAGTTTCGCCGTATGCACAGTTGTCGCAAAACAGAAAATTGCTCCAACTGCGCATGCGCCACCACGCCGATCCCATTCCTAGGGTTGCCACCTTTTCTAGAAAAACACACCGGCCTTCCTATATATCTATCTTTTTTCCCTATTAATAACATTGGGGTTGGCCATCATTTTTTAACGGCCACGTGGCAACCCTACCCATTCCCGTACAGAAGATAGCACCCGATTCCTGAATCTGCACTGAGGGGTAAGTAAAATGTTAGGGGCATTTGCCCAGGGTAACACATTCAGGCTGGGTAAGGAGTGACGGGGTCTATGTAGCGGGGTCGGGTTTTTTAACTTTATTGAGTCCTTTAATAAACATAAGGTATAAACACTCCACCGGCACAACACTAGAAAGAAAATAAAGCATCTTTTTATTCCCGAGTACAAGTTCTATTGAGCAGACATTTTTTTCCCCTGAAAATCAGGAGCTGCGAGCAAATTTATATAGAAAACTACTTATGCGATGACTTCGCTACCTGCTTTACCCCCAACAGTGCATTACTATTAGCAAGCGTAAACTGCGTCCTAGATCGCCACTCCCTAAATGTGACTACGTGCTGCGTCACTGCGCTTTTATATGTCGTGACGTCACACTCTCGTGAGACGAGACCTGTGACGGCGGCTTAGGTGTCCGGCAGGAGTCAAGGAACTTGACATTAGATGTGCTGCGGGACGTTTAAACAGCGGTCGGAGAGTGTGGGCTTTGTTTAAAAAAAAAAAAAAAAAAAAAAAGAGAATCGTGACTGTCCCGCCGAAAGCGGGACTGGAGGGCGGTATGTTAGAGAATATGACATTGTTTATATTAGCCCTGCCTTCTTATATATAAGTGTGGACTTGTCTGGATGAGCATGCTTTGCACCCTGGAGTTGACTAAGTAAGGTATGTGCAACCAGTCACTCTGCAGCTGTTGCTTCACTGACAGACAAACCGTGACACTTCCCAGGAATGTTCATTTCCACATGCAAAGTTCTCTCTTTTACAGGAATCCTTCTCCCACAGGCTTATCTGCCTTTCTGCTCTACTTCTATACCAGCTTTAGACTGATAGGCCATTTATTGTCTATTGGGTTTAATAGACAATCAAAGAATAGTGATTTGGCATTTTAAATCTTTTGTCAAACGTGCTCATTGTTCATTTGTCAGTAGTCTTGTGTATGTATGTTTGTTTCCAGTTACAGTATATGAATGGCAGCTATGAGATATATATAGGACCTCAAATCAAAGCCAAAAGGATGGACGGGCACTCCGTTCATGCAGGCTCCTACAAGGATCAAACGCCCTACATGTTTTGGGATACAATCCCTTAATCATAGGCTGATTGATGCCCATGATTAAGGGATTGTATCCCGAAACGCACAGGGCGTTTGATCCTTGTAGGAGCCTGCAATAAACTTGCTACCTCCTTGAACGGAGTGCCGTCCATCCTTTTGGCTTTGATTTGATGTTTGGCGGTGAGGATGCTGCTGACAGAGCACCTAACGAGGAGGGATTGGAACAGCCGGTGGGAGGGTAAGGTTGGAGCGGTCTATTTGGTGTAAAAGAGGTGTGTAATATATATATAGGACCTGTTATCCAGAATGCTTGAGACCTTGGGTTTTCCAGATAATGGATCTTTTTGTAATTTGGATCTTCATACCTTAAGTCTACTAGAAGATCTTGTAATTATTAAATAAAATATTTAATAAACCCAATAGGCTGGATTTGCTTCCAATAAGGATTAATTATATCTGAGTTTGGATCAAGTACAAGCTACTGTTTTATTATAACAGTACCTGTAATATTATTAAAAAAAAAAAAAAAAATATATATATATATATATATATAATGGGATCCATAATCTGGAAACTCCATTTTATCCAAATAATGCAATTTTTTTTATATTATTTTTTTAATAATATTACAGATATATATATACACACACACACACACACTCTCTGTGCTGGCACAACTTGTGTGTATAATCAAATATGCTCGGCTGCAAATAGCCAAAAAATAAGCAATAAGTAGTTGCCCAAGATTGACGCACTCCAGGGCTTCATAATGCAGTTAGAAAAGAAAATTTATTGTCAACGTTTCGGTTCTGTTCTGGGCCTTTCTCAGGACTTGAGAAAGGCCCAGAACAGGACCGAAACGTTGACAATTCTTTTCTAAACTGCATTATGAAACCCTGGAATGAAATCTGCACATCTTATTGTACATCAAGGCAAATAGATCGGATTGAATTAGACTGTTCATTCACTGTGCTTCCGTCCAATGAAGCCAATAACGTATAGGAAAAGGAGTGATGAATTCAGTCGAACGCAGTGGGTTGCTGCAAAAACTGTGCTTTTATTTTAACACAACATGTTTCGAGCTGTGCTCTTTGTCAAGCCTGCATACCCAATTCTAAACTGGCATAACTCCATGGCAGTTTTCATATTTCTCATTTTTTTCAAATATAACTATATTTATGTATATTGAGTAGAATTTCTTATTTATTCCTTTCTTTGACAATACCTTGCAGCACCCCCTCCCCCTAAGGAATTCTTAGCATTCTGCACAGGTATTCTCCCCAGCAATGTATGAGCAACCTTTCAACTACATACATCACACTCCTCTAGCCAAAGGATATATTTGCTCAACTTGAATACAAAACTTTTTAGCTCATATTATGTGTGACTGTTAATATGAAATCTCAGTATTTAGATATTGAACATAAATACACGTCTCTATAAATACATAATCTTTGTTGACCCTTGAAATTGGGCAAAGAACCTACAGGTTGGCAACATTGAAGTTCATTTATTGGTTGGGGCAAGGTGCTAAACGCAAAAAAACATTAGCAAGAATATGTGTTTTTTTGCACTTTGCAATATGGCTACAGAAGAAGAAGACCTGCATTCCCTCCATGAATACAGCACTACCTGTGTAAGGCAGTGATGTCTTTATGAGGGGCTGATGGGGAGATGCATCCATCCTCCAACCACCTACCTACCCCCTAGGTTTCCCCACTCTCAAGAGCGGTGTACGAACCTGAGATAATAGTGATGTGTGGGACCTGGGTGTCGGGCGGGTTAAGGTGACCTCAGCACCTTTGCTAGTTGTGGGCGGTTGCAGGTTGAGCTCTTCTGCCTGCTCTCCCCGCCTGCGACCTTACACTTCCGGCTTTCTACTTCTGTTTTTATGGACGCACACTTGTTATGCCCCACCCCTGACGTCATTGGTGGGTCGAGTCGGCGCGGGCCTATAAATAGAGGGGAGGAGGCAGGTGTGAGCGCCTCGGGTTGGGTGTGGGTCAAGAAAAACCCAATCCACACTTCATTATGTGATAACATACTTGTTGCCTATAATTTTAATTACGAAATATGTTTGTCTTTTGTTATTTCTTGCAGTTAACAGGGCTGAAAACTGAAAATAAAGCCACATTCTATGTCCTATACAGTTTATACAATGGGGTTCTCAGTGAACTGCTGATTTGTTTGGGAGAACAGGAAGTAGACTGTGTCACGTTTACTGCAGAATATGTTGGCATTATATAAAGAATAATATAACAATAAACCTGATCTCATGACAGCCCCAACCCACTTGGTACAATTTCACCTGCTGAATAAGGTAGCTAAGCATAATACGACTTTCCTAGCTTACGTAGTTAAAAACACCGCTCCATGGATAGATTAGCTGATTTTTAAGGTGCTTTCTTTTTCTTTGATTCACCAATCATTTTCTGTTCTTCCATGAAGCATTGTTCTATCTGTATGCCTGCACACTTGGAGTCTTAAAAATCAACTGCAATCCAAAGTGACTGGATTATTTTAAAGTTATGCGCATATTTTAGTTGTGTTTAAAATTGTCATTTTCTTTCCTCTTTCAGGCAAACTGTCTGAATACTACAACTCTCTAGCCTCATGATGGATTCGGAAGCCCATGAAAAAAGAAAAAGTGACTTGGTTCTTGCCACTGCAAAGCATGATTACAATCCTTGTACAGTTACTGTTGGGTCTGGAAAGCATTACGTATGTGGATACTTTGCTGCTTTCACAAATATAGCTATCACTTTCCCCATTCAGAAAGTGCTGTTTCGACAGCAGCTGTATGGCATAAGAACCAGAGATGCGGTAAGGCAGCTTCAGACAGATGGTATTCGCAACTTGTACCGAGGTATCCTTCCTCCTCTCATGCAGAAAACCACTACACTTGCCCTTATGTTTGGCCTTTATGAAGATTTTTCAAGCCTTCTTCTTAGGCACACAGATTCTCCTGAGGTTGTAACAAGGAGTGTAGCTGCAATCCTCGCTGGGACAACTGAAGCCTTGCTTTCACCCTTTGAGAGAGTTCAGACACTGCTGCAAGACTACAAGCATCACGATCGATTTACAAACATGTTTCAGGCTTTCAAAGTGTTACGGCCTTATGGAATAAGGGAGTACTACCGTGGCCTGGTTCCCATACTACTGCGAAATGGACCTAGCAACGCTCTCTTTTTTGGGCTTCGTTCCCCAATTAAGCAGTGCCTTCCAGAAGCTAAAACATACAGTGCAAATTTAATTAATGACTTTATATGTGGTGGACTACTTGGAGCCATGCTGGGATTTCTTTTTTTTCCAATTAATGTGGTAAAGGCCCGCATGCAGTCCAAGATAGGGGGAGAATTTATATCATTTGGAAAAGTCCTCATGATAATATGGACAGAGCGTGACGGCAAACTAACTCACCTTTTCCGTGGGGCACATTTGAACTATCATCGTTCAATCTTGTCTTGGGGCATCATCAATGCAACGTATGAGCTGCTGTTAAAAGTACTCTAAGCAGACGTGTAAGATGTTACAAGCTTATTGTCTTTTATCTCAGTCTAGGGATCAAACTATTCTAGTAGCATTACAGGAATATAGCTGTGTACAATGAAAGAATGTCACTGTAGTTTGTGCAAAACATTTGAGAAAAACAAAGCCGATCAATTCATTATTCAGTGGAAAGTGTTGTAGTTATTTGGGCATGACTATTGTATTGTTGGCAGGTTAAGTACATAGTACTTTTGTGCACACGTCTGGATATACTTTGTGCAAGCTTTAAACGTTGCCAAAAATGTTGACATAAATACGCAGCCATATAAGTCACAAAAAAACACTGTATCTGTATTGATGTCAGCTCTATAAAGTCTAATTCTAAATGAATGTGCTGTGATTTGAGGAAAAAAAGTTTGTTCAAATGAGATTCCATTTACACCTTGGGCTGTTTGCCTTGCTTTATAGAAAATATTGCTTTATGCAATATTACAGGGCACTTAGGGGGCCGACTCACTAAATTCGAGTGAATTCGAGTGAAGGATTTAAAAAACTTTGAATTTCGAAGTGTTTTTTGGGCTACTTCGACCATCGAATGGGCTACTTCGACCTTCGACTACCGAACGATTCGAACTAAAAATCGTTAGACTATTCGATAGTCGAAGTACTGTCACTTTAAAAAAAAAAATCGACCCCCTAGTTCGGCAGCTAAAAGCTACCGAACTCAATGTTAGCCTATGGGGAAGGTCCACATAGGCTTGCCTAAGTTTTTTTCATCGAAGGATATTCATTCGATCGTTGAATTAAAATCCTTCGAATCGAATGAATAATCCTTCGATCGATCGAATTTCCTGCGCTAAATCCTTCGAATTCGATATTCGAAGGATTTCAATTCCTAGTCGAATATCGAGGGTTAATTAACCCTCGATATTCGACCATTGGTGAATCGGCCCCTTAGTCATTTGAGATAAAAGGAATCCTCTGTTTTCTTGAGTAAAATTCTGGTGGGAACACCATACTAAAAACTTACCAAAGCACAATCATTTTGGTGACTCTAGCAAACCATGTTACCACATTATAAAGGGGTAAAACGAATAAAATGGAGCAATTCTATAGTATAAGTTTTGCATATTATTGCCCATATTTTTTAGCTTCTAAACGAAAACTTACATTAAATCAAGAGATTAGATTCGTTCTGCTAAACACTTTGGTAATGTTAGAAAGTCCAACAGGTAGTCCTGTGTTGTTGTGGAATTTCTCAACAACACAATAAAGGTTGCAAAGTTACTTGTTAAAGTGTGGCAAAGGATATATTGCTAGTAGCTTATACCAATTATAACTTGCAAATTGGCAGAGGTTTTTTGTCCGTGAATCCCAGACAGTAGGGCACTCCACTTTTTTTTTGTGCTCATTTGCTTTCTGGTTTTTGAGATGTATGAATTTTTAGATAGCTAATACAGGTATGGGATTCATTATCCATTAACCCGTAATCCAGAAAATTTCGAATTACGAAAAAACCCGTCTCCCATTAAAATCAATGAATCCAAATTTTTCAAAATGATTGCCTTATTCTCTCTAATAATAAAACAGTACTTTGTACTTGATCCAAACTAAGACATAATTAATTCTTATTGCGTGCAACACCAGCCTATTGGGGTTATTTAATGCTTAAAGGAGAAACAAATCCTTAATAATAAAAAAAACCCTACTCTACATAGACCCCCCCGCCTAGCTGCCCCCCCTCGTTGGACAAATGCCCCTAACTCTTAACTTACTCCTCTGTGCAGATTATGTCCAGCGGAGTTCACAGGCACCATCTTCTGTTGCTTCGGTAATCTCAGAATGAGACCGGTGCTTCTGCAATTTTCGTGAGTTTCGGCACGTGCAAAATTGCTCCAACTGCGCATGTGCCGATTCGTCGGTCTCATTCCGCATATTACCGAAAGATTTCGCTCGTGAACTCCGCTGGACAGAATCTGCACGGAGGAGTAAGTAAAGAGTTAGGGGCATTTGCCCGGAGGGGGGGGGCAGCTAGGCTGGAAGGGGATCTATGTAGGGTGGGGGGGGGTAGGGTTTTTTTTATTAAGGGTTTGTTTTGCCTTTAAATTATTTTCTAGTAGACTTAAGGTATGAAGATCCAAATTACAAAAAGATCCCTTATCCGGAAAACTCCAGGTCCCGACCATTCTGGATAACAGGTCACATACCTGTAGCAGACTTCTGGCTTAACAGAGTCAGCAACTGAGGGTTATCTGGCTTTACATAGAGGGTTTGGGCCACTCACACGCTGACCTTCAAAGACAGCTGTTGAGATTAAATCATGTATTAGCAGGCTAAAACTGCATGTCTCTCAGATACCAATAAGGATATAACATTTATATCAATTGTAAAATTGCTCAGAAGACCACAAAGTGTTCTTCAATTTGTGAGAGTCATATGACCAAGCTGCAGCCAATGATAGTACAGACTTCTTAAAATAGCCACCATAGTTTTTAACTATGGTTCCACAAAGAATCTGATACCCCTTAGTACAGTGGAATGCCCATGCTAGTAAAGCCTTATGGTATCTTTCTGTACAGGCCATTAAAAAAATGAAGGGAGTCACTGTTATAGAATGACACCATACCCTCAGCCTGCAATTCTACACCCTTGTCTGGCTGCTTGTAATGTAATTAAAGCACAGAGATAGCTTGATAGCCTGTCTTCCAGTCACAGTGGTTGTTGTGGCTAACTCCAATCTCAGTCAGTCCATTTGGGGAAATGAAGCAAAATAAATAAACATTTAGCACATACTATTTCTTTAGGGGAGCTAAAAGTTTATAGTAGCTGTGCTACATATTGCCCCTTTCCACATTCGTTTATAGCGCATTACAATGAGGAAAAATGTTTTTGGAGATGGTTTTCAAATGTGACTGCTATGTTTGCAGTTTTAATGACAAGGAAGGAGGGTATGCACTGGTACTACTATGCTAATCACTTGGATTACAGTGCTTATGGAAAGAGAGGGGGCATCCATCTGATAAATTCATGAAGATCTAATTGTATTCCCTGCATGTGGCATCTTCCAGTGTCAGTCATAATACAGGAGCTGCCCTGTTCTGTGTTTGCTTCGAGTAAGAACATCAGCACAAACGTGAAAGATAAAGAAAAAAAGGAGAGGAAAAAGTATTTGATTATGTTTGTCATGTTGGCAAGCACTCCTTACATTTAGACAACAGTCAGTCACTTGCCTGCACTGAAAGAAATATATTATTGATTTAGATTTTAATATTATTATTACTACGGGGATAGTCAGAATACATTTTATATTAGTTGAAGCCTTTCCATATATGTTTTATTTAAGGTGATCACATATAGAAGACAAAATAATACCTCTTCTGAACAAAGATAAATACAGGGGTAGACATATCTCTCTGACACATGGACCTATTATGGCATTGGTCAATTAACACTGATTTATCTGCAGCCAAACGGCGATTGCAAAGGAGTATTTCAGGAGCACTGGCTTCTGCCATTTCTGGTTTGCCCAAAGACCTTGCTATTGAGGATTATGGGAAGATATTATGTGCCATTTAATAGGTTTGCATTATTGTCTTTTCGTGTGGCACCCACACAGGCAGTAAATCTTAGTTTTATTTACTCTAAATGTAATAAACTGACTGTATGGCGACTTTTTTTCAGTTTATGTATCACACGGTATCCCCCAAATGTAATAAAAGGCACTAAGTTTGCACATGGGCAGTAACCCATAGCAACCAACCAGCAGTTAGCATTTACTGGTCACCTGTTTAAAAGCAACCATATTATTGGTTGCTATGAGTTACTGCTCCTGGGCAAACCTAGTGCCTTTTATTACATTTGAAGGATAAAGTTTCAAGCTTCAGAACTTTTAGAGAAACAAAGAGCAATACATTTGAACAAAATACAGGTGATTTTATTAGAATTGGATACTGAACAAATGAAGGCTCACTATACTGAGCACAAAGGTGAGCAGTAACTACTATGAACAATACTGGGTTGTGGGTTGCAGTGGCAAGTAACAAAATGTGGTTGAACTTAAAGTGGATTGCAATCAGCTAAAACATAGCAATTGCTCTTATAACTTGTTGCTCAGATATAACTTGCACAGACTGACTGACTGGAATGTTAGTGTTGCCTTTATGAAATACATTACACTGCACAAATAACAATTATTTGCTTTGCAGACATACCTCAGTGTTGACATACACCCCAAACCAATGCAACGGATTGATTTGACAATTTAACCCGGGGTTAGAAAACAACTGAAAAGTCATGCCTTTGTATAGTACTGTAGGGCATGCGATATGGTTTTAGCAAGTCCCCAGTAACCAAACATTTGCAACATCAAGTGCTGAAAAGCTGCTTTCTTGCATCCACTTGCAGCTTGCTTAAACTTCAATGTGACTCTTGCACAGTACCTTTAGCTTTGCTCCATCTTCATGCATTGCATTAAATGTGCCTAAATACATATATATATATATATATATATATATATATATATATATATAAAAAACAGACCAAGGCACAATATTTCAATTTACATAGAAAACATTTTGTGCATAGTTTCTTCTACTTAGTATTCTTTATATGAAATAAGCAGCTGTAGCAAGTTTTTCAGTTATGCCAAACAACCAAATCTGCAATGTTTTTATCTGCTGTAAAATGATCGTTCTATTCTATAGACTAATATTCTGTAGCATCCATACTTAAGAGCAGCCATGCAAGTTTTTAATTATGGATAGTTAAAATGTTAAATGGTGTTTATAGCCAAGTTCACTGTGGTTTGTTTTTATACGAGTATGTTTGTATCGGCACTCATCGTGCAGGCGTGTTTTTGTTACTTTTTTTTTTAATGTATAATCACAGTCTCATATAAAACCAAAATTATGATTGAAGTTATTACTATCTGCTTTTATCACTTGCCAGTTGCAGCTGTTAAAGGAATGATGCACCAATGTTTAAAATGAGTAGGGATGCACCTAATCCAGGATTCAGTTTGAGATTCGGCCTTTTTCAGCAGGATTTGGATTCGGCTGAATTCTTGTGCCTGGCCGAACCAAATCCGAATTTGCATATGTAAATTAAGAGCGGGTAGGGAAATCACTTTTCATCACAAAAGAATAATTTTTTCCACATTTCCTGCCCCTAATTTACATATGCAAATTCAGATTTGGTTCAGTATTCTGGTGAATCTTTCACGAAGGATTTGGGCGAATCCCAAATAGTGGATTCGGTGCATCCCTATAAATGAGCCAAATAAACAGGCCTTATATAGAAAATAGGTTATGCCATTAATTGAGGTCATATTTGCAGCAGAGGAGTGTGAAGAGAATCTATTTTATTGCACTATTTAGTGAAACAACAGTAACTGTATTTTTTTTTTTTAATGAAAAAAAAACAAAACAATTGGAACATTTTCAGCACTTGCCCTATACACAAGTCTGATGTTGAAGACAAGTGTATATTGCCCTTTTAAATAACACTGCTGTATTGTGATATTAGTACATTCCCTCGCTTAATTACAAAAGTGATTTGTACAACCAGCAACTGTAAAGTGCCCAGAAATTTTATTTTGCTGTGTGTTCAGCATTCAGAATTTTCAAGAGCTCATTGCTGGACTGAAGTTAGGGAGGAGTCAAGTTTAAAAACATGTAATGCCTTAAATTACATATTACTGTTTGTTCTGGGTAATGAAACCATTCTTTGTTATGGTCCTAGAACCTTGGGGTTTCCTTTTTCACATTGTTCTGCCATGGCTCTTTGTTCATTTTGTGATTCGCCATAATTGTCTCTGTGATTTTGTTTGAAAGGACCGCGTGCAATAAAAAGATTGATGATTAGTTGCAATTGTGTTTTTATTTACCAATGCCTCAGTTATCATTTTCATCTCTGATGTAGTATATGCATATTTTAAAGGAAAACAACCAGCAAAAGAAGATTTTACAGTTTAGTAAGTATTCAGAGTTTTTGTACCATGTCAGGTGTACACCAGTCCTGTCCTTGCACTTTTCTTGGCATGTTTTGTTGCTGCTACACCCTGTCCTGCTAGGAAAAAGGTGGGGTAGATCCTCTGGTATACAGAAGGCAACTAAGGAGTATTAGAGAGGATTAGGTTGAGTCATATAAGCAAATGTGCAAATGTTCTCATATCCACAGAATGCTACAAGTAGCCTTTATTTTAGATTATTTAAAGGTGATACTTTCACAGGAAACCGCTTTTTCAGAATGCATCAGTTATTAGTGCTGCTCCAGCAGAATGTCACTGCTCTGAAATCCGTTTTTTTTTTTTTTTTAAAAGAGCAAACAGATTCTTTTTAGATTTAATGTTGAAATGTGGCATGGGACTAAACATATTGCCAGTTTACCAGGTTCTCAGATAAACTGCAAGTTTGAGTGTTATTAACCCCTCCCTAGCAACCAGATAGCATCGGACGCCTCTGCTGAAGGATTTGTTTGTGTTGCGCCTCCTAGTGGTAGACACAGAGAATAGCATCAAAGCAGGAAAACCCCTGATTTTTTCCTGCTTGGGTGCTATTCTCATGTCTACTACTAGGTGCTTTTAGCACTGCAAACACAACCCATGTTGTGGTATAATAAAATGGCAAAGGGAGAAACAAAAGCTGTCTCACAGTAGTTCCATCCTGAAGTGCTGGCTGCTTCTCAAAGCTCAGAATCAGGTACAATGTACTGAGATGGTTGCCTCCACTCTGACAGCTAAAAAAAAAGTGCATTTGTTGGTTCAAGAATACAATTTTAAATAGTTGAGTGAATTATTTGCAATGTAAGAAGAGTAATTGCAAAATAAAAAGTAAACCATACAAATTGTGATGAACCCCTTAAATTATACTGCTTTAGATTGCATTAGTATATTAGGGTTTGGTGGTGGGGGCTATAACACAAACTGCAGACAGTCAGTTTAGTAGTTCTGTAGGATCAACTATGCAACTAACAATTAGGGTTGTTACCTGGCCTGTATTTTACCGGCCCAGCCGGTAAAAATGATGGTTGATCCCAGTTATTAATAGGGAAGAAAGATAAATATATAGGAAGGCCGGTATTTTCTTTCTGGAAAAGGTGGCAACCCTACTTACAATGCACAATATTGCTCATTTATAACCACTGGACAAATTTGCACTGGCATAACTCATGGCAACCAATCAGATGATTGATTTCAGTGTTCAACCTACAGCTGGCTGAAAGAAGCTAATCAATGATTGGTTGATATGGGTTACTTCCCAGGTGCAAATTCGCCCTGTGGTTATCAATGAGCCCCACTGTCTCAAAGTCATATTTTTTTGTACTTTAGAAATTTGGCATCAATTTACTTTAGGCTGGCTTTTATTGTGTAACACATATATATATATATATATATATATATATATATATATATATGGGACATATTGCTGATGTAATTTTTGTATTGCAATTTTTTTTTTTGTTTTGCAAACAGTAATTAATAATTAAGTTAAATTAAGTTATGTAACAATGTTTTAAAATTCAAGTTGAAACAGAGATGGGAGTGAAGAAATTGACAGTCATGCACAGAGCCCTAACCTCACCCCTACTGAAGAGATGTGAGACGAACTGAACGTTGATTGTGAGAAAGGCCTGATTGGCCAATCTTGCTAACAATATCTAATTAATGCCTTCACAGAGGAGCTGAGGTTATTGTAGAAGTAAACTTCATAATAATACTATTGGCTTGAAGATGTTGTACAGTCTGGTTACCTTTAGCCATAAATAATTAGCTGAGATTGTCCAGTAACAGCTGCACTTTGCTGAATACTCTCTTCCGTAGGAATGACTGCTTCAAAGACAGTAGAACCCCGAAGGAAATCAAAACCATAAAAACTAGGGAGAAAAAAAAAAAAAAAACATGGCACTTGCCTGTAAGGGACTGTGAACAGTGTCAATCCTGGGAAAAAGTGAAATCGGGGATCTACTGTTATAAGTAATAAAAAAATCTTGCTCCAGGGGAGAAATACTTTAATTATTTGGAAAAATGTAAGCAACACGCAGAGGGCAAAAAAAATGCACATTACACACAAAGTATGGACTTTATTTCAAATGTAACCTTTTTGAGCAGGAAAACAAACCTAATATCCAATTAAGGAACAAAATGACATTAAGAAAAATGTCTTAGTGTTTTTACAGGCAATACTGCATGAATATGTATGATGGCCTGGCATATATTGAATACAGATATATAAAAACGGAAAAGGGGCAAGAAAGTGCACCAGACTTGCTCGGTTACAATTTCTTCAGAGCTTGGAATCCTCTGCTTTGTGATCGAACCTATTAAAAATTGAGATTTAAGATGTCCAAGATATTATATTCAGACTTGAGAAAATCCTTAAAGAAACACAAGGATCTCTGAACAGATTTGGTTCCCACTCTGAAGTCGCCTAAAACTTGGGCTGATATAAGGAAACTCTGCCACTAAGGCACCCGGATGCTATCTGGCAGTGTGTGGGAGAGAACTTTGTTGTTAAGACAACATCTTTGTGAGAGTACAGTGAGCGGATTTCTTGCAAAGTCCCTGCTTCTTTTGGTAAACAGTCTACAAGTTCTTTGCACTGGGAGTCGAAACCCAGGAGACGGATCCCATATCCGTGTGGTGATGCAATCATGCGTCCATCGGGACTGAAACACAACTCTTTGATGTAACCCCGACCTACATTGGCTTCTTCAATGTAGTGAGTTAGTCGCAAAGAACACCTGGGAGAAACTTGGCGGACAGGAGTTCCTTCCTGGAATTCATACACACAGGTCCACTGAACAGCAAAGGAAAAGAAATTAAGAGATCATTTCTGATTAGTTGTGCATTATAAAGTTTTTTTGGTTTCTCTAAATACTATCCACAAGATTCTTTCATGGGAAAACTTTTACCCCCTCCCCAAAACGCATTAGTTAATAGCGCTGCTGCTGCTGCTGCTGCACTAAAATCAGTATTTTTAAAAGAGCAAATAGAATTTGTATTTCATTTTGAAATCTATGGGGCTAGACATGTTGGTAGTTTTCAAAGTGATGCCAATCCCCAGTCATGCAACTTGTGCTCTGATAAACTCGGTCACTCTTTAGGCTAGGGCCAGATGACACTTCACAGGCGGAGAGTCTGCTGCTCCCATTTTCAATGCAAAATGGCATGTTTTGATGATGGAATTCACTGCGTCTACCTGCACCTGAGCAGAAACAATGCTTCTGGGTGCAGGAGCGGAAGAGCAGCAGGTTCTCGCCTGCAGAGAAATCTCAATCGTCTGACCCATCTAAAAAACAAATAATCTATAAAACTTCAAAATGTATTGGTATTGCTATGTTTTTTTTACTCATCTTGCTATTCAGGTCCTCTACTATTCATATTCCAGTTTTTTATTCAAATTATTATAATTTGGACCCTAGCAACCAGACTACTGAAACTGCAAACTGAAGAGCTGCTGAATAAAAAGCTAAATAACTCAAAACCCACAAATAATAAAAAATATGAAAATCAATTGCAAATTGCCTCTACATCATACTAACTGTTAATTCAAAGATGAACAACCCCTTTATAGAACTAATGCCTAACTAAAGAAGTAGAAATACTGTACATTATGTTTTGGGCTTCTATACCAGATGCCCCAGTAGCTCCCCATCTTCTTTTCTGCTGATTCACTGCACATGCTCTGACCTGCTGTCACTGAGCTTAGGATCCATCTCAAAATATTCAGTACACATAGAATAGAAATGTAACAATATAAGGCTGATTAATAATTAATACAGATAATTACTACATGGCAGCTCAGAAACCAGTGTAAATAGCATCAGAATTTAATATTTAGCCCTGTAGCATCAGCTTATATTAGGGTAAGGCCACACGAGGAGATTCGGGGAGATTTTGTCGCCTGGCGACTAATCGCCTCGTCTTTTGAGCGACTATCTCCCCAAACTGCCTCTGCATTTTTCCCCATAGGCTACAATGCAAAGTCGTCTGCGCTAATGCACACGCAGCAATGCGTTTTCTATAGTCGTCTGAAGTTGCCTCAGTGAGAATCTCCCTGAATCTCCTCGTGTGGACTAGCCCTTACAGGCCAATCTCATTTTCTGATGGATAATTTGCGACGACCCCTAAGCTTAGCTTCTCAACAGCTGCTCAAAGCCCACTGAGTATGTGAATGTCACAGACACTTTCCAAGATGGTGACCCCCTGTGACAAGTTTGAAGTCCTGGATCATTGCTGTTATTGACAAGCTGAAACTTTAGGCTGGTGCAATAAGTTCAGTATGTGAAATATGGCATTTTTAACCATATTCATGTTTAGTGTTTAGTTCTCCTTTAACAAGATTGTTTTTTCTAAATTAATCTCTACTATTTCCATTGGCTTACTGCTGGATTCAGTAGCAACTAAGTGTCCTTAGGCAGAAAACATATTAAATCACTTTGAACACATGAATTTTTTTCTCGTGCTTAAGTCGCATCAATTTTTACATTACCTGACACATTCATTAATATTTACACACTAGTGTGCCTTTAATTTGTAGGAACACTGCCAAGGAAATCCCCTTTAAACTATAGTAATTAATGTAGTTTAATAGTTTGTAAAGAATAAAAACAAAGCACTCTCTTTCAAATGTTAGTCCCAATAGCGAACTAGTACTGTTCCATCTGTCAGCCAGAAATATAATTATGAATATTTTCTGTAAATAAAATGCACAAAAAATACCTGTGCGGTGCTTATGATGAACTACAGGCACACAATTGTATGTAACACTCTTATTTGCCCTTATATACCCCTTAAATAAAATGCTGCAAACAATCATTTGTCATTTATATTAGGTCTCTTTTTGTCTCTTCCATTTAAGCAATAAAACCAGTCAGGTTGGAACAAAATGTAAATACAGATCACTTGGAACATTACGTAAGAATATAACTATATGAGCCAATGCTTGGCCAATTTGTTTATAAACTTGGTTGCTCTGTGTGGCAACCTTTAAAGCCTCGCTGCACAGAATCTACCTCTACCTCTTGGTCATCAGTGTTGCTGGAACACCGGAGAAGCGTGGCCCATCCTTTGGGATGAAGTTGAAGTGACGTTATACAATTTCCACGGTCCCTCTCCCCAGGAACTTCTGGGGTTAAAACTTCAAGACTGTTGCGAGGGGAAGTACCTGTAACAAACAATACTAAATATCAGAACTCATCAGATTATGTCATTATACTGCACTAAATGAGGAAATCTAAGCAATAAAAAAAAATGCTTACAATTATCTTAAAATATAAATGACAAAAATTATATATTATACATATTATATATGATCAGTTAGTTCCTCATCTTAAGTCACTAGACCTGTAGCAAACATTGTGCTTTTTGTTACATTTCCCCATAGATCATGGCATAAGAGATACAGCCATTAACAGCTTTGCTAGTTTTAGGTACAATTTTAGACCTATCACTTAAAGGGCAGATTTCATGCTGTCTCCTCTTATTGTGTTGAAAGGAAAACATGGAACAGTACCAGCTATGGTGTATTTCAGACAGCCTGCAAATGCAAACTAAAGCCAGGCTGCCAACCACATACATTCGAGGTGCTAATTTAGTGCAGTCTATGGAGAATGTGTCTCTGCAGAGATAAGATAAAATGTGAGTGTGAAATTTGCAGTGCAACAGTTTACATCCGAATTTTCATGTACCTTCTCTCTGTGAAGAGCGTGATATGTGCTTTTCAAACAAAGGTCCCAAATCACTGTTATGGCAAGGGGAGCTGGATGGCCTTGTCTCAGAAGAAGAAGTTGAAGTCATGTCTGTAGAAGATTGAAATGGTCATGAACAAGTAAATCTGCAAATCCGATATTAAACACAACAGTAATGTTCTAATATTGCAATTCCCCCACCAAAACTACTACAGATGTGGGATCCGTTATTCGTAAATTTGTTAGATAGAAAGCTCCAAATTACAGAATGCGATATCCCATAGAATCCATTTTATCCAAACAATGCACATTTTTAAAAATCGATCGAATTAATCGTTATTGTATGCAACACCAGCCTATTGGGTTTATTTACTGCTTAAATTATTTTCTATAATATCCAAATTACGAAAATATCCCTTATCTGGAAAACTCCAGGTCCCGATCTATTTGGATAACAGATCCCACTTCTGGCTTAACAGAGTTGGCAACTGAGGGTTATCTGGCTATACATAAAAAGTTTGGGCCACTAACACTCTGACCTTCAAAGACAGCTGTTGAGATTAAATCATGTATTAGCAGGCTAAAACCACTAAAGATATAACATTTATTTCAATTGTAACATTGCTCAGAAGACCACTAAGTTTTCTTCGATTTACATTTTTTTGGTGAGAGTCATATGACGAAGCTGCAGCCAATGATAGTACAGACGTCTTAAAATAGCCACCATAGTCTTTAACTATGGTTCCACTGGATACAAAGAATCTGATACCCCTTAGTACAGTGGAATGTCCATGCTTGTAAAGCCTTATGGCATCTTTATGTACAGGCCATTAAAAAAAATGAAGGGCGTCACATAGCTTAATCTTTACTGGAGGCAAAACTAGCCTATTGGGTTTATTTAATGTTTACATGATTTTATAGTAGAATTAAGGTATGACGATCCAAATCAGGAACACCCCCAGTACCAAGCATTCTGGATAACAGGTCCCATACCTGTACTTGGCTAAAGAAGATTAAATATGATCCCACTAAAAAAGAAAAACCCATCTACCTTATATAATGTTAGAGCAGATACTTGTTAAATGGGCAGTTCATCTTTAAATAAACTGATAGTATTAGGTAAAGAGTGATATTCTGAGACTGTTTGCAATTGGTTTTCATTTTTTATGTTTTGTGAATTTAGTGTTTTGTTCTGCAACTCTGTGTTTGGCTATACAGAAGTTGCTAGCGTCCAATTAACCCAAGACACCAGGCCATGGTGTGAATAAATGAGTTGCCAGTAATTATAAGATGAGTGAAAAGAACAATGTTATCTTTGTCAAACACTTGCAATTGTACTGCAAACATACAGTAGGTATTTTAAATATAAATCTGTCTCTTTCTTCTAAAGGTACACTATATTATAGATTTAGATGTACATAAACCATATGGATTTTTATGCATATATTAAAGGTATTGTTCAGTATAAAAACAGGGTAAATAAATATGCTATATGTTTTTAATACAGTTAGTTAGCAAAAAATGTAATGTATAAAGGCTAGAGTGACTGGATGACTAACATAATAGCCAGAACACTACTTCCTGCTTTGCAGATTTCCACTGATTGGTTACTGCGTGGTAACCAATCGATCATTTACTTGACGGGGGGCTGAAAAGCAGGAAGTTGGGTTCTGTTGTGCTATGTTAGACATCCAGTCACTCCAGCCTTTATACATTACATTTTTGGCTAACTATATTACAAACATTTTTTTATTTTGCACAGCCTATTTACTCAGTGTTTATTTTTAAAGCCAAAGTGTGAAAATGAAATCGGAATAATGCTTTATTAATTCTATGTAAATAAACAAAAATACATTGGCACCTGAAGTGGAAGCTGTCCGTCTTGCTCTTAAGATAGGGTAGCTACCCACCTCCAAGGATTTTGTTAGATCTAATTCATGTAAGATCAGTAAATAACCAGAAGAAGTAGAAATCAACATTTTTGAACAGTCAGGAGTTAGCCTCATTCGCATGAGGAAACGTGTATGAAAAAACTTCTTGTGTGGACACCCATCTTCTGTGCACCTTTAAAATAAGCAAAAAGGCCATCAACTTTTATTTCAGAATGTAAATGTGATTTTATCTCAATATGTTCAGGGAATAATCATAATATCAACTGTAAGAATGCACTGTATAAAACTTGACTTTTACAAATCTTGTGCATGCATAATTAAATATCTATTAAATATGTATTGTTATTGCCTATTTAAGATAAAGTTAAGTATTGTTATTATAACTGCTTTCATATAAATTAACTGTGGTTTAACTTTTGAATATATTCAGTAAAACAAGAGGTAACTTGATAAAATATATAGCACATGGATAACCAAGCAGGTGTTATACAGCTATGTCTGAGCTCCAACTCTCGAATCCTCCAAAAACCTTCATCCATAAAGAGGAGGATAAGAACTGTAGTTCAGCAAACAAAGGAGGGTTACATAGTGGCATCCTTGAACTAAATGTCACTGAATGGGGAATCATTTCAGTTGAGGAAGGGCCTATTTTTCAACATGAGAATTACCAATTTACTAATATGTTATTTCTCATCTGAAGACGTACTGAAAGGTGTTCTTTTAGAAATAGAGGCCTGTCCGTCACGGATATAATGAATCAGGTTAAGCAGATGATTCAAGCTACGAATGGGCTGCCTGGATAAATCTGAAAAAGTATCCTTGCCTGAATGCTTAGATGTGTACAGAACTACAAAATGCCTATGTATTACACGTAGAGTCAAACTACAATGCCTTTGAAACATCTATCCCCAGTGCAATCCAAGATATCTAACAAATTATTGTTACCCTCCTTTGGTCTACTACTGGGCATGGTTCCCCCTCACTTCATCTGTCCCAGTTATCTCCTTGTTTCCCCTCTTTCATGTTAATGTTAAGAGATATGTATGCCATTATAGACCAAAACAACATCAAATTTTAATAACATAACCATTTGCCTGTGGTCCCAACTCTAAGGGGCAAACAGTCACACTAATACACAGATTTGATTATGAAACATGTGAGCTTTGTTTGTACCTGTACTACCCAATAAAAACTGTATTGTTAAAAAGAAATAGAGGCCTGAAAACTGGAATGGTCTACCAAGCACATCATTAGAAACCTTTCAATTTAAAACAGAACCAATTTTCACAGGTTAGATCCCAAACATTAAGGGGCCGATTCACTAACTTCGAGTGAAGGATTCAAAGTAAAAAAACGGCGAATTTCAAAGTTTTTTTTGGGCTACTTCGACCATCGAAGGGGCTACTTCGACCTTCGACTACGACTTTGAATTGAAGGATTCAAAGTAAAAATCGCACGACTATTCGACCATTCGATAGTCGAAGTACTGTCTCTTTAAAAAAAACTTTGACCCCCTAGTTCGGCATCTAAAAGCTACCGAAGTCAATGTTAGCCTATGGGGAAGGTCCCCACAGGCTTGGCTAACTTTTTTTGATCAAAGGATATTCCTTCGATCGTTGGATTTAAATCCTTCGAATTGTTCGATTCGAAGGATTTAATTGTTTGATAGAAGGAATAATCCTTCGATCGTACTATCTGCGCTAAATCCTTCGACTTCGAAAAAAAATGGTAACAATACACTACACATCGCTAGGCATTGCAGGGTAAAAAAATGGCATACTGATCAAGCTGTGTAAGGATTTCAGAAACCACATGCCTAGGAGTATAAATCCATAGAGAAGATAAATGCTGCTTAAAAATGGTACGAGTTAATATGGCATCCGCCCTTCCCAGCTATAGTCAGGTGATCCCACTGGTGTCTAATAAAAGGACAGCCAAGTTTGGGAGTTTTACTTTGAAAGCAGCTAGTAAGTTGCAGGTAAAACTTAGTCCCTTTGTAAAATGTATAATGAAGCAATAGAATTCTTAATGAATCAGATGAAAATTGAGCATAGGACTGGCCAAATATGGGATGACGTAGTTGGCCATCTTAAATATATTGCAATATATGGACAAACAATCCCTGTTTTGTTTAAAGGGTAGTTTAGTAGCAGTATGCACAACATCAGTCTCAGTGTCTTAAATATAATGATAATGGGTTAAGTGCAGAGGACTCTTGTATTTGTCTTAGTATGGCATCCAACCATCGTGGGTTTTTATTATTTTTATTTTTTTTACACCTCCCCCCCCCCCCCAGAGAGACTTCCGCTAGAACTTACTCCCAACTTGAATTTTTTCCTAATGACTTTAACGGATTACGTGAGTCTGAAGTGGTGTAAAATAATGGTGTCCAGGCAGCATAAAATAAAACACCCTCATAAATTCACCTTTTATTTCACACAGCTTTTTACACTGTTTTTGGCCTTGGTTGTTTCAAACAACATGATAAATAAGTGCCTTAGTTTTGTGGCTGCTGACAACAGGGAGCCCAGAAAAACAATTTAAAAGACTTTTGTGACACCAAAGTAGCTGACCACAGCCTTTCATTTATAAAACATATTATTTTGCTTTATAATTACCTGTTTGTGTCCCAGATTATTACATTTCCATCAAATCCAGAAGTTACCAGCAGTCTTGTATTTGTATCATACTCAATGTTTTTCACCCAACTTGTATGACCGTGCAGAGTGCACACCTTGGAGTTTAACTTTCTTAGATCCCAAAGGGCTATTGTAGTGTCATCAGAGCACGTAGCAAACATTCTGTTGTCAAGAAACCTGTGCAGAAATCCAAGCAAGGTTAAAAGAAAAGGTGGTGGCAAATGTCTGATTGAATGGCACCAATATCTTAAGGTGGCCATACACAGAGAGATCCGCTCGTTTGTCGATGTCGCCAAACGAGCGGATCTCTCCCCGATATGCCCACCTTGAGGTGGGCAATATCGGGCTGATCTGATCGTGGGCCCTAGGGCCCAACGATCGGATCCTAACAAATTGTAACGGGCGATCGGACCGCATCAACGAAAAGATGCGGCCGTGATCCGACGGGATTTTTAGTTCCATCCGATCGAGATCTGGCTGACTTTAGGCCAGATCTCGATCGGAGAAGCCCGTTGGGGGGCCCCATACACGGGCCAATAAGCTGCCAACTCGGTCTGTTGGCAGCTTTTATCGGCCCGTGCATGGCCACCTTTAGACAAAAAATGTAAAAAAGCAGTTTCTATTGTTTAACAACAGTTAGCAGAAATGCCAGTACTGGACACACTGAATTTACCGATCTATATTCACAGAAATGAAAATGACAAAAAATATGACATTTGGATCTTAGTTCCATAATCATTAAAACTACTTGTCTATATCAACAATGTCAATATGTAAATGTATCTCTTTTAAGAATTAAATGCATGAGAAGAGAGCTAAACATTTTTGATGAAACTATTGGAATTTTCATACTGCAGAATTTTATTACTACCTCAATAGAGTCCAATGGTAAAGGTATAAAGGCTTTGCTTCTGATAAAAGACGTACTTGTACTTTCTGACTCTTGCACTTATCTACCTACAGTTTTAACATAACGGTGCAGTTAAATGTATTACTCCTGTCTTTGAATGTGAGAGAATAGTCTTGTGCCCAGTCATTTTATTGGCAATTATCCAAGACTTTACTGTATGAAACTCTTATATTTTCATTGATGCACAATTTTTACCTTAAGCTCCTCTTCTCTAATATAAATAATATACTAATATAAATTAATGGAGGGCACTCCCAGTATCAGAAAGGGAAAAAAAGCTCTTTTTTGAGAAATATGTGGTGCAGATAACCTCGGGATAACCCCACAGTCGGTTACCCAAAACCATATATAAGAATAGAGAGGGGAAGCACACTCAATAAAAAAAAAATAATACAAAGGTGGTATTTTTAAAATTCTCTTTTATATAGTGTATAGCAAACAAATATGCATCAGACAAACTGGTATAATATGCACAACAGTATTAGCACAAATATATACATACCACCAAGTTAGAAGATCAAGGCAAAAAGGGACAAACTTCAGGGAGCAGATACACTTGCCAATGATGAGAACACCCCAACGTTTCGGCACTATAGCCTTTGTCAAGGGGTCCCTTTAAAATACCACCTTTGTTTACCAAGTATTATTTTTTTTATTGAGTGTGCATCTCCTCTCTATTCTTCTCTAATATAAATAATGCCAGCTTGGTCAGGTTATAATAATTAGATTTCTTCAATTCCCTACTGAATTAATAGACCTTCTTGGGCGGAGTACAAGGTACTTTTGTGTAATAAAAAAAAAAAAAAGAAAATTGTAGTGTATACTGCACAGAGACTACAGTTCACAATGCCATGGAGAAAATGACTGAGGAATGATCTTAATATATGTATATATATCGTTTTTAAAAATGAAATACCATTGTTTTTACTTTGCATCTCCTCAAACAGCATTGGTTAACAATAGAATATACATACCTGATATTATTTACACAATCTTCATGTGCCTCTGAAAGAGTTTTGATGTGTTTTGAAGACAGAGGATCAAAAAGCAAAACTTCTGTTTGTTCACATGCAAGTGTTAGTACCGACCTGATAGGAAGAAGAAGAGGCCGTACATTAAACAGAAATGTGCAATTTTCACAAAAAAAAAAACAAAATGAAACTAATGTTGCATTATTTTACTGCATTCATACTGGATGACAGCTTAATGGGGCGGCTTACTTTTTTTAGAATGTTACAGAATGGCTATTTCTAAGCAAACTCATTTTTTCTTTCTTAGGGTAGGACTACATGGCGAATTTAGCCTCGATCCGATGCGCTGCGCAAAATCGCAGGCGTCACGTCGGATGCGACAGAAACAAGGTAAGTAATTAAATTGTCACATAGTGTAGCAGCATTGATGTGACGCGACACGACTGTCGGATGCAGACGCTGCACCTGCATCCGACAGTCACGTCGCGTCAACAATGCGACACGAACCGACACTGCCATTACTTACCTTGTTTCTGTTGCATCCGACGTGATGCCTGCGATTTTGTGCACAGCGTCGGATTGCGGCTGAATCGGCCATGTAGTCCTGCCCTTATAGTTTTTAACTTATTTCCATCCAATTATGACTATTTCCAGCTTCCAAATGGGGGTCATTGACCCCATCCAAAAAACAAATGCTCTGTAAGGCTACAAATTTGTTACGGATTCATGTTATTACTCATCGTTCTGTTCAGGCCATGGCAACATATTATTTGGTATTGATTTTCCAATTTTGATCAATAGTAGTATACAATGCTTCATACTACAACTGTAGTGTATAACCTTGATCCATGTTTTGCTTCATACAAATATTGATTGGGTGGGTAGAATTTAGCGGACTACTTTGCCTTTAAACACTGCTGTAGTTACACTATCACCTTCGTGTAAAGGCACTTGGATGGCCTTAACCAGGGGTGTCCAACCTGCGGCCCAGGATGCATATGAATGTGTCCCAGCTTGAAATGCTCAGTTCCCGCTTAAACGTCATTATAATATAATAATAAGTCTATTTAATATCCAGGTGTCCCATATTCCAGTGTATAGCTCCATCTGGTTTTCCAACTGGTATTGTAGTTCTTTTCTGTGAAATTTCTTTACTTTTACAAATCAAAAGTGTTTGTGTATTTCATGTGTGGCCCCAGACAATTTTTCTTTTTCCAATGTGGCCCAGGGAAGCCAAAAGGTTGGACACCCCTGGCCTAAATAAAAAAAACAATAACATGCTTGTTATAATGAACAGTGATGAAGTAAAACCACTTCTCATGTAGAAAAGCACTGAAGATGTGAATACATTTGGGCAGATCTAGGCTTGCACATGAACTGGACCCAAAAATAGCAATCAAGACGAGGCAGAACTGTAGTTGTCCTTTAACAGAAGCACAGGCATACAGAAACAATCTGCTTTCCTGACTTTTAAAATGAGTTAAAGTAGAAGGAAAGGCTTCGTACACTTGGGGGTGCCAAATTTAAGGCACCCCCAAGTGACTGTATTGACTTTCCTGAAAGCTTGGGCCGGTGCTCCTATTAGCAGAAACCGGTCCGGGGTTATACCAATGAGCACCACAAAGCGATCTTCTTCCATCCTCATGCGGCTGTGCATGCGCAGTAGAATGAAGAGGCGAACTTAACTAAAAAGTTGGCTATGTTGTTCAACTGCTCATGCGCTTGCCCCGGCAAATTTGAAGAAAGAAGACGCCGGAAGAGCATTGTTCCATGGTGCTCACTGGTATAACCCTGGGCCAGTGCAGTTTTCTGCCTAACATTTGGCACCCCCCAAGTGTACGAAGCCTTTCCTTCTCCTTTAAGCCTATCATATGGCAATTCATGTAGCAAAGCACTAAACTGGAGTGTGGACTTGCCAATGTGGCACACTAGGGACAAATAACAGAATCGGACAAATAACAGAATCAGCCAAATTTGCCCACCACTTGGGACATATTGCTGCCACAGTAAATATACTGATACAGGAAACATCTGCAGGTTTAGACTTGTCACTGCATGTTTTTGTTTCTTTAAATATCTAAGTGTATAGAATTTGATCAACTTTAATACTTGTATTCATTGTTTCCCCCCTCACAAATCAACTCATTACATGTACTGCACAGAAGGGCTTCAACAAAATATTGGGGGCTGAAATTGATTTTACATAATTATGGGCAATAGCTGCCCCTGACACTTACCCATCTGGTGAATACTCCAGATTAAATACAGCCCCGTGGGTCCTAGTGCTCAGGTTGACAGAGTCAGCGGGATGGATTGAGCTATACAAGCTCGTCATTGTCCTAAAATTGTCACGAGCAGGATCCACGCAAATACCTCTCCCCAAACTCCTGTCCTTCAGCCACCAGAAGATGCTCCCTGCTGTACTTGCCCCACTGCTTTGTACCGCAGCTCCATCCTTGGTGCAACCCTCCATACTGTGCGCCCTCTCCCGTTCCGCTAGGGCGGCGCTTATACCCTCTTCGAGTGCATAACCACACACTGTCCCGCTTTCGGCGGGGCAGTCCCTATTTACATAACACAGCCCACAGTCCAAGACCGCTGTTTAAATGTCCCACATCGCTGTTTAAATGTAATCTCCTCTGCTTTTGCCGGCCCGCTCTCAGAGTTCGTCACAGTCTCGCGAGATGAGAGTGCGCAGTCACAACCACATAGCGTATAAGGCAGCGTAATGACGCAGCACGTTACTGTCTGAGACGTGACGAATAAGAATATAGAACGTCATTGTTAGACAAATTATGGGGTCTCACATTTGTTTTGTGTATGCTCACAGCGCCTAATGCTGCTAAGTGGTTACCAGCAATAGCAGCCAAAAAATCCTTTGCTCCTAGTAAAAAAAAGTGATTTTATTTGGCTGATGTCAGGTACTACTTGAGCTAGGAAATAAATAAAAAATACAGTTTTCACCTAACTGGCAATTTCCAGCAATAGCTGTCAGAACCTCGGCCTCTACTCTCAGTAGTTGACCAAATGGTTCTTTGCTCTGAATTCTGACTTTGAGCAGGAAAGAGTAAATAACGCCTTTTTCCTGGATATAAACACTATTGCCACCAGAGCATTTGGTCCCAATATTTGCGTGAAAGTCATTTTTATCCTGTCCGTTAGCTAGCGAGTTCACTGCTCAGCATTTGTACCAGGTAAAGAAGAAAAAAATAAATACGCTTTTCCCCCTTCGTGGTCTATAGCCAACAGGGTTGCCACCTGGCCGGTAAAAATGATGGTTGATCCCAATGTTATTAATAGTAAAAAAAGATAAATATATATAGGAAGGCCGGTATTTTTTTTCCAGAAAAGGTGGCAACCCTAATAGCCACTAGCCCTCTGCAATCAAAACACTTTGCTTGCAATATTTGACATCTCTGACACATATATAAATATACAATCTATACTAACAATTTATACTAACTAGCTGTAGATCTTAAAATCACTAAAGCAGTGGCGTAACTACCGGGGGAGTAAAGGTTGCAATTGCACCAGGGCCCGCTCCCCCTCGGGGCCCGAACAAGATCGTGCAGCAGTGCATCCTGCACGGTGCACCCGGAAGACTCGTTACATTACTGCACCAAAGCCTTGGATATTATGCTTGTTAAAAAAAAATTTCCAGTCCACTGGCATTAATAAAATCTGCCATCAACAAACAGGGCATTCCAAAACCTCACAATGAAGAACCACCTATGCTGCTTCAAATGAAAGTCATGTTCCCCAAGTTTAAAGGTGTGCTGATATTTTCTATGGGAAAATAGATTGCCTGCTGTCTGTCTACAATGCCCTTTACTGTACTTGTAAAGAGCAATCATGTCCCTCACAAGTGCCTTTTATCCAAAGGATCCAACTTCAGCCTTGACAGTACCCCATGTAACTGGGTATTTGCAAGTGTTGGCATATATGGTAGCTGGTTTTGGCACTGGTGTTGCAAGTTGTTGGTTTTCGTACTTGTGTTATAGTGAGGTTGACTTGTATTCTAGCATGCGTTCATCTGGCTTTGGTAAGGATCCAGTTTTATGCAAGCTTTGCCGCTAGCTGAGGCTCCAGTGTTGCATGCATTGTAGCTGGTGGCAGATTTTGCAAATGCACCAGGCAATGCATTACTCATTGAAAACATCCAAATACATAACTTAGGGCAATTATAAGCTTCTGTTCTACTGAAACCTAGTTTTCATTTCACTGATCCTCAAGTGATAAATTTCCATTTATATATTACTTAACTCTGAAAAACAGAAAATGTATTTTGTCAATTTGTCATTGTGTATAAATCCATATTTATATATAATATGGAGCTGTAGTTTGAAATAAATTTGAATAGCTATGTAAACTTAGTTATTACTATCTAGATAAAAGGCTTAGTTTTGCAGTTAAGGGAGAAGGAAATAACTTGGGGGTTCCAAAAGTTAGGTGCTCGCTGGGAAAACCCCGGGCCGTTGCAGTTTTCTGCTGATAGGAGCACCAGTCTGGAGTGTCAAGTAAGTAAATACAATCACTTGGGGGTGCCTAAGCATAAAAACACTTTCCTTCTTCTTTAAATATCCCCAGAAAAAACTTCCATAAAAATAGAAATCAGAGCGCATATAATACAATATTGCAACTCCTATCTATATAGCACTAACCTGCATGTCCTGCCACTATTATTCCATTCTCCAAAACAAAGTCCTTATAAACAGATCCAAGACACTCTGTCACCAAGCATTTGTACTATATAATTCATAATTTTATTTCATCTGTGATTTTGTAATAACACAATTAATTTCCCTGACAAGTTAATTTAATATCAGTGATGCATTTATATAATGACAGTTAAGGCAAATATTTTAGAAGAAATGTGCAGTCTGCTTGTCTGTGTAGTCAGCTTGTCTGCTCATATTTTAGATTATAAATCATACAAGCCCACCGCAGCGAATAATAAAAAAGGGCATGAAATAAAGTAACCCCTCAATTAAACATGATTATCGATATGTAATAATATGTATTATAGGATTAGAAAAATGCATACAAGAAATGGTGATGTCAACCTGATGCTTTTAAGTTTTTGATTCATCAGGTTTTACCCTGGGAATCCTTCCGAGGGAATAAAATTCTTGGTTGGGTCGTAGGTCCAGTAAGTGCGCAATTCGATTGGCCATAGCAAAATAAGCAGTAATCATGGCAATGTCCCAAGCATCTTCTCGGTCAAAGCCATGGTCCTCTAGTTTGGTGAAGTGATTCTCAGTAATGTTTTCTGCCTTGGCAACTGCCAGAGCGAATTCCAGCATAGCATAGTCTCTCGGGCTGAGGTCTGCAAGATGCCAGTTAACAACAACCTGCAAGGATACAATAAAACAATTAGAGTAAAAATAATGCATAGATGCTAGGTTTCTGAGGAGCAAAGGGAGCAATCTGATAACAGACATTTTTTTTGACAGCTCAGCAATTAAGATATCCTTGAAAACGGGACACAGGAATTGCAATACATAGTTTATAGTTAAGGGTGTGGGAACACTATATCCAAGGGGATGTATAGTGGGGCTATAACTGTGTTAGTGTACATAGCATGCACATGAGTTAGTGGCTGGTCCAGACATTAAACATATAGTAGAGAAAATTGCTCCAATATGCTACAATTGTACTTAAAATACAGACTTTGGTATCTAGCAATACTGACAAAAGGCTCAGTTCTTTGGGGGAGAGAGGCAACATGATCCTACCGTTAAAAGAATAAATATAATTGCAGTTTACTTTTATAGGTTTGTAAAAATACATTTCTTTAATAATTGGTGCTGCAAGTGTGTTTATATATACACATGGAAAGAAGGTAAGAGGGAGGATTAGCTTTGAGCAAGCTAAATGGCACATATGGTCCTAGATATAAATACTGGATGTATGTATAAGCAAGTCAACAAGCAGTGGGTTGTATGTCTATCACATCACAAAAAATACTAAAACATACTCTGCAACATTTCATACATCTGTCATGCTTGTGTCTCTCATCATGTTATACAAAAATACCAGGCTGTGGCTGCAGAGCCCACACTGCAGAGGTAATGTCATCAGGAAGGAATACAGCAAATAGCCTTTATCTTTATCTCTTGTTCTCACAGGTGGCCATGGAATCAGATCAATTTTATCATTATCACAATGTAACACACAAAGTTTTATTTGAAGTCTGGAAGACTGGAAGAATGCAGAGCTGGAGTTATGTTTTATATTTCTGCATTGGCTTATCTTTATAAATGTACCTGTACAAATTAAGAATATGACTTATCTGTAATGATGTGCGTGCCACTAGTCCTGATGACTTTATGAATGCTATTATGGGACGTGAGTTAATTAAAAGGTTCTAGTAGAGGTATTTAGTGCTTTGAGGTGAGAGAAATAATGAGTGATATTCATGGTGTTCCTGAACAGCACACTCATTCAAGATATCCCTACACCACAGACAACAGTTGATGCCTGAGAACATCTTATCTATACATCCAACTAATTCTGAAATATACTCTTGCTAATGCCTTTTGTGACCCACAAAAAATGCACATCCTTGTATTCAAAAGCAAGAATCAGAATGAAACACTTTCTAGTTTTTCTGAGGCATACTCACCTGATCAGCCAATTTGTTATTCTTTGAATATATTCTATGTAATGCACCATGTGCAGTCACACAGTAAGGACACCTGTTGCTTGCACTGGTAGCAACAATAATAAGCTCTTTGTCTGCCTTTGATAGTTTGCCTACAATAAAAAAAAAAACATTTGTGTTGTTTTTGTTTGGCACAGAATTTTTCAGTGCACCTATTTCATTAGAATTCTGCTTTGAATTAAATCAGAATGAATGCTGTCAAATACATCCTATGAAAACTTGCTTAGAATAGGTCCATCTATTACTTATAAAAAAATATTTATTGAATTTCAACAAAAATAACCTTTTAGATTGTTCGCTCTTTTGGACAGGGTCTACTTTACCTTTTGTATTGGTTATTTGTTTTGTACGTGGCCAGTTATTGTACAACGCTGCAAATATCTTGATTTATAAATACGTTTTAAGAATAACAACAATAGTGATTTTCAGATACTTTTCATTATACATTAATTCAAAATGTTAAATTGTTTTACAGTTATTTAAAAATCAAATTGCTCTGATAATAAACAATGGACAAAAAATACTGCACCCAACTAAAATTACATTTACAAATGTCTTTAAACACACAATCTTTTTTTAATGAATGTATTTTGGAAAGTTGCTTAGAATATATTTATACATTTTGGGGCAGATTTATTAAGGGTTGAATAGTAAATTTGAATTCGAATTTTCGAATTGTAAAAACTCACAAATTCAAACTGGGAATAATCCAAGCTCTATTTGAATTCAAAATTCAAACCTTGACCCTGGGAACAATTAGAATTCGCCTATTCGCCACCTAAAACCTTCCGAGTTCATGTAGAAGTCAATGGGAGAGGTCCAGTGGCCCATTTTAAGATGTTAATAGCCTTCCTGACATTTAGTCAAGTTTACATCGAATTTGATTTGAGTTTTCGAGTAGATAATATTTGTTTGAGTTTTAGACATTCAAATTTTTTCATAAATAACCTCCCATTCAAATTTCAAGTATATTCAAATGTATTAGAGTAGTTTTGCTTCCTATAAGGATTAATTATAACTTAGTTTGTTTTATTATTACTATAAAAGGAAATCATTTTTAAAAATGTGAATTATTTGGATAAAATAGAGTCTATGGGAGAAGGGCAATCCATAATTCTGAGCTTTCTGGATAACGGGTTTCCGGATAACGGATTCCATACCTGTACTATATATCTGGCCAATTGTCGGCTAAGTTATTGCCATACCAGAGTGAAAATAACATTAGGATGTTAATTGGCTGAGATATAAAAACCAATAAAGACACAAACACCATCAGTTATATGAACACATAAGTATCACTTAATATTTAAAAAAAGAGTGCAAACAACCACAACTGCATCAGTCTCAGTATTTGATAATTATGTCCAATATACCTGATTCTTTGTTCAGAAGGACATCGTAATATGCAAAAAATGCTCTGAATTCATCTGGTCTGTGTGCCAATGCCTTAAAAACGTTTGGCAAAAATCCACCCTGTAAGAAAAGCAAGTCAAGGTTTTAATGCTTTACCACGCAAAGGACCTAAAAGCCACCAGTGAAATTAGAAATATGGAACAGAGATCTGCCTTCAGTCTGACTAAAACTCCCACACTCGAATTAGAGTTTCAGGATCTGGAATGATTCAAAATTTATCAAGCACAAAAAACTTGAATGTAAAAGCTGGCATCTAAAATCTGACACGTTCATGTAGAAATTAATAGGAGTTGTCCTAGGCAAACTTTAAGCAATTTTCTCAATTTGAGTTTTGTTTGTAGATCAGTGACAATGATGAGCAGAATGTGATTTTGCTGCATTAAAGGTTTATGTTTTCGTTTTTAATTATGTTTTCGTTTTTAATTGAGTGAGTGTTAGACATTTTCATTTTTAAATAAATAAGCACACAATCGACCTTGGTGAGTTTTAGAGTTTATTCAATTAAAATTCACAAAGTTATGCATAAAACATTAATTTCATTAAATTGAAATAAAGCCAATTTTCCTTGAATTCTATACGTAAAAGCTGCCTTGCACCTCTTTATAATAAATCTACATACACCAACAAGAAATAAGAACTTTATTTGATATTTTTGTCTTTGTCAGCCTACTGTAGCACTCTGACAGGCAGATGCCATAAAGAGAACTCGCAGTGATGAGCGAAATTTTTTGGCAAGTTTCTTCGGTGGCAAAAATGATGCCCATTGATTCCAATGGGTGAAAAAAATTGTTGTGGGTCAAAAAATGCTGGCGCCCATAGAATGCATTTTGGCAAATTTCCGCCGTTTCATGTTTTTTCAGCGAAACAGATCAGATTGGCCCATCACTACTGGCAACAGCAGCTTTGGCACTTTCTATTTTATCTTCTCAAAAATTATAAACCGTGAAGACCATAAAAGTGCAACCTGCCCAGTATTTTGGACAAGCTAAGCTTTGACCAAAGCACACTACACTTGCTACTGAACAAGAAATGATGTGATTATTGTGATGCACCCAAACCCGCAGATTAGGCAAGTTGTAGCAGGCAGCAGCTAGTAGTTGTTACCATTGACTCTGTGGATTGCTAAATCAAGAAGCTAATGAAGCAATGGACATTAGTCACAACAATTTGTTTAAACATAATTCAATGTCAAGCAGGTAGGTTTGCGACCTTTTTTCCCTTAATACTGGCCTTTGGATAGGGAAGGGTGGATGTGATGTAACTTGAGGGTGGGGCTGTGATGTATAGGGCGCAAAATGAGTGGATTGGGCAAGAAAGGATGGATGGGGCCAGGAAATACGTGGAAAAATTGGTAGGACAGAGGCAGATCTGGGGTTTAGAAGATCGTCAACAGCATTTATAAAATATTATTAATTTACCAGCAACAACCTTGCTGGTATATCTGTAATTCTGTTACTGGCCCTAGCTGGTGATTTACCAGCTGGGCCAGTTAAATAAAACAAAATTGGAACAGGCATTGGGTAATTCCACCCCACGCCAGCTTTTCCAGTGCAGAAATGTTCAGATTCAGTTTTATCCAAATCCGTACCCCTATATTTGGCAAAACCCTGAAAAGCAAAGTTCAGTACCTTAGTATTTATACCACTGGCACATAAACCTACACTGACATTCTGGGAAACCACTAAGTGTGACATTGGTGTAAACAGCAGTCCCTATCCTGCATTATGGCTACAATCTGATGCCCTTCATAAGCAACAGTCCTGTCCTTCTTTATGGTTGTGTTGTTCTTGCGGGGTGGGAGGGGGGCACACATACAAGTAAGTCTAGACACCAATTTTAGCCCTATTGTATTTGGTGCTTGAGTAGCCTGATTTACATGGTGTGCCTAATCCAAGCACCTACATTGACAGAACAAAACAAGGCTATAAAAGTACATATGGCCATCATATGGTTACATGTATATTGAAGATGCTATACTTCCCACCTTTTGCTCCACTTCTTCCATAAGTTCCACTATATCATAGGGCAAGTCTTTTTTATAAGGTACGGGGTAGCGGCTGATTGGCCTTGAGGAGTCTTCAGACTTTGTACAGTACCCATAACTTCCTCCACCAAGGGCACTGGGCAGTTGTAAAATCCTTTTTGACTGGCAGACAAAAAGAAAACAGAGATAAAGGGAGTCAGTTTCCTTGTGTATTTAACACATGTATAGTTGACTAGAAAAATGTGCATAGGGTAAAGGAATATACACACAATACTCCACATATTGCTTTCTAAGCCTGCATAAAGCAGCCATGACTACTCATATTCACACGGCAACTCTAGTTTCAGCCCTTACATCTCATCTGAACTTCCATACCATGGGTGCTCAGGGAGGCTAGTTAAGTGTGAGCTTTTCACCTGCTCACTGTCCTCTCCTGATCATCCTTTATTTTTTTTCCAATCCACTACAGACCTCCAGTTTGGCATTTCTTAGGCTATGTGGTTGCTAGGGTCTCCGGAACCCTAGCAACAACACAGCCACATTAATTCCAAACTGGTCAGCAAGATAAAATGATTATAATAATAATTACAAACCAACTGCGAGGATGTCTATAAGATGAGTTACCCCATTAAAGAAGTTTTCTGCCAGCATTAGTATCCCTTCTTCTCTGTTACTACAGCAGCAGACAGTTCTTATGTTGTGGCAGCTCTCCGTTTGTAAAAAGTGTTAATATTTCCTTCGAGCACTAGTATAAAATTGTATAATTTGATGACAATCATAAAGTGAAGCTGTAATTCTCTCTTGGGTACAGTGCTGTGACACACACCATACTATAAACATAATACAGTCTTTGCATAATTGGAAATAAGTGTTATATCTTTGTGAACCAACTGTTTGGTCTTCTCTGATGCCTTTAGTAAAGTACACACGTATAGATATGTATTCATCTCCACAGAGCAAGGCTGGAAAGCTTTGCTTAGCAAAGACACAGTATCTAAATAGAGGGCAGGAATCTAATACACACTGCAAACAGAGTTGGGGGAGTGCATGAGAATGCAGCTCAGCTGTCTGACTGCAGGTTGAACTATAGCCTTGCTATAGCACCAGACGCCTCCCAACACTGCTCCTGTCATGTTGCACTCACCGCAGCTGGCCATACACAAAGTGCGCGCAGATTCAGCAGTCGGGTTATGGCTCTCATTGTCGCGTCTACCTGGTCCCAACAGCAATGAGACAAGCAGCTGTATAGTTTCCCCTAGTTTCCAGGTCTGGAAACCCGCCCCCTACATCGTTCTTACTCCCTTAGAAACGCCCACTAGAGCTGCTCTCTGATTGGCTCTGCTTTGGGCAAGTGTTGCAATGGGAATGTTGTACGTATTATGTTATGTTGCGCATATGTATCGCCATAGGTCTAACGTAATATAGAAACACCGTCGAACACCGAAAACATAGTTGAAAACACGTCCTCTTTAGTCAGAATTACAATTCCCATGATCCTCTACCGAAGGCGCCAAAAGAAATGTGGAAAATAAAATAAAACTCTAATCCGAATGTATTTGCACTTGCAATTACTTAAACCCTTATAAAGAGACAGTTTGTCCCCAGGGCCGGATTTACCTAGAGGGCGCCCCTGGGCCCACTGCCGTTCGGCGCCCCTGTCCCCTCCCCTTTATTCGTGCAAATTTTCATCATCAATGGGGAAATTTAAAAAAATTTTGTATCTCCAGCGCATCCACAGTGTTTTTGAACCAAAGTGGGTGTGGTTGGGCATCATGCCGCCCCCCTTAAATCCTGCCACCCTAGGCCCGGGCCTAGGTGGCCTTTCCACAAATCCGGGCCTGTTTGTCCCCTCAAAACATAATCCGCTACACTGTTTACTCTGTTGTGTAATAAGCTGGCAAAGTGCCTGAAAGGGGTGGTTCACCTTTAAGTTAACTTTTAGTATCTAATAGAAATCTTTTCAATTGGTCTTCACTTTTTTAAATTTTTTTTTAATTATTAACTTTTTTTCTTCTGACTCTTTCCAGCCTTTAAAGGAAAACTATGCCCCCCAAAATGAATACTTGAACAACAGATCGTTTATGTCAAATTAAGTGGCATATTAAAGAATCTGACCAAACTGGTATATACATTTAAGTAAATATTGTCCTTTAACATCTCTTGCCTTGAACCACCATTTTGTTATGGTCTCTGTGCTGCCTCAGAGCAGTGCCGGGCCAAGTCGGCTGGGCGCCCTAGGCAACCCAGCAGACTACGTCGTCCCCAACCGCTCGCGCAGACGAAACGCAGACTCACTTGCAGACGAAGTTAGCTGCCGCGGCTTCTGGCCACCACGGTCTGAACTAGGGGAAGGCGTGAGAAGAGCTACGTGCCTGGCACGCCTCTACCTTTGAGCCCAGTGTCGGCTGGGACTAAGGTTGCCACTCGGCCGGTATTTTACCGGCCTAGCCGGTAAAACACCTGCCAGGCCGGGGCCGGTATTACAAATTTACCGGCAATGTAGCTGCCGGTAATTTGTAATACTATTTACAAAATCCCTTGCCCGCCGATGAAAACTTACATTTTCTTCGCTTTGGGTGGTTTGGGTGGTGGCCCCACCCCGGCTTTGGGTGGTGGCCCACCCCTTTGGGTGGTGGGTGGTGGCCCTGCCCCTTTTGTGATGCCAGCCCTTCGTGACTCCAGCCCTTTTGAGGTGCCCCCCCTCATCGGCTCCGCCTTTTTTTGTGTCACGTCCCATCCCTTTATTTTCCGCCCCTACCACTTGCCGGTAATTTTTTTTAAAGAAGGTGGCAACCCTAGGTGGGACACCAGGGGTCCACTCTCTATTATGCTTCCTCTCCTCACTCAACCTCTATTCTTCTAGTCTCTTTTAGTTATACATACTATAACCTATTATTGCATCTATTTAGCCTCTTTGTTCTCATAGAAACAGGGAATGGCCATGAAATAGGCCAAATGTTTAGCAGCACAAGGGCCCACTGACACCTGGGCCCACCGGAAGTTTTCCTGGTATCCTGGTGGGCCAGTCCGACACTCTCTGTTAATTGGCTCATGTATGTTTGTGTGCACCGTGATTTATACGATCCCAGGGGGCTGTCCTTATTTTTTTATTATTACCCAATGGCATAAGTATATTATTATGAAAATGGTTTATTTACATGAAGCAGGGTTTTACATGCTGTTTTATGCAATATCTTTTTATAGAGACCTACATTGTTTGAGGGGCATAGTTTTCCTTTAAATGGGGGTCACTGACACCATTTTAAAAACAAATGCTCTGTAAGGCTACAAATGTATTGTTATTGCTACTTTTTTTTCTATAGTTTTTGAATTATTTACCTTTTTCTCCTGACTCTTTCCAGCTTTCAGATGGGGGTCACTGACCCATCCAAAGAAAAACAAATGCTCTGTAAGATCATTTGTTGTTTATTGTTATTGTTTCTTTTTATTACTCCTCTTTCAATTCAGAGCCTCTCCTATAAGGAGCAGGGCCAAGCCGGCCGAGGACCCTAACACATGTGCACACCTGACCAAGACTGCACACATGCGCAGTAACAGAGCTAAAGTGAGAGAGGGGAGAGTTAGAGAGGACAGCGAACACATACTAGCGGTAGGCAGAAGACGCTTAATAATACCTGCTAAGCTCCCCCTTACCATTGCACCTTAGGCAGGTGCCTCTTCTGCCTACCCCTAGTTCAGGTCCTGTCTCCTATTCATATTCCAATCTCTCATTCAAATCAATGCATGGTCGCTAGGGCAATTTGGACCCTAGCAACCGGATTGCTGAAATTGCAAAATGGAGAAATGCCGAATAAAAAGGTAAATAACTCAAAAACCATAAATAATAAAAAATGCAAATTTTCTCAGAATAGTTAACTCAATCAAGCCCAAGGCTGTGCCTTTTAGATCATATCGGCATTAGGTACAAATCATGAGTTGGGGTACTAAGGTGCCTGAACAACCCAGAGTTCAACATTACAGGCACGTGAGGTTACTGTGGTTAAATACAATGGAATGTTTATTGATATAGTCAATTGTCGATGTGATGTAGATGTAGATGATGTCAGTGACCCATCAATATTGCTCTGTGCTTATCACTAAGATGACATATTGAATCCCCGTACACTGATCGGAATGTGATCTACTGTTCCGCTCCAACACTAGTGTAATTGAGCATTGGTGGGAGTTGCTACGACAATGAGACATGAGCTGCATCAATGTCATATGTCAAGATATGGGAGGGACATGACAAAGCCGTTTGATGTTGGATGTGGATGTTAAGAGCAATGTGGTGCATTGATATATTTTAGATACATTTTGTGGTTACCAAATTGCACATGATTTTAATAGGGGGTTCTTTATTCGCTATATAATTTACAGGACATATAAATAGTATATAATGCACAAGAGCCAAGAATATCCGATAATTAATATGGCTACCCTACCTCCACACCTATATCTACCGCTAAAGTAAAACTGTGTCAGGAACAGTTGTGCCTCTTTTTCTAGTAAGGGAGGTACCTATACAATGACTCACCATGCACCTAAGGGGTGGCACAACTCTGGGGACCCACTTATCTGCTGCGGAGAATGGGCACAGTATAAACAACCAGAAACTGGCGCTCAAGAATTGATCACTGATGACATCAATGTCCCTGCCACTAAGAAGGACCTCCACTAGTGAATGCGCTTGGGCAAATACCTACACTGGACTTTTGGGTAGAGAGAGAGAGGCAGGAACTGTCCAGATTCCAGCCATACAAAGGACCGTGTGAGCTGAAAAATAATACGACTTATCTCCTGCAAGGAGACACTGAAGGAGAAAAAAAGAAAGTGTGAGACGGTTTTAAACATTGGTAGGGGACACGTCTGTAGGAGGAAGGGAGAGTAAACACTGACTAGGGATGGCCAGCGAAAGACATGAGAAAAGTCAGACTGGGCCAGTGGGACACAGGGAAAAAAACCTGGTGGGCCCCATCAACCCAGGTCCACTCCTTGCTAGCAACCACCCTAACACTTCCATAAGTAAAATACTGTAACCACTACATGGCTGATGTGGCATACACGTGGGGGGTGAAGTACTCCAGTAGATGGAAGAGTACATTCAGGTCCACCATCAGGGGGGTACAGGGGGTACTCCTGTACCGGGCCTGGCTGTGCTGCGCTTTCCAAAATAGCCGAGCCCCCTTTGACAACACTGAAGCCGTGCTGCCTCTTCCGAAGTCCTGAACCGTCAAAGTTCCGAAGAGCCGAAAATTGCCAAGAACTACTTGCTTCTGTGCCAATTGACAGCACTCACTAATGCACTTGTCAGGAGATTGTCACTTGGTCTGTAGATTCCTGCACATGTCAGAGGGGCTGTGGTAAGATGCCATAGAACTAGGGGTAGGCAGAACAAGGGGTAGGCAGCAGGGCCGCCATCAGGGGGGCACAGGAGGTACTACTGTACCGGGCCTTTGACAGCTCCGATTCCGTGCTGCATCTTCATTACTCAAGAACTGTTGAAGAGCCGAAGTCCCGAACAGCCGAAGTTAAAGTCCCGAAGCCGGGAAAAGACCCGAAGTCATGAAAGGAGCCAAAGTTGAAGTCCAGAAGCCGGGAAAAGACCCGAAGTCATGAAAGGAGCCAAAGTTGAAGTCCCGAAGCCGCAAAACGACCCAAAGTCACAAAAGGAGCTAAAATTGAAGTCCTGAAGCCACCTACAGACCCGAAAGTCATGAAGCCGCGAAAAGACCTGAAGCCACGAAAGTAGCCGAAGTTGAAGTCCTGAAGCCACGAGTTCAGTTCCACTGAACACCAATGTGTGTTTTTTTATTGAACCCCTGGCCACCAATGTATTATTTTAATAATTTACAGGCCCCTGCCACCAAATTTTAAAAACATATATTCTCTGGGGCCTGAATGTTTCTTTTTAACTTGTAAGGGGGCCCTGGCGCCAATGTTTTTTAAAGAACTTTTATGGCAGGCCCTGGCATCAACATTTTTTTTTTTTGCATATAGGGGGCCCTCAGCACCAATGACTTATAAAAAACTTTTATGAGGGGCCCTGGTGCCACAATTTTTTTTAACTTATAAGAGAGCCCTGACCATCAATGGCTTTTTATAACTTGTGTATGGGGGTTTACTGTTTTTAGCGCTGATGCCTGTGTGGTCTTTTAACTGTGGTGTGGAGTGGGTGGGAACTGGGGTGGACAGGGTCCAGGGGTCACCAAAAATTTTGTTGTACAGGGCATCTTGATTTCTACTGGTGGCCCTGACTACAGTATACACCCCTTCACCTATATTGTGTCTGTTTTGTTAGCAACAGTCCAATATGCAGGGCAAGTATCTGTGCAATGATAATATAACTATTGACATTGAAAGGCAGGCCCGGATTTGTGGAAAGGCCACAAAGGCCCGGGCCTAGGGCAGCAGGATTTTAGGGGGCGGCATGCTGCCCAACCACACCCACATTGGTTCAGAAACCCTGGGGATGTGCAGGAGATGGAAGAAAAGAAGGATTACCCTCGAACGTCCTGGCCGTCCTGTCCTAAACGAATCCCCGGTGCTCAGTGAAGGAGGCGTTGGCAACCTCGAGTTCAGTCTGAAAGGGAAAAGAATCACCAGCACAACGCGCAACATGGGTATTTCTAGCAGGGAGAACCCTTGCTTGTTCATTGCGGATGCAACGTTTCGGGGGGGTAACCCCTTTGTCAAGCTTGACAAAGAGATTACGCCCCGAAAGTTGCATCCGCAATAAACGAGCAAGGGTTCTCCCTGCTAGAAATACCCATGTTGTGCCGGTGATTCTTTTCCCTTTCAGGTGTGCAGGACATACAATAATTTTTAAAATTTCCCATGTGCCAATCCCCAGTGCTCCGGATCCAATGATGAAAATTTGCACATGTGCATGAATGAAGGGGAGGGGACAAAGGAGACAAATGGCAGTGGGCCTAGGGATGCCCACAATGTAAATCTGGCCCTGTTGAAAGGATCGAACAAGGAGTAGCTTCAGTATAGCTGAATGAGTGGAAACTAAAAAGCAGATTTTAACATTTTTAAATCCCTCATAGAGTCACTTTGGCTGAACAGTTCAGTAATGGCACTTAAATAAATGTAACGCTCTGTACTGTGCAAATAGCAGGCAGATTCAATATGCTAGGTAGCAGAGGCAGTATTGAAACAATTTATTATCCAAGGCAAAGTTGCCAGTTTGATCAATTTGACCTTGTCATTTAGTTTTACCCCTTTTTTAATGAATGCATGTTTCATCTGCAGGACTTAATATCCCACTCATGGTATTTTTTTCAAAGTACAATGTTTTTTTTTGGGCTTCAGAAGCCTGACAATGCACACTCAACTGTCTGCAAAGCCAGGACAAGTCATATTGGTAATTCATACAATACTACTTGGCCCAACAACCCTCCCACTTTATTAGTACTTGAGTACATTCTTAATATACTGTATTTAATATACTATAATTAGTTTTTTAATAAATAAATACTGTATTATATTTTAGTCTATGTAGGCTTTATCTGCTTTATGCTGTTTTGGCCACTAGATGGCAACAGTATGCCATGTTTTAACTGGATTCACACAGATATACTCATGAGAAGCTTTATATTTATCTGTTAGATAATACCTGTGACATTCCCGGAATTTCAGATCTCACAGTATATACAGGGATACTATCACTACAGATTGTCAGGCAACTTAAATCCCTTTTAAGGAGCAGGAAAGATTAACGGAACAGTAACATCATAAAATGAAAGTGTTTTAAAGTAATAAAAATATAATGCAGTGTTGCCCTACACAAGTAAAACTGCTGTGTTTGCTTCAGAAAAAAATTGTTTATATAAATAAGCTGCTGTGTAGCAATTGGGGCAGCCATTCAAAGGAGAAAAGGCTCAGGTTACACAGCAGATAGCAGATAAGCTCTGTAGAACATATTGGTGTACAGCAGATTGTTTATATGAACTATAGTAGTGCTTGTGAAGCAAACAGATCAGTTTTACCAGTGCAGGGCAAAAGTACATGATATTTGCATTACTTTAAAACACTTTTTCATTTTGTTGGTGTTACTGTTGCTTTAAATCACTGGGGGGGTGCCAACTTGTTAGACACCAACTAGTGATTATGTCTAGAGACTTGGCTAGCGCTCCTCTTCTTCTTCAAAAAAGCTCCACCTGGGTACTGCTTGCTTAATGCCGCCTTTCTTCTCCTCGGAGTCCTCTTTATTGACGTGAACAAACAGAAATATTGGGGAAAATTCTGTACTGAGCATGTGCCATCATTGCTAAGGATGATGCCCAAGCCCACAGTGCTCCTCAAACACTACCCTGTTACGTTTGTGAAGATTCTCATTCATCCAGGTCATGGTATATCTATAGAAATAAGTCATATCAACTGGACTTGCTGTGTTTTTCTTGAAGACGTTTCACCAGTCACCAACTGGCTTTCTCAATTCAGAATAACTTGTACATAGGATCTTGCTTCTCTATATATCGTCTGGAATGTTGCTCCAATCAGCATAATCTGTTTATCATAATCCACAATGATTCACAATTAAGTTAGGTGTTGATTGTATTAGCAAGATTGGAGCTTTGATATGTTATTAAAACCTTCCAGGGAGAGGTGCCAAAACAGCATTGTATGTGGCAGACAATAGATGTCGAACCCCCCCAGCCTCTATTCAAATTTGGTTTTTCAGTTTTTACATATATGGCTTCTTTAACACCTCTTTTGACCCAGAAAAGGACAGAAACCTAAAAAAGCAATGTAGGGGTCCACAGGGTTTACTTCTGCTATGTTCTGTAAGTCTACTAATGTTGGAAATCTCCTGGTTTGACCAGATAACAGTTGGGCCTAAATGGGAGGTGGGATGTTTCATATTCCCAGTTTTAGTGTTTTAGATTTCTGTATAGGTGCTTGCCTTTGCAAGCGTGCGATTCCCCGGTGAGTGATCCGTCTGAGGGAAGTTATTGTAAGGCCCTAGAGTATCATCTTCTGTGTGAGAACAGGTGTTTTTCATGCCCCCTATATGGGAGCAACTACCTTTTAGATGCGGTCCCGCAATCCGCCCGTCCATATGATCCAGTCTTTGGGCCCTAGGTCCCATGATCGGATCGCCAAACAAGTGGATCTCTATGTGTATGGCCACCTTTCGTTGAATTAGCAATGAGATACCTATAAACAACCCCCTCTACCCCTTTGTGTTATGCAGTGGGTTATCTGTACACAATAATCTTATTTTCTCAATTTAAAGGTTGAACTATCATAAAAATGAAAATTTAAGCTTCAGCATTAAATACGAAGTTTTATAAATACAATCAATAAAAATTCTGTATGGTTTCTTAAATAATCAAGTTTATCTTCACTATCCCTCTCTCAGCATCTGTTTCTCTTCATTCTCTCTTCATGCAGGAGTTGGGTGTCAGATATTCATTGACAGTTAGATCCAAACATTAATTAAACCCAATAGGCTGGTTTTGCTTTCAATAAGGATTAATTATATTTTAGTTTGGATCAATTACAAGGTACTGTTTTATTATTGCAGAGAAAAGGGAAATAATTTTTAAACTTTTGGGAGCACTGAAGGGGCATATGCAGACTGAATTTGGACTTGAACTAGAGTTGCCACCTTTTCTGGAAAAAAAATACCGGCCTTCCTATATATTTATCTTTTTCACCTATAAATAACATTGGGACCAACCATCATACCGGCCAGGTGGCAACCCTAACTTGAACTAGAATAATTCCATTCTTCCTTACTCCTATAAGGGAAATAACTGACCAAATTAGAGGCATTTTAAACAGTGAACATGGAGCAATTTCTGTAATCTCCTTACTCCATAAATGCTCAAATATTTCATGCCAAATGTTCTCAGCCAGCTGGCACTTTGTACAAAGGATTAATAAACCTCTGCAAGATGCTTCATCTTATGCAGAATCTTTTGTCTAAACAATTGTTCTCTTCAGTCGCTTTCAGTCTGCTGCCTCAGGCTCAGGTCTGCAAAAATACCTCTGTGATTCTAATATCCTTTATGTTTATTTCTAGATCATTTGCTTACTTTCTATGTATAAATAATAACATTAAGTCTGAGGGACATGTTTTTGAAAGGATTAAAGGGCACAATTTTCCAGAATTCACTAGAGAACTCCAGAGCTTTTTGATTCACTTGTATAAGAATTTCAGAGTAAGCCAGATTAATGTTGTTATAGGTATTTTTGATAAATGACTAAAACGGCTTCGAAGACCAACAATACAGTATATGAATGCCACAGCAGCTGCTGATACAATGGATCAATATTATGAAAACAGGTATGGAACAGACTAAATAGACTAGTGAAATGCTTGAAGCCAAATGATCTGAAAGCAGAATTTTATTTCTACTGGTTTATCTAGGATAAACTGTAATGCCTAGAGGTCTGTAATTATGTTATTGCTTTTATCTCAAGGAAGCCTTAAATATTGGGGAGATCTGAAATATTATATATATTTCTTTTAATGTTCTGACTCTGCACAATATTGAAGAATCCATCAATTACATTCATTAGGTCAGTAGTTACTGCTTAAACCTCATTGCCCTCTGTGTCTGGGCACAGACCAACTTTTGAACATCCCCAGACATTAGCAATGACACAACAGGTTGTCTCTGAAAAACAGAAGTTTCTTACTGGTAAATCCGTTTCTCCTTGTCTCATATTGTCAATACATTAAATACTGTCATGGGAAAAAAATCTTTTTTTTTATAAAATGCATCAGTTAATAGTGCTGGGCCAGCACTTAAATCCATTTTTCAAAAGAACCAACTGATTTTTTTTTATATTTAATTTTGAAATCTGACATGGGGCTAGACATATTGTCAGTTTCCCAGGAGTCCCCATTCATGTGAATTGTGCTCTGATAAAGTTCAGTCACTTTTTACTGCTATACTGCAAATTTGAGTGGTATCACTCCCTCAGCAGCATCTTCACAACAGAACAAAGGTAACCAGATAGTAGTTCCCTAACACAAGATAACAGCTCCCTGGTAGATATAAGAACAGCAATAGTAATAATCTTGGTCCCACTGTGACACCTTCAGTTACATTGTGTAGGATAAACAATAGACTGTCTGAAAGCAGTTCCATCCTAAAGTGGTAGCTTTTTCTGAAAGCACTTGACCAGGCAAAATGACCTAAGAAGGCTGAATAAACACCAATATTACAACTAAAAAAATATACACTTATTGGTTCAGGAATTCAATTTTATATGGTAGAGTGAATTATTTGTGGTATAAATAGTGTAATTTAGAAAAAAAAACTACACCATAAAAATCATGACAGAATCCCTTTAAGTCACTCTCCTTTTTAATGGAGATGTTGGTATTTGCCAAGAGTCCCTTTGGGAAGCTTGCTGATACTGTCTGTACTAGTGCTGTGCAGGTCGAGAACTCGCTGCTCCTCCACCCGCCCCTGAAGCTAACCCAGTGTGTTCCCCTTTTTATATACTTGCACCTGCCCTGCTGTGATGTCATGATGTGGGAGAGACGAAGGCCATCGTGCGGATTTCGTCCGAACCTGCCCGACCCGCACATACCGACCCGCCCTCCTGCACATCACTGCTCTGTACCTTTGTGGTGAGTTCTGTTATTGTATTAAGATCTTTATTTGTTTGTTATTTTTTTTTGTACTCCACTATATATCCTTAGTCAAGTCTTTGTTACAAAGAACTTTCTGTAGATGGATAAAGTCATGTAGAAGGGAAGGTGGAGCTACAGGTCTTTAATATACTGGCTTGCCTCCAGAGGTGTGCATGTTTAACCCAGTATGTATAACCCCATATCAATAATAAAATGCATTTTAAGCAGGGTTCCTTACAATATTTGAGGGGACTTTATATTGCACGTAATTAGCTCACTTGATTTGGTAATATTCTGCTCCTGAAATATCTACCCCTTTCACTTATATATTCACTTTATTATATGTCTAACGCTTCAGTCCCCTACACAAGTAAACAAAATGCACACATAATTCTTTGTTTACACTGGCGCTGAACATTGTACTCTGGGTACAAGTGCCACAGCTATCCACCCCAACCCACAAATACAGCACAGTTTAAAGTCACCCAAAAAAAATATTCAAAGTCCAATTTTATCACATTAGTCAAGCAAAATGAACTTTAATTACACTATATAAATTATGTGAATTTTGTTTCCTTCAGTCTGGGAACTCAAAATTATAGCAAGCAGGCAGGAGCCTTGTGTCACGTATACGGTACTTCCAACCGCACGTGACTTTAGGTGTGGCTATCAGGGGTCACTCACTCAGTCTCTCATCCACCTTGCACACAGGTTAGACTAACACAAAAGCACCCCAAACACCCACAAAACTCATTCGCTGCCACCATTTATCATTCACAGGCGACAGAAACCTAATTTGACTATTTCCCCGTTCTCTCTAAAGATAATAATTCACAATACATCAATGCATTAAACACTCTCTCACTATAGTCAGTTAGTTCCTACTGATTCCACAAGTACTTCAGCATGCAGAGGGTTAAGGCTCACAGTTACACTCTTTCAGGCTAGGTTCGTTTAGAGCATCAAAGACAATCTTATTAAATTCTCACAGGAACAGGACCAAGAATATAATGACCATAACTCCTTATTGGAACATAGGAGAGAGATGATATTATATTCATTGGTTATTAATTCTCCCAGGGATTCCATAGATACTAAACATCAATATTGTGTGACCTGCCCTTGCCCAGATATTCACATCTGATACACAGAGTACCAAACCCAGTCATGTTTGGACTCGTTTGAAAGCTGAAATTGCCTTGAACCCATCACCAGTTTTTTATACTGTTGCTACAACAGGTATGGGTTCTGTTAGGATAAATATATTTGAGTATAACTTATATGTGACCTTCACTTCACCTTTGAGGGTCTTGTTGGGAACTTTAAGTTCTCACTCCTTGGGCTTCCCCCTCCCCTTGGAATGGCTCTTATCAGCCAGGGCTTACAGAAGGGCATTACAGCTCTGACCAGTCACCATAGTGAAAAGAGGCCTGCGTCTGATTTAGATGCTGGCAGAAATATTTCTCATGATACCTTGGCCTGTTTTATTAACTATTACAGGCCTGTATCATGACACCTTGCATCATCTCAAAACCTTGTTTGTGCACCAGGACGGGTGACCCAATGTCCATCCCCATGCCCTGGCTACACAATTAAACTGTGAAGAGAACAGGGGAATGTCAGGAGAGAAGTGACATCTAGTAAGTGCTGAATGGAAAGTGAAAGTAATTGTCTGCCCCGTCTCTATGCCTAAAGCTGGCCATAGATGCAAAGATCCGATCGTATGAATCATCGTACGATCGGACTTTCCCATCTCCCGACCCGCCACTAACCATTCAGATCAAAGTCTTACCAGTCAGATTAGTAAAAGAACAGATCAGCAATGTTCTGCATCTGACAGCAATCGTACGATAGTTATGTCTGACAAAGCTAGTGACAGTCTCCCACTGAAAATCGTACGATCGGCAATACACGCAGAGATATTATCGGCAGCCGACAGAAATTTTCTAACCTGTCCGATCGACCAAACGACCGATCTCCGCCGGATGAAAAATGTCGGGACTCTCCACCCACGGTTCGAAAATCGTACGAATCCTCGATTCGTACGATCAGATCTTTGTGTCTATGGCCAGCTTAAGGCATAGAGGAGGGACAGACAATATTTGATTGACAGCTGAGATTTTTAAATGATCTTACAACAGCTATGAATGTTTAAAAAAAATAAAAATTGGATTTCATGTTTAATTTGAAAAGGACTTTTATTATACAGCTTTTTTTGTGTCTGGGTGACAGGATTATTTCTATAATGTAGCAATCAATATATATATATATATATATATATATATATATATATATATATATATATATATATATTATGGAAGGCTAAAAACATGGTTAAAATTCCCTGTGCTGTGCTTGGCTGCAGTTCCCCCCTGAAAAAACCACATACATTAGTTGGATACTTGAATAGGTAAATATAACTAGCAACGCTTCTTGGCAGCAAAATACTGGACCATGTGTCTATGTGATTCAAACCACTAGCTAAGGAAAAGGAAATGGAAACTAAAGCAAATGGATAGTGGGACTAGAGCCATACTCTAGTAAAAGAAACAATACCTTGTCAGAATGTATGGTTGCTCATGATTCAAGCCATGAAAGTCTGTGAATTGAACATAAATCCTACTTGTGATGTTGGCAAGCTTGCCATGGCCTTTCTTCCTTTTTCTTCCTTCTTTTTGATTTGCAACACTGATCTATTTACAATGTACAGCAATCTTTCTACTGCAAATGTGAGTACCATGGTGCTAATTGTGATGCCAAATGTAAAACTGCCTTGGCAGGGGAAGGGGGATGGAGGCATTTAGGTTTCCTCCCTCCCACCTCCTACAGGAAACAATAGTTTTATCACCAATATGGATTCATACAGCTTAGTTACAATCAAGTCTAAGTTACTGATTTATCATTATAGCGAAAAAGGCATTCATTTTTAGATTCAAATTTTTAGAATCATATGTTTAAAATTGACTCTGTGGGAGGTAGCCTTCCTGTAATTCAGAGTTTTCTGATAACTAGATAAGATATCCATACCTGTACATACTTTAAATGACAAGGAAAGGGCATTACGAAGTTAAAGTATCTTCAGTATCATCAAAAAATGAAATATTTTCAAGTAATAAAAATATAATGCAGTGTTGCCCTGCACTGGTAAAACTGCTGTGTTTGCTTCAGAAACACTACTATTGTTTATATAAATAAGCTGCTCTGTAGCAATGGGGGCAGCCATTCAAAGGAGAAAAGGCTCAGGTTACACAGCAGATAGCAGATAAGCTCTGTAGAACATAATGTTATCTGTTATCCATTTGTTAACCTGTGGCATATAGCTTTTTTTCAATTTCCGCCATTGCCTCACAGCAGCTTGTTTATATTAACTATAGTAGTGTTTCTGAAGTAAACAGATCAGTTTTACCAGTGCAGGGCAACACTAAATGATATTTTCATTACTTTAAAACATTTTTATTTTCTTCAGTTACTGTTCCTTTAAGTTCTGTTAAAAAGGCTTACCATAAGGATGTCATCCATCCTTGTCATTCCTCTCTGCAATAAGCTGTGTGTCGGTTCTCTCCCTGCAGTGTACGCAAAACTGCTATGTACATTTAAAAAAAGTCGCATGATTCAACTTGATTTTACCAAGACCAAGACTGTTGGTCAAGTGCAGTCCGTTTAAGTAATAGACGGGGCATGCACATTGGCAGTATTCAGGAGTGCACCTTTGATTTCAAGAGAAGCTTTTTAGAAGTGCTTACGTCCAGGGGGAGGAATATTCTTGGCGCATACACATTTCGTTTGCCAGCTGCATCTTGTCAGCGTCACTTTAAAGAACATAGCAGCAGAGAGTAAGAATAACTAGCGTTACCTTCGAGCAGACAGTGTCTGCCAGACACTACTTGAGAGAGGATCGTTTTCTCGAAAAATTAATTCAGCAACTAGGTAGACCAAGGGGCCCTCTATTAGATAAGTGTCAAAAGTCTTTCTTTTCTTTTCAGCAAAAACAATGGTGGCAATAAAGATGACTGTTTACTGGCCATTTACATAGATTTATAAATAATTTACTAATACAAAGAAACTAATGCTTCATATAAACACTTATGTTCAGAACAGACTGTACTGCAGCAGAAGGAAAATATGAAAAAGTGGATGCATTATTCACTGGGTCAAATGCCATATTTCATTTATTTAATCATTCATTTAATCATTCATATGCACCTCTTCTGCTGCACTATTACCCACACAATGTTTGAAGTTTGCCGTTATTAATCTCTGTCATCAAAAAGTAGCAACTTGCAAAATGTATTACTTCAGCTTTGAAATAAAATACAAATACCAGCTTCCCTAATGACAACCATTTTTGTAATACTACCCTTTCTATCCACTTGCGTACCTTGGAGGCAGAAAAGGGGATTGTGAAATAGTCCCATTATACTGTAGTTATGTAAGGAAGTGCTGTATGTGTAGGAACTGGTGGGGCACAGAGGTGTTTATCATCCTGCCCACACTGGACTTGCATATTGCAAGCAAAGTATGGCATGGAATGTGAATATTTAAATGCCCCACTGACAGGGCTGATAATGCTAATCATAAGTCTACTTCATGCTAATTGAGACCATCAGACTAAATTTATTAACGAACTCCATTGGAGTTCGTTAATACATTTTGACTGCTTAATTACAGTCGTTTTGTGTCTGCTTGGAGGAGGTAAGTCCACTACTGCCTCCTCTGATTACCACGTTTTGGTTTTTAAACTCGTTTATATCCTTTTATTCTTTTGGCGCCTCTGTTCTTTTTATACAATACTAAGTCCACCCTGGGTGGAGGGTTGATACCCTTTTTCTATCTACAGAGAGCGACTTCTTAATCCTGAGTGGGGTCAGGACAATCTCCCCACCTGCCTTTACAGTGGTTGCCTATTGGTAACCTTTGTTTGTGAGTATATGTTATCTACTCTTATTTCATTATCCCTTACCAATACATATTACACTATTGGGGCTCTTGGTGTTCCTTTTGTTTACTACTTCATGCTAAGTTCTTGACTGCATTATGTTTTGGTTCTTCCAGGTAATCAACTGCTGGCCTATTTTTTGTCTACTTCTGATAGCTGCCAGCCCTGTGCCTAAACTTAGACAATGATTCTGCGTAACCCTTCCTAGTCTATAGTCTGATGGTCTTGTAGCCCTGAAGGCACTTTTTATCTTGGTTAGAAGATTTGTGTATCTACAAGCTACAACTGTGCCCCCCAATACATGAAAGGATATTCGACCTTGGAGTGCTGATACTCACCAGATTGTGTGTGTGTGTATATATATATATATATATATCTATAGATATATATATATATAGATATATATATATATATATATATATATATATAGACAAATACAAGAGTCCTCTGCACTCAACCCATTATCAATATATTTAAGACAGAGACATTTTGTGCATACTGCTACTGAAAAATGCCTTACCCTTTAAACAAAACAGGGATTGTTTGTCCATGTATTGCAATATATTTAAGCTGGCCAACTACGTCAAAGTCATCCCATATCTGGCCAGTCCTATGCTTAATTTTCATCTGATTCATTGTAAAATGTATAATGAAGTAATAGAATTCTTAATGAATCAGATGAAAATTAAGCATAGGACTGGCCAGATATGGGATGACTTTGACGTAGTTGGCCAGCTTAAATATATTGCAATATATGGACAAACAATCCCTGTGTTGTTTAAAGGGTAAGGCATTTTTTAGTAGCAGTATGCACAAAATGTCTCTGTCTTAAATATATTGATAATTGGTTGAGTGCAGAGGACTCTTGTATTTGTCTATATGTATTTTATGGTCACATCCTCATTGCAGCCCTGTCTAATGGTTTTAAAAAATAGTGGTGAGCACAACTTTCCCTTCTTTGTTATAGTTTATACAGGAGCAGTGACCAGCTCCATGTTGTAGCTCCCACCCTTCCCAGCTACAGTCAGGTGATCCCACTGGTGTCTAATAAAAGGGCAGCCAAGTTTGGGGGTTTTACTTTGAAAGCAGCTAGTAAGTTGCAGGTAAAACCTAGTCCCTTTGTAAAATGTATAATGAAGCAATAGAATTCTTAATGAATCATATGAAAATTAAGCATAGGACTGGCCAGATATGGGATGATTTTGACATAGTTGGCCAGCTTAAATATATTGCAATATATGGACAAACAATCCCTGTTTTGTTTAAAGGGTAAGGCATTTTTCAGTAGCAGTATGCACAAAATGTATCTGTCTTAAAAATATTGATAATGGGTTGAGTGCAGAGGACTCTTGTATTTGTATTTTGTGGTCACAGCCTCATTGCACCCCCGCCTAAAAAAAAAAAAAACATCTGAAGCCTCTGAGAGGGAAAAAATTCCTTCCTGACATCAAAATGGCAATTGGACTAGTCCCTGGATCAACTTGTTCTATGAGCTATCTCCCATAACCCTGTATTCCCTCACTTGCTAAAAAGCCATCCAACCCCTTCTTAAAGCTATCTAATGTATCAGCCAGTACAACTCACAGCTCTCGATGCCCCTATAGTACAGCTCAAGACCTTATTTGCCCTTGATGCTGTGGACTGGCATTGCTTGCTACAGCCAAGTTGTAGCAAGCAATAAGTCTTTGACGTATATACAGTACATAAATAGCTATAAAACTTTATATATATTATAAATGAGAGAAACAAGAACAGAAAGTCTTCGCCATTTATACAGTACATATAGCTATAAAACTTTTACCTATATAAGTTATACATGTAATTAAAATGTACTTTTTCAGAAATGAACAGGCAGACAAATATAAATTCAATTCCTTGCTAGAATAGGACAAAGACATTGGTTTAAAAGGATAATTGTTTTTCTGCTATATGAGCAATAACCTGTATGAAACCTATTAGTACCAAATAATGCATACATAGGGATTGAAGAGGTAGAAGCTATTCGGAGAATAAGCTTTTGGGGAAAATTATGTCAGGAAACACTTTTACAGGAATACAGGAAGGCTGGTGTTCTGTCTCATGTCAGAAATGAAATGTTATATACAAATGCAGCTCTGAAATGTCTTAAAGATTCAATTTTTATAGCATGCTAGAAATCTTGCTGTAGTCTTTCCATAGTTTGTTATTATTTGCCAAAAAATGTATTTAAAAAAATTTCCTTAGGAACTTGCTGAGGAGATTCCAGACCCAGAACCATAACCAGCCCTTAGTGTTACTTGGCATAAATTCTGACTTATTTCTTCATCCACTCCTCTGTGTGTCAGCTTGCTGGACAAAAAAAACATCTCCAGCCCACATAGCCCAGAATGCTTATGGCTATTCAATCTTTTGTATTTGTTTTGATTTAAGCCATAGTGGTAGCTTGCTGGAAAATGAACTGTGGTTTTGTGGATGGTTGTGTGTTTGAAAAACTTGGCTTTTGTATCCTTGGAAAGACTTTGTCTATTATTGGGTAAATGTGATACCTCGGCAGCAAAATGTTGACTGTTAACTGGTTAGCTTCAGTGTATATAGACATATTAATATATCCAATATAGAAAATGAACTCAAACTAGCAGTACTCTCCCCTTCATATGTATTTTGCAGTGCTAACATAGAAAACCCCAGGTCCTGAGCATTCTGGATAACAGGTCCCATACCAGTATCCTATAAATTCTGACTTTCCTTGCATACCCTTTGGAGACATTTTATAGTTACATCCTACATTTTGTCCCACAATATATAATTTGCTTTTGTGTTGCTTTCTGGAATTTTTGCTAAAAAAAAAAAAAAAGCCTTTGTGGAGTTTCAGACTTTTCATTTGTAGGAATTACAAAAACACATGACATTATTCCATGCCAATCTGTAAACTCTGCCCTTAATCAGAGGAGTCACAATCAAATTTAACTAATTGAATTTTTTTTTCTGGTACTGTTACTGTGTTTTAAAAGCTCCCTTACTGAGTGGGAGATAGGTTGCTGCAGTACTTTTTTTCTTGTGGGAAGCCTTAGGGTTAAAAAAGTAATTTTGTTTGTGATTTTTTAAATGAAAGATCAAAGATGACCCTAATATCGGTTTGATAATATAAACATTCTGAAAGTATTACTTTTGTTCTGAAAAGAATGTTTTCTACTTTGATGATTGAACAGTTAAGTATGGTCAATTTTTCCATGGCACTCACTTTATTCTGCTCGCCCAGCTGCACATCTATTCCCTCTCACAAAACTGTTCTGTGATGAAAAAATCCTAATAAAAGAAAGTAGGTTTATAATTGTGGGTTAGATTCTGTGTAGGCATGCCCTGTATTTTTCAATGAAGGCAAGAAAGACACAGCTCATTCCAAATAACCATGAGAATTAATTGATTTAGCTTCTAGGGATATCACAGCTGGAATTTACAATGGCAGCATTAATGTAATATAGTGCATGCATATTTTTATATAGGAGTATTTGACAATGAAACCTACTGAAAGCAGGGGTATACAGCTGTGTATTATTAGAATCTCTCTTTCTCCAGCTAGTCAAATGCAGTATACATGTCAAAATATTTTCTGTTTTAAGAAATCTATTCATGTACAGTAGTTGCAGCATTTGGCATTTGTTTTTGTTGAATTCAAAGTTTTTAAGTGAATAACATAAACAAGTTATTACTGACTATTTAATTTGCATTCATAGAATCTGACAGGGCATGGCATTTTACAACATCACTGCCCTCACATACGTTGCTTCAAATGAAAGTTCTTTTCTTCTAGTCTGAAGGGGTGGCCTCTGGTACGGTGATTCTCTTTATGGGTAACAAGATCCCTGCTATTTGTCTATAATGTCCTCTAATGTACTTGTAAATAGTGATGGGCGAATTTTTGACGCCGGCGTTCGTTTTTTTTATGCTGGCGAAAATGCGCCAGCACCAAAAAACTGAATTTTTGTGGCCATTTTGCGAATTTATTCACTGGCTTCAAATTGTGCAAATTTGCAGCGAATTCACGCCTGGTGAATAAATTTGTCCATCACTACTTGTAAAGTGTAATCATGTCCCCTTGCAAGCTCCTTTTTTCCAGAGAAAACAACCCCAACCTTGACAGTCTACCCTCATAATTTAAGTCTTCCGGCCCGCGAACCAGTTTAGTTGCACATCTCTGCTCTCTCTCCAGAGCATTTATATCCCTCTGAAGTACTGGAACCCAAAACTGCACTGCATACTCCAGATGAGGCCTTACTATGTGTGTTGTTTATTTGAGTCACGTCATCTTGTTGCTAAACTCAAACAAAACCTTAGCTTAGCTTGTATCATTGCCTGTTGGTCATCCCTACCCAACTGGCCAATCCCAATAAGAGGCAACACCCTGAGGGTGGGGGAAAGACAACCAGGAAGTGACATCTTCCAGAGAGAGGAAGTGGGTGGTGTGTTGGTCAAGAGAGACTGAGGAAGACTTAGTTGAACTGGTGGCTAGGTCCAGCACTGCACAGAGACTTATAGGATTGTGCAATTGCCGATTGGCCCGTCGCCAAGTCATTTATAGGAAACACTGCCCGGTTTTCCTAATTTGTTAAACGGGGCAGGCAGTTTTGACCGGGCAGGTGGCAACCCTATCTCATCAATAAAGCCCACAGATAATCCCAGTATGAGAGCATAATAAGGGCGATGTGCTGCAGACCCCCTGCTTTCTTCTTCATATCACCCTCTGGCATTAGTGCTACCAGCACCATATGTGCCAGTGACTATGCCCAGTCTGTGACATTGACCTCACATTGTGCTTGGCAAATCTTGACTGAGAGACTGCCATACCCTGTGGGCCAATACTGTGCAGCCTGTACATGTGCTTGATTACATGTTAGTGTGCAACTGCTTGCTATTGCTGCTCCCCTGTGGCGGCTGATGGGAGGTACAACCTATACAAATGGTTTTGGTCCTCGCACACCCTACCCATTTGGCTAAACAGAGATGCCTGGTGCACACAGGTGGAGGTCTGACCACCTCCCAATGGTAACTCAAACAAAAAAATCAAATGGCACACAGGACTGATGCAACACCTTAAGTGTTTATTGCAACGTTCAGTCCTGTGTGCAATCAGATTTTTTTGTTTGAGGTACACCCTATATCCACCATTACTACCAGCTGCAGATCAATAAAAACACAGGGAATCTATTTCCTGCATCACTGTGAGTGGATCCAACAGCTTTAACTCCATAACATACCGTCTAATAGCCATCCAGGAGAGACTGAGTTGTGGGTTGCCAATTGTTGTTGCCACTGTTTTGTTTTCTTCATTACGTAAATGTTGGGATGCGCTATTGATGCCACTGTCCTCTGTTTATCAAAGAGCATCATGGTTATCTCGCCAATAGTTATCTCACAGGGATCTTTTGGATCAAAATTGAATCCCGCACAAATGCGATATCAGATTTTATGCGACACACTCTGACCATTTGGGACTCTACCAAACAGTCAGCTAATTTGGTCGCTCCCACAAGCCTGCCACCCAGAGTCCCCTTCAAATGGTGGCACTCCAACCACATTCAGTATATTAAAGATATATATCAACCCACGGGCTGAATGACATGGCAAAACTATGAATGTAAATTTCATCCTCCCCCTACTGAAAAGTTTTGCTTTTTACAGGTTCAGCATAATTTATATTCTATACATAAACATTCTACCCAGTCTACCCAGGGAAGGAACAAACAAATGTTCCATCAATCTAAGTAAAGTAGAAACCTCTTACAAAGTGTTAAACCATTGGTATTTGACCCCCACACGTTTACGTAAAATATTTTCAACTCAATCTTCAACTTGTTTTAGAAATTGTAGAGGGGAAGATACCATGACCCACATATGGTGGCAATGGCCATTAGTGCAAAAATATTGGTCAAGGGTCTTTGGTATGAAAGATTCCATTACCCATATTCATATGGGTAATGAATTAATAGGGAAAAAAGATAAAAATATAGGAATGTCTGTATTTTTATCTGAAAAAATTGGCAACCCTAGGTGTAACTGCGGGGGTGGGGGGCACGATTGCACCCTGGCCTGAACCCCCTTTGAAAGGCCTCCGCCCTTCTTGTACTGTACCTGATGAAAGTTTCAGCTGATTTTTTCTTACCTGCCTCAATACCAACCCTTTTCTCAAACCTTAAATGTTTTGTTTTGTGATATCTCTCCATGCTTAGAAGGGGAATATACTGACACACATATATATATATATATATATATATATATATATATAACGAAAAAGAACCACACTCACAGGACTTTATGAAGGTGCAAAATCAAAAATTGATGTTTATTTCGACGTTTCGGCTATTCACTTAAGCCGTCATCAGGAAGTGAAACACATACATACAAACACTCCATTTAAACCCCTTTTGGCGCCCAAACCTCTTGTATGACGTCATAAGTGGGTGTGCATGCAAAGCCAAACCCATACAGAGTGTAGATATCCATCCCATTGATATAATCATTGTATAATAAACTAAGTGACATATCCTATACACGAGAACATTCCTGTGTCCCTTAATGTGCAATAATGTGCTGTAACCCACACCTACTATACCGTGAAGCCACATCTGTGCTCTCAATGTAGCCACATGTGCAGCCTGTGCGTATGTAACCGGATCCACCAGAAGATATGCTGTCCGTATATATATCGCCATCAGCTATGACTTCCGCCATCACATGAGCTGTCACAAGTTGCCGATTCCGATTGTTACTGCGCCCGTCATGCTTAATCGTTCTTATTATACCGCAACAGCACGGAGCCTTCCCATGCCTGCCGTCGCTCAAGCTCCTCCCCCCGTCAGTGCGGATAGCCAATGGGGAGCCCCACCCTGCTTCCAGCTGGTGACGCTCCTCCTGTCATTCCCGCACCTATCGCAACGGAGTCAAGCAGTGTCAAACTTCTGTACGTAACAGTAGATAGCTTGTTCCCCTTGTGCTACCTTGGTGATCACATCGGGAGCAAGGGTAACCCATCGGTACCCATGTCCCCCAATTGCAAGAACACCATTCAAGGTAGGGGTATCTCGGCTTGCAGACACCATTGTAGGGAGCTAGGAGGGAGCCAGACGGGTATTACGCCTTCGGCACTCAGGGGTGGCAGTATCCTGTACACCTATTGCTGGCTGTACAGTCAGTTCAAGTAGTCCCTTGGCAAAAAGTGCAGCGTGATACAGAGCCCAGTATTCGGCCGACCTACCCCTGTCCGCAGCATATCTTTCTCAGTGGACCCGGAAAACAGGAAAAAAAAAGGAAAAGAAACGAAAAAAACGTTAAAAACAATTAAAGAACGATCAAAGAAATGTCCTGATCACAGTTATGTCACAAAATCGTGTCACAAAATCATAGTTAGCTATGAAATATAGCAGTGCGATATCAGCAAGAACAAAAAATTGCCCCATTTCACGCATGTCTCCAAAGATCATCTCAGTACCACTCAGACCAAGCGTACTGATAGTCCAGAATGGGACTGTCATTTGATGTCTGAAGTCACAAACAGGAAGTGTTGGATGTTGGTGTGTTGTCAGATCCTCCCACCGTTGTTGGCCTTCTCACTGTGCTTATTGTTACGGACTAAAAAAGGGGGCTTGCACATTCTATCTAAATTTTAATAGAACATATGCACATTCTGCCTAAACTTTAATAGAACTGTGCCATAGGGAGGGTTTCGTTCAGTCCTTTAGGTACTAAAGTCTCTAGCTCGAAGATCCACATCGATTCCTTGCGAAGGAGTAACAAGTCCCTATGCCCCCCTCTCCGTGGGTTTGGCACATGATCAATGATCATATGTCTAAACTGTGGTAATGTGTGATTGTATTCCAGCCAATGTTTGGCTATTGGTTGGTCTGCTTTCCTTGTCGTCAGAGCCACTCTTATGGCGCACCGGTGATTGTTCATACGTTCTCGGTACGTCGTAGATGCTTTGCCCACATAGTGCAGCCCACATGGGCACCAGGCCATGTAGACCACATGATCAGAGGTGCAGGTCACTCTGTGATATTTTAAATTTTTTCCCAGTTCTTGGATGTGTAAAGGAAGTACCTTGTAGCATCCCACTGCACGTTAAGCAGTTGGCACATTTGAAGCAGCCATTCTTCAATGGTCTATTAAGCCAAGTGTCCCTCCGTGTTGATGATTTCCCATCTGTTGTTGAGAGCTTGCTTAATCTGTGGGCTGGTCATTGTCCAATCGGTTACAAAAACCAACTCGGGGGCTGAAGGTTTCTTGGAGCCATTTGATGTAAGTAGCTCCCTTTGTGTTTTCTGTGCCGCTCGAAATTTCTGCTCCTCAATCAATTCTCTTGGATAGCCTCTCGAGGCAAATTGCTCAGCAAGAGTAGAGAGTTGTAGTTCCGCCTGTACGGGATCAGAATTGTTCCTAATTACTCGTAAGAACTGGGAATATAGGACCCCTCGGGACATGTGTGGTGGATGGTGAGACTGTGCTTGTATCAAACTATTCCGATCTGTGGGTTTTTTATAAAGGGTAGTACCCAGTTTATCTCCCTGTTTAAATATTGTGATGTCCAAAAAATTAACCTGTTTTTTGTCACATTCAAGTGTTAATTTAATAGGAGTGTCAAGTGCATTCAAGGCCTGATGAAGTTCCCTAAGTTCCTTCTCTGAACCTTTCCAAATAAGCAGGAGATCATCTATGTAGCGTTTGTAAAAAATAATATTGTCTTTACCCATAGGCAATAGCCACAATCTTTCAAATTGTTCCATGAACAAGTTCGCAAAGGAAGGAGCTACATTGGAACCCATAGCTGTCCCTGCGATTTGTAGGAAGAATGTGCCCCCAAACGCAAAATAGTTATGTGTCAATATAAGATCTAATAGTGACACTAAGAACTCAACCGGGGGAGACCCTTTATGTGTTTTAATGAGAGATTCTTTGCAAGATGTCAAACCCCTATCATGTGGAATCACGGTATACAGACTGGACACGTCCATTGTAGCTAACAGGCAATCAGTAGGAACTACCAGTTCGTTGAGCATGTTAAGTAAATGTGTGGTATCTCTAACGTATGAGTCCATAGTCTGCACCAAAGGTTGTAGAAATTGATCTATATATTGGGCTACTGGTTGAAATATAGATCCAATTGCCGAAATAATTGGTCTCCCCGGGGGGGCCGTAAGCGACTTGTGTATCTTAGGAAGAGTGTAGATAAAGGGGGCTTTAGGGTGGTCAGTCGTTAGAAATTGGCTTATGGAAGTATCAATCCATCCAGCTGTCCATGCCATCTTAATGGAGGTGTCTAAAACCTTCTTATACTCCTTCGTGGGGTCCCCCTTTAATTTAACATAAGTCTTACTGTCCGAAAGTTGTGTCTGAATTTCTTTGACATAATAGTCCTTGTCCAAAAGGACTATTGCACCCCCTTTGTCAGCCTGTCTTATAATGATCTCGTCATCATTCTTCAAGGTTCTAAGGGCCTCCCTTTCTATGCTTGTCAGGTTAGAAAAATGTTTGTTCTTAGTTTGGTGTGCAGATAGAGAGTCCTTTGCCAACAATTGTGTAAAGGTCGAAATGGCAGGAGCAGTATTTGGAGGGTCAAAAGCGCTCTTTTTCCTGAGGACCCCGTAAGGGACCATGCTTTTATCTCTATAGAAATCTCTAAGTTTAAGATGACGTTTGAATCTATGTATATCTTTATATACATCAAATGGCTCCGACCAATTTGTAGGGACAAATTTTAAACCCTTGTTAAGTAAACTGCATGCACACCCACTTATGACGTCATACAAGAGGTTTGGGCGCCAAAAGGGGTTTAAATGGAGTGTTTGTATGTATGTGTTTCACTTCCTGAAGACGGCTTAAGTGAATAGCCGAAACGTCGAAATAAACATCAATTTTTGATTTTGCACCTTCATAAAGTCCTGTGAGTGCGGTTCTTTTTCGTTATACATGTTTTGCTATAACCAGCACCTAGGCATTAACGTTTGTTTTGAGTGCACCAGCATTTGGACTGTATATATATATATATATTTATTTATTTATTTATTAAGCAACAGACATCCAATTTCCTACTGTGTTTAACCCTGCAGAGATGCCCTTATACTGGCAAAGTTTGCATGTCTAACATTTTGTGTTTTAATTACTCACTTGTGCAAGCCTATTTATCAATAATCTCATTTTAGTGGATTTTGAAACCATGACTTCCAGTTGTAAAAGTGACATCTGCCATTGGCTTGTACATGATTTAGACAGGTTTTGCCAGAGTATTTGCAGATGAGGAATTGTCACAGTTTTGTTGCATAATAAATTCCGGAAAAGTCACAGGTTTTTTTGTGGCTTTTTCAGATTTTTGGCGTCAAAAATTCATGGCCATTCCCTATTTCTTTAAGAGGCGTAATAATGGAAGAATTGAGTATAGTATGTAGAGGTAAAAGACTAGGAGAATAAAGAGGTTGAATGAGGAGAGGAGGAATAATAAGAGGTACACATAGGCCCAAACAGCCACCACCACAATAAACAGTTATTGTCTATGACAACTTACAGCAGCCCCTCTGGCATTTGCCAGAACCCACAGATTGCCAGTCCGGACAGTAAGGAGTGGTGACAGGCAGAAAGGGGTGTTTTATCTGTGACTGTTCTCTTCCTAAAGGCAGTGGCCATGTCCCGTGTTACATGGGTTCTTATGTTTTTTGATGCCGAGGTCCAACTCTAGTAGTATAACAAGTAGTAAGTATTGGTGACAGGTGGAGGTAAGTGTTTTGTAGTGCAGAAACATACTTTACTGCACTACATAGCACTGAATAAACTGCAGTGAATTTAAAAACTTAAATGTGGTTGCAAAGCTAGGTTTAAAAAAATCCATAGAAATTGACGCAAGCCTAGTAAACATGCCAACCCACGAAACCATCTCTTTAGACTGGAGTAAAGCCATGTTCAGCTGAAGGAATGCAAATAGTTCTTTACCACAAGGGCTAGGGATAAACAAACTTTTTCTTGCGGTACAATTTCATGGTGAAATCCTTGTGGTTTTAGCACTGGAAAAATGCAAAACTCTGCTATTTGCCTGTATGTGACAGATGCCACAATTTATTGTTATAGTTCAAATATCATGTATTAAGCTTGTTATTTTGTACGGCCAAAGATGGAGTGGAAAGTAGTTTATGCATTTTACCCAGTCCAGACAGATCAGTGATACAGTGCATTGGTCATGCATATTATATTATATTATATTATATATTATATATAAACCAATAATGCAGTGCAAGTAGCATAATACCTCAGCAAGGCTATCTGAATGAAGACTTTTGTATACTTGTCCTTTATTTGTTCTACTGTGCATCTGTCTTTTATCCTTCCCCTACTATCCCTTTTTCTTCTGTTACCCATTTATGTTTCTTCTGTTTTTCTTTACCCACCTCTTGTGCCTCAATTCTTACTTCTACCCTCCCATTTCTGCTCTACGTTTTTCTCCATTCTTTCTTCTTTCATTCTTTTCCTATTACCCCATAATACTTAAATCATACATATGCTTGTTCCTTGTGGTAATTTCATGTTTATATTTGTCCTAGGGAAGGAATCCCAGATGTCCACAGATCTAATTTATAGTAAAGGATGCAACCATAATGTAATGCTTTGTAAGGTGTATTAAAGGGGTGGTTCACCTTTAATTTAACTTTTAGTATATTATAAAATGGCTAATTTTATTCAAATTCCAGTCTCTTATTCAAGCCATTGCATGGTTGCTACAGTAATTTGGACCCTAACAACCAATTTGCTTAAAGTGCAAACTGGATAGCTTGTGAATAAAAGGCTAAATAACTCAATAACTACAAGTAATTAAAAACTAAAACTAATTGCAGATTGTCTTAGAATATCACTCTCTACTGCATTCAAAGTTAATTTAAAGGATAACTAAAGATGTAGGGCAGACATGTTGTACATTATGTTTTGGGCTTCTGTACCAGCCCAAGGCAACCACAACACTTTACAGTAAAGATATGTGTCTCCAAAGATGCCCCAGTAGCTCTCCATCTTCTTCTCTGCTGATTCACAGCACATGCTCTGTGCTGCTGTCACTTACTTATTTTAGGGGCCAATGCACAAGATACTTAATATATAATATAAATGTTACTGTATAAGGTTGATTAGTAAATCATTCAGATTATTGGTACATGGCAGTTCAGAAAACAGCACAATTAGCATCGGAAAATAATAATCAGCCCTGTATCATCAGCTTGTATGACAGGTGAACCTCATTTTCTGCTTGATAATTAGCGACAACCCCTAAGCTTAGCTTCGGAACAGCAGCTCAGAGCCCACTGAGCATGTGGGTGTCACAGACACTCCTAACAAAATTCAAGATGGGAAACTCCTGTGATAACTTTGAAGGCATGGATCATTACTACTGTAGAGATGCTGAATCTTTTGGTTAGTTCATTATATAAAATATGGCATTTCTAGCCATATTCATGTTTAAGGTTTAGTTCTCCTTTAAAGCTGAACAACTCCTTTGATATATGTATAATGCAAGCACTGCACCATAGAGGGAATGGGTGCACTGCTTCAATTAATTCACACAGGTAATTTTTTCAAACTCCAAGGGATGTGCATAGTCAATTATTATACTGCCATGAACAGGCTACATGCCATATGTTTAATGCACCAAAATATTTAAATGGCTACACTGGACTCCTATAAATATTGGGGGGAATTAATTAAAAGTCGCAGGCATTATTTAAAATGGCGTCTTTACGAATATTTAGCACTGCTCGCAATGTAAAATCAGTAGCTGGTGTATATTACATTGTGCATTTTTAACACCTGATCTTTAGTTTTGTTAAATATCCTGCCGCAAAAAAAAAGTTTTGCAATTGCAAAATTTTATTACATCCACTGCGAACGTTCTCAAAATCTATTTGTTTACAAACTTGATGGTGAAGTCGTTGAGGTCTTTAAGCAATCAAAAAGGACGCAAACATGGTCAATAGCTATCTTTGCACAGGTTTTTTGCGCTAGGGAAACATATTACATTACTCTATTGTGTATTAACACTGTATAAACATACATAACAAGACACCAGTGTTTTATGCATTTGATTATAGAAGGATGCTTTGTCAAAGTGATGGCAATAAGAAAAACAAAGATAGGTTCTGCTGCATACACATAATCTGACTACAAGACAAATGCACTGCTTTCTTCCTCTCCACCACACATTTTGTCTTCTCATCTTCACGCATTTTCCCCTAAGCACTCAATACCTTTCTTCAGCTACACAACATTCTTGCATCTTTTATCCCATCTGTTATCTCCACTGCCACCCACCCTCCTCTGGTCTAATATTTACCTTCCAATTCAATCACCCATGTCTGTTTTTTTAAGAGACTTAAAAAAACATATTCCCTGAAAAAGTCCCATAAAAAAGCACCCAGGCATGTACAGCAGACAGAAACTACATAACATGTTATATGAATCTATAGAACATGTGTGATCAAACTTCCATACTTTGTTAAAACCAATAAATGATGTCACTTTATAAAAATACTTTCGTGAAATTGCAGCAGAGACTAAATCATTGTAAGTATAATAATCCCATCTGGACTAATACTATATATTTCAGTTATGCAAACTCTGTTTCATACCAGAGCTAATTAAAGCAGCGTGATGTATGTTATTGTTTTTTCTGGCATACTCTAAAAAAAGGGCCTTAATATTTATTTAAAGACCAGCTACAAAGAGTAAAATCTGAGCAGTTATTTTTCTTTCTCTGAATTAACCTTTGAGCAAATATTTTTTTATACTGTGTGTCTGAATTTAACAATCCTTCAAATATGTGGCACCATAAGGCAAAGGCACTTATGCAGGAATATTTTTCTTATACATACCATGTTCCCTCAGAATCATATATTGACATGTTCACCATTCACAAGGCTGTTTTCCTCTTCTGCTCCTGGTCTGCCTACACCCGGAAGCATTGTTTTTGCTCGGTTGCAGGCAGACACATCGGATTTTGGCACCGAAACATGACATTTTGCATTTCGCGCCAAAATTGGCAGCTGTTGAAGAGGCAAGGAGAGCAGCAGGAATCCGCATTGCTAACATCGTCAGGCCCTAGCCTTAAAGGGGCTATGCACCAATATGACAAATATTCCTTATAGAATGTACCCAGAAATCACTTGCATCTTCATTCAGTATTCTGACCTGATATTCTGAAAATGCCACTGTTATAGGACACATTAAAACCCAGTCAGTAGCTCGAAAAAAAACATACAGTATAACTCCAGAAAGCTCCGAATTACAGGAAGTCCATTTTAAGGAAATAATTTAAACATTTTTAAACATGATTTCCTTTTTCTCTGTAATAATAAAACTGTTCCTTGTACTTGATCCTAAGTAAGTTGCATTAAACTATATTGGTTGCAAAACAATCCTACTGGGTTTATTCAATGTTTACATGATTTTTTGTAGACTTAGGGTCAGGCCACACAGGGCTTTTGGGGAGATTTGGTCGCCTGGCGACTAATCGCCTCGTTTTTGCGACGACCAATCTCCCCAAATGCCTTCCCTGAATCTGCACTGGCTAAAATGAAAAAAACGCAGGCGCTAATCACATGCGGCGGTTCGTTTTCCCAAGTCGCCTGAAGTCGCCTCACGAGGAAACTTCAGGCGACTTCGGAAAACTAATCGCCGCATGTGGACTTACCCTTAAGGTATGGTGATCCAAATTATAGAAAGATTCCTTATACAGTACATAAAACCCAAGGTCTCAAGCATTCCAGATAACAGACCCTACCTGTACAACTAAATAAGGGTTTGGATAAACACAAACTTCGATTCTTTTTAACTTAATCTTAATAGCTAATTTATAGGTATAATAGAGTTCATTCATTGTCCAGAGAGGACAAAGGAATAGTCAAATAATATATTCATTACTAACATCTGTTAAATTGTCCCTGGTTTATAGATCTTTTTCACATTTTATCTATTTGTGTTCTATTCTCATTCTATTTTATCTATTTCTGCTCTATTATTCTTCAAAACTATTATTTGATGTTATATTTTGTAGACAAAGTCATAATGCAATTTTAGTGAACATTGTTTCTTTTTTTTTGGAACATAACTGAAACATTTTCTACTCTTTAAAGATGGTTTCCATGGAAACTAGAGTATTAATTTTTAGTCAATAAATTCAATGTTGCAAGAAGCAGATGCTTTGTTTTTATATTTAATTATCAACCAAATTAAGATAACTGAATTTATATATTTTGAAACGTAAAATGCATATATAATATAAACCAATCACTTTGTTTTTAGGTAGCAGTTTTTTTTAGCTGAAAGCATTAGTGGGTACTAACAGAATAATGTCTCTACCCTTACATCAGTCTGTATGGGCCATTTATCAACGCCACTGTAGTGCTACAATGTGCATTTATTGATTAAAGGTACTCGTCCATTGGCATCTAGGTGTCATTTCATCCATCCTGCTTCTTGCCTAGAATTTATAGGCAGGGGAGCCTATTCATGTTGGAGAACTCTGAAGCTACCACAACACTAAACAGCTGTGTTAATAGGCACAGCAGACTTGTGGTTGGCTCAACTTCCTATGTGTTAATTCTGGGAGAGAAATGCTGCATTGTAGGGGGAAAAACATGGATTTGCATCAGAAAATTGAGCTTTAGCCATTGCCCAGAATTTGTAAAGGACCCTTCAAATTTGAGCTTCACACTAATGGAGTGTTATGGAGTGGTTATAAAAGTTATGTGATCTTCATCACACTAAAAACGAATCTTAGTGCAGAATAAAGTGTGTAGTGTACCATAACCTTGGGCTTTGTAAGAATGATTTCCCTTTTCTCTGTAACAATAAGACATAAGATAAGTACCATGTACTTGATCCCAGCTAACATATAAATAATCGCTTTTGTAGTCAAAAAAATCCTATTGAGTTTAATTAATTTTTAAATTATTTTTTTTAAAAGACATGGTGTGGAGATCCCTTATACAGAAAACCCCAGATCTCAAGCATTCCTGGAAATGGGTCCCATTCTGTACTTGATGAACATATTTGATATGATTTAAATTAGAGAGACGCTTCTTTGGAATAACCGTAGGTCCCAAGCATTCTGGATAATAGATCCTGTACCAACAGTACATTGTTTGCACACTCCAGGGCTCATTTGTGAAGGGAACATCAAGGTGTAACATTGAAACAACTCAGGCAAAGTACCTTGTTAAGCCCACTGTTCCTCTTAGTCCAGTACAAAAAGGGTAAGAATTTAGGGATCCCCTGGACACCCCTTACCTGTACTATATTTACAAGCTGCATCTGGAGTCCAGTAATACAATTGCTATGTGTTTTCCCTCTTCATATGAAATTTGAATATAAACCCCAAGCTACATGGTTGATTAGTAATTCACTTAGCTGCAGATTTTGATTTGTCAGCACGGTTTGGTTTGTGCAGTTTCCCATGATTCTTTCTAGACTTTGCTGAAGTTAGCTTAACAAGATTTCAGATAGTCTTGCCCAGGCATCATAACACGAGTGATGATTTAGTGCTGCCATTTCATAAGCCACACACTTTAAATCTGCAGATTTCTATGGAATCAGCAAATATTCTGGTCACCTGCATTATAGTCAAGTTCATTTTATCTCTTTTCGTCTCAGGTATGTATGTGTGATACGGCTCTATGTGGATTGGGTACATGAAACCAAATGAATGAAACCATTAAAGGTATAACATATAGCAACAGTAGCTAGGAGGAGCCATTAATCATATAGAAAGAAATAACAGGAAAAAGATGGGAAATAATTCAACAGCTATTTTTCCATGATAGTCATCCAACTATGCAGTCTACTATGCTTGTTGGCAACAATATGTTTAGGAGTTTGACAGCTTATATAAAACAGCTATTACAAACTATTTCATCTCAGCACAGTGTACTGAGTACATTTTATTTGTTGAAGTGTTAGTAGTCTATACTGTTACTGTTATAAAAGTGAAAGCATAATTTATAGTTCTGTAAAGTCACTTTCCTGTGCAGAGAAGCATCACTTTTTACTGTATAATAATCCAGAGAAAAGCAGCCAAGGAACTCCAGCTGTTATGGAAACTGCAGCCCATCACACTTTCAAAGCATCAGTAGCCATAACAACAGGTTAGTGCAGGAACAAAAGGATGACTAAGGGAGCATAGGCAGCTTTAAAAAGTACAGGATAATGCATAATTGTGCTGTAAATATAGATTTGTCTCTCTATCTCTTTTCAGATGCTTTCAATACCCCCTTAGTCAGATGTAAAACCAATCGGAAAATACATTGTAAATTGTATAGTGCTGCCTTATCAAACTAGGGTCCTGGGTTCGATTCCAGTCTGTATACAATCTGTAAGGAGGTTGTATATTTCCTCCAAGCGCCTCTGTTGATGTCCAATAGAAGTGTTTTACACTACTGTGCGCTTCACCGCTTCTAAAATGTTTAGTGAGTTTTAGTGAGTTTGTCATAGAAGAGATCAGGAGAGTATTTTTAGTGGAAAAGGAGATTCTGATATGCTAATACTCAAGTGGAGGGGTGTGTATAAGTACCTATATAAAATGTTTAATGGATCTGAGTAGCTTGTTTTTTTCTTGATCTAAGAATTCTCTAACTGTTGCAGTCCCCTGGGAGAACTGGAAATCGTTTTTCTGCATCTGTTTTTCTCACTTCTCACACATATATTATGTATAGTTGAAGTACTAAATACTACACTATTGGTGTATACTTTGAGGATATTGAGAGATCCACATATTCCTAGGAAAGAGACAGAAGGCGTATTTCATCTTGTATTTTTCCAACATAATTTGTAATAGTTCAGCAAAACAATTCAGACTCACCCCTCTCTTTTCACTGAATGTCTAAACAGACTGCAGAGGATTCAGAGTGCCCACCTTCATGCAGAGCTCCTCTAGCTGCAATTATTTAAAGCCAAAAAAGCAGAAATTGAGCCCAGTTTCTTCTGTTTTGGCTTTGAATATTTTTCCCACACTCTAAAAAGATAAAGGTAGGGTAACTGGCTTCTAATAAAACAATAAATTAATTAATTAATTAATTAATTTAATTAATTAATTTAATTTAAAAAATAAACAAACGTGTGTGTGTGTGTGTATGTGTGTGTGTGTGTGTGAATAGGGTATGAACCTTAGATTGTAAATTCAAAGGGCAAATAGATTAGTGTCTGAACTGGGAGATATGTAATAATGTAAAAATTTTTTCACCCTACAGTCTTGCCCAAAAACGTGCTGGTCCCAAGCAATGTTCCCTCTAATTCCTTCTTGGCTATGTGCGCAAAATATTCTTTTGTGGGCACATTTTAAACTTGTGTATGCATTTTTAAAAATTTTAAAAGCTTAACTAAAGAAGAAGGCTAGAAATTACCAATAGTACTAATATTTAGTGTGTCAGCTCAGAAACCAGTGCAGTTAGCTTCAGAATTTATTAATCAGCCTTGAAGAATCAGCTTATATTACAGACAAACCTTATTTTCTGCTTGTAAATTTGCGATGGCCCCTAAGCTTAGCTTCTCAATAGCTGGTCAGAGCCCACTGAGCATGTAGGTGTTGCAGACACTTTCCAAGATGGTAACCCCTGTGAAAAGTTTGAAGTCCTGGATCATTGCTGCTATTAACATGCTGAAACGTTAGGCTGATGCAGTCAGTAAAGTATGTCAAATGTGGCATTTTTAACCATATTCATTTTTAGGGCTTAGTTCTCCTTTAAACACTTGTATGAAATATTTGGCAAGGTAGAGAAGTGCTATTTCTCCACCAGACGTCCTTACTTTGCAATGTAATTATTAAAAACCTTTTCATATGTGGATCTTTACAGTCCATTTCAGTAATTTCAACATTGAGTGAGACCTTGCCAGCAAAAGAATCCTGCGCAGTGCTGCTATTTAGTCTACTTCAGCACTTTGTAGCAAGAATGACCTTCATTTGTTTTCAGGGTGCCTGCCACTTTTATTGTGACTTATCACCACTTCTTACTGTTAATTGCAGCAAGTATAGTCCCTTGCCTGTATTTTTTTAAATCTCTTGTATTTATATATTTTCATAGAAAAAAGTACCATTAAACATTTATATTATAACAGTATTATATTTTAAGATGACAGCCAAGATTACCACATAAGTATTTTTTGGGAATAAGGAATGTTATTAAATGAAAGGGAGTCATTAAATGAAAAAAGGGAAAGTATTTTTATGGACGTTTTGCTATGGGCTCCATGGTGACACTATACTAATACAGTAATACTGTATATACATCAGCTTCCTGATTGTCAGCATATCATGAGCAGATTGTTTTATCAACAGTTTTAAAGAAAGTTTTATGAAAGCCCAAAATTTACATTATCATAGCACCTGCCATTCAAGTCTGGTTAACATTATATTACGACGGCTGTTATGCATCATTGTTTTTGTTTTTTGCTATAATGTATAGTTAAGAAGCCATACTACAATGATTTGGTTCATCAATGATTTTCTGTTTTTCCAGCGTGGCATTAGAGAGTTCATTCTGAGTTCTTTATGTCAAATTTTGACATATCTGCCCATGCACAAATTTAGCTCTAATAGTCTGAGTACTATACTGGACTCACAGCTGCAGAAAGAAAACTGAAATTCACGCTAAGCAGTATTCTGTAATCGTAGTAATTATGTATAATATGACATCAGCTAGAGAATAACAGGCCTTAGACAGAGCATGCTTAAACATTTTCATTATTATGGCTCAACTCCACATCTGCATGTGTACCTCATTATATTTGTGAAAAGGTCATAACAAATGAAGATTTTTCTATGTTTAGAAAGGATGTTGAAACCCATAGTAATAATAAAGATGCTTTTGTCAACAAAAATAGAAATTAGAAAAGTAGAGACAACTCCAAAAAATAAATACTGATTTGATTTAGCATATAAGTTATTTTTGATCCAGAAAATGTTTTCTTAAAGCTGGGGCTTCTGAATGGGCTATGGTTTTATTATGTAACCCAGGAAGCATGAAATGTTTTAATTATATCCAGTGGTAAGCTTGCGCTTACCAAATCTGCTTGTAGGTTATTTATATACTGTGCATTATAATTATGAGGATTCAATGGGCAGGTAAAGGTACTGACAATGACAGGTAAATGTAATATTTACAATACATTTTAATGCCAGCTGTGTTTTGTGTTTGAGTGAAATTAAATGCCTACATTTTTTTTTTTGTAACTTCTCTTTATTGGAGGTAATCAGTGAAAAACAGAATAGCACAGTATACATGCATTAGACCTTATACACACTGGGAAAAGTAAGGTCACCATGGTGAGTGGGTACAATATTCTGTAGATCAAGTTGTGGAAACAAGTCAATAAAAAGAGACATCTATCGGCATTGACAACAAAAATGGAAATAATAATGAAAGAAAATAAAAAGAAAATAGAACCCAAAAAGCATTCTAATAGAAAATTATAAAATTATACGAATATTTCCAGACCCTAATCCAGACTGCATTCAGTCACATTGTGGTTTCGAAAATTCAAACTCAGAAATGGATTCATTTATCATAACATATCAACGATATCACTAAGTTGTAGTTTGCCCTTTTCTGTAGGTTAGCCATGGTGTCCATATTTCCTCGTATTTTGACATTCTGTGTTCATTATGGGCCGCCATATGTTCCATAGCTGCTCTGATATCAACAGCTGCAATAATTTGTTCCAACTGGATGGGGCCCCCTGGCTTCCAGTATTTAGCTATCAAAGTTGTAGTAGAGTTAAACAAGTGAAAGAGCAATTTTTTAGTAGGTTTGGGGATTTGTTCTGGAAACAGCAGCAGCAGTGCCACCTGTGGTTCGTAAGGAATATCTATGTGAAGGTCGTTTAATATAAAATGAAATACCGACTTCCATATTTGTTGGGAAAGTGGGCAGTCCCACCACAAATGCAGTAAAGTTCCATTGTCCCCACAGTTTCTCCAACATAACTGCGAGCGAGTATTCAAGATCTTGTGTAGTCGCATTGGGGTCAGATGCCATCTGTATAACAATTTCTTATGAGATTCAATATGATTCGTACATGTTGTCCCAGATAATATCTGCGCTGCTTCGTGGCATTGATCCACATTTAGGGATAGGTGTAGGTCTCTTTCCCATTTTAACATGTAGGGATATTTGTAGTCTGGAGGGTCCATGACTAAAAGTTTGTAGCTGCTAGAAAGAGTTCCTCTTGAGGACCATCCTGAAGCTGCTAGCTGCTCAAAGTTGGATTCTAGTGGGCAACTTTTATAGTTAGGTATGTGTGACATTAGCAGATGCGTTATTCTCACGTGGGTAAATCTATCAGTGTCTGCAAGTTGGTATTTAGTTTGGAGGTCCTGGAATGGCAGATTTATACCATATAAATCTCTAATTAGGGTCAGTCCTTTAGTTATCCACGATTGTATAGGCAAGTCCTGTAGAAAGAATTGAAGACTTAATAATGGAGTCCTGGGAGAGATGATTTTACCAGGTTCTATCTTAGATCTTTCCTGGTCCCAAGTTCTCATTATCAACTCAGTCGTAGGTAGGGCCAAATTTTGCTTAGGTCTGAGATGCGTTGGGGAAATGCCTACATTTTTTAAGCATTTTGCATAATGCTTTGAAAAATATGGTTATATTCTTTAAACAATCCCCCAAAGGGGAAGGTCATTTCAATAACAAATGTACCGTAATGTAGTGAATATTGATAAATAATTTGTAGGAAAAGTTTTTCTGTTTTTTTATAGCACAAATTAAGCTATAACATATAAATGTTGCCATTTTTGGAGTTATATAAATGCTACAAGTGAAGCACAGTTGCCTGAAGCAGTGGTCATGGCTACAAAAAGTTCATCTTCAATTCCAAATTGACAAATAAATCTTTTCTTGCTTCCTGAGTGTCGCTTTCGGTTATTATATTCCTCATAAACATCAACGGGATGTGTCATGATTGCTTTGGGTGACAATTAATAGATGATGACCCATGGTACTTGCCTTTAATGCCAAGACGTGACCAACTGTGAGTACTGGGTGTTGATGAACAATACAAGCAGCAGCAATCTGTTTGATCCATGTGTGATAATCATAAATAAGGACACGTTCCACCTTGTCAATAATTCCCCTTGAATTTATTAAAGGGGTTGTTCATCTTTGAGTTAACTTTTAGTATGATGTTGAGAGTGATTCTGATTCTGATTTCTGAGACAATTTGCAATTGGTTTTGATTTTTTATTATTTGTGTTTTTTGACGTATTTAGCTTTTTATCCAGCAGCTCTCCAGTTTGCAATTTCAACAATCTAGTTGCTAGGGTCCAAATTAACTTAGCAACCATGCACTGATTTGAATAGGAGACTGGGATATGAATAGGAGAGGACCCAAATAGAAAGAGTAGTAATCAAAAGTAGCAATAACGATAAATGTGTAGCCTAACAGAGCATTTGTTTTTAGATGGGGTCAGTGACCCCCATTTGAAAGCTGGAAAGAGTCAGAAGAGGAAGGAAAATAATTAAAAAACTATAAAAGATAAATCATGAAGACCAATTGAAAAGTTGCTTAGAACATACTAAAAGTAAACTTAACGGTGTTAACGGAATTGGAGGAGGGTGCATTGGTGGTGTTGGATTAGTTATTCTCACTTTTAAATTGTAACACTTGCACTTGATAAAGGGTTTGACACCCAAAACATATAGTGTAAATAAATTCACTTTGCAATAGTTGCTGCTGACTTATTACTAAATACTAACTAGATGCATATTTTGCCATGGTTCTGTCTGTAAATAGTCCAATTAGTCTGCATCTCATTCCTGTTTGGTGCATGCGTGACGTCACACACGCGTCGGTTCAACTTCGAGTGCAATACAATACTGTAAAACACTGTCAATCTCTCAGTACAGAGTATTCCCTTAAGGTATTCTTAGTTATTCTTGGCCACATAAAGACTCCAATGATTTGGAAATATCTGTTTTACCATTTCCATCTAATAAAGAAAATATCCTCCAAATTTAGAGGCACTTCGAATCCACTGAAAACTTTACAGAAAGCTTCTATTTCTGATTACATCCTCGTGTTCTGGCATTTGGACTTCAAAGATTTCTGTGAAACTTTATTAAAACAATGTAGCGCTATAGTAAATTGAGTGTTATTTACACCACTATTGAGCTCCACTCCCAATAAATGTGCACCGGATGAGACCTGTAATCTTAGGGAGTGAGCCCTCGCAACGGTGTGGAGGCAGGGTGTAGAGCAACTGTAACTGGATTCAGGGTATAATAATTGGGCGCCAGTGGTTCTTATAACTTAAACATGAACTGGTTTATTGAACATACACAATCCTCAGTGGAGTATACAATAGAGCATGACAGGATTTAGCATCACGTTGAATAGGCAATACTCACAGCACCATATGGTCAGTATTAGTCCCCACAGGCAAGAGGACGTGCTCAGCAGCAATAAAGGTACACCCAGCTTTCAGCCTTTTCCCTAAGTGGAACCTGAGGGGAATCTATCTACCCTGTTCCTATACACTTAGTCCCTACTTCTGGGCTATTAGTACCCGGGATCTTAATCCCTCTGACTCTCCTCGTCGGAGCCTTGAGCTGCTCAGCTATATAACCTGTCTGTCTGTTACTCCTAGTAACCTATAATGGTGAGTAGCCTATTCTTACTAGACCTGACCTGTCTAGGTTCCACAGAGCTCTGCCTTCCTGTTCATTTCAGAGCTAACACAAGATGGACAACTGAAAGCATGGCTTCAGAGCCTTTTATATCCCAGCACAGTGCCATCTGCTGGTCAATGTTAGTAGCAGGGGCCTAGCTTAGAGCAGAAAAGAGCAAACAGTACCCCTCCCAACTGTATTTTAGGACCCATTTAGGTGTCCATAACATTGAGGGACTGCCTGCACAAAATACTAGGGGTGGCTATTTCACACATCCCTACAACAATAATCCTTCCTTATATAGACATTTTCTAAATAGTTAATAGAATTATTTTCCGAACAAAACTATAATCTTGTACATATAACCAAAAAGTACAACTAAAACAGTTACTCAAAATATGCATACCTTATGTGCTACAATGAAATGGAAAATCTGAATAATTTCCTTTGGATGGAGTTTAAGTAAGGTATAATTTACTAGTTGATTTAATGAGCAGCCTTTTGGCAAGTTTGCATCTCACATAATCACCAAATCAAAGCTATAAAAGGATGAATGAATGATTTTGTTACACTGGTGTAAGGTAAAGTTGTTATAAATGTAAATAATCCCCGTTGCTAGGAATATCTAACAGAATATTTCATATATATGTATTACTTTTACTATATAAAATCTAAAAATGTATATGTTGGAGAAAGTGAGACAGCATTTACAGGCAGGCAGAATTTATGCAGAAATACAATATGGCGTATATGTAAACTGCCTGTAGTTGAAGAGAATCTCAAGAGCTTGCCTAGATGATCGTGTTCCCTAGTGTATAATTATCATCGTTCACAAACATACATCCTCAGTGAATCCCACTGCCTTTATTAACCCATGTAAAGCTTAGAGCCTCAGAAGTTGTTACAAAGAATTATATTCAGGACAACTGAATCTCAGTCTAGTGACTTGATGACAAAGCTTTTCCTGCTATCTATAGTCTAACTGCACTATATCAATGAATACCTTTTCTCTAATTTGTGTTCTCCTTGGGAAGGCCAATTAGCATGGGGAAGTTTTTATTCTGCCCCCGGTATTTGAGTCTTTACAGCAGATGGTAACCTATAACACTATTTATAGAAATCATCTCAACCATAGCCTTTTTTTCAAACATTCAGAAAATTAAGGATTCCTGGCTTGCATCTGCAGATGTTTCTTAAATATGAATGTATTCATGTCCCTTTAGCAATCAGCACTCATTCCCTCAAAATATAAACATGTAACTGACACCTGCTTTAAATTAGATACACATCCAATGCAATTGGTCTATATTAGTATTAGATTAGTAGTATTAGATTAGTATTAGATTAGTATTAGATTAGGATTCATCCAAATCCCCGAATACTGTTCTGAATCTGAACCAAACCCATTTTTTTTGCTTTATATTGAGTTTGGATCCAGCCAGGCTAAATCCTGCTAAAAAGGCTTAGATTCAACCTATTCCTGAAATGAATCCGGGATTCGGTGCATCCATAGAATATACACAGATGACTTGCAGAAAATTGAATAGTTAAATAGTTTTCATCTTATTATATCTAATTAGTGCAGCACCACCTGTCCAGACATAGCTACTAAGATTAAAATGAAAATCTAAATATGATCTCCTATACCCCCCAACATTATAAAATAGACTAAACTTTCTTAAAGGGATACTGTCATGGGAAAAAAAAATTTTTCAAAATGAATCAGTTAATAGTGCTGCTCCAGCAGAATTCTGCACTGAAATCCATTTCTCAAAAGAGTCAACAGATTTTTTTATATTCAATTTTGAAATCTGACATGGGGCTAGACATTTTGTCAATTTCCCAGCTGCCCCAGGTCATGTGACTTGTGCCTGCACTTTAGGAGAGAAATGCTTTTTGGCAGGCTGCTGTTTTTCCTTCTCAATGTAACTGAATGTGTCTCAGATGGGTTTTTACTATTGAGTGTTGTTCTTAGATCTACCAGGCAGCTGTTATCTTGTGTTAGGGAGCTGCTATCTGGTTACCTTCCCATTGTTCTTTTGTTTGGCTGCTGTGGGGAAAAAAGGGAGGGGGTGATATCACTCCAACTTGCAGTACAGCAGTAAAGAGTGATTGAAGTTTATCAGAGCACAAGTCACATGACTTGGGGCAGCTGGGAAATTGACAATATGTCTAGCCCCATGTCAGATTTCAAAATTGAATATAAAAAAATCTGTTTGCTCTTTTGAGAAATGGATTTCAGTGCAGAATTCTGCTGGAGCAGCACTATTTACTGATTCATTTTGAAAAAAAAAAATTTCCCCATGACAGTATCCCTTTAAAGGAGAAGTAAATTCCCTGGGCGCAAATGATGTTGTGATGGCTGATTCTGTTAATGCTTTTAAGAGTGGCTTGGATGATTTTTTGGACATACAGAATATCAAATGCTATTGTGATACTAAACTCTAAAGTAAGTATAGATATGGTTATATATCATTTATGTGAGAGTAGGGAGGGGTGTGTGTATGGATGCTGGGTTTTCATTTGGAGGGGTTAAACTTGATGGACTTTGTCTTTTTCAACCTGATTTAACTATGTAGCTATGGTTTGTGTTCCAGTCCTTCTCCTGCTGACTATACAGTAGCTATGTGGTAATCTAATCCACATCAGGGCAGCACTGAGCTCTTGCCCTTGGCTGTGGCTACACTACAACTTTTGGCCAGGGCCACTATAAGGTACCAGTGGTCTTAAAGCATAGATCTGAGTCCCACGGGAGAAATATGTAGCAGTTACCCCCAAACATGTGAACATACTGTATAATAAGTTAGGCAATAAAAAAAATGGTCTGTGCTTTCAACAGTCATGACATGGCTTGATTGGTTTACAGTTTTTACAGCTGCTCTGTAAGAATTCTGTTAAGAGTTGGCCCCCTGCTGGTTGCTGTTTCTTTTTGGTCAGTCTGTACTCTACTAAAGTACTCAATGTAGCTTAAATAATAGCCTATACAAAGTGAATGCTTTATTTGTTTATGTATTATTTAATCATATTTCCTCTGAAGTACAGGATACAAAATAAAATTGATTTGTAATTCAATGAGCGGAATTACAGGCTGTCTACAAGGCAGCAATCCTTGCTAACATCCTTGCAAGTAATATGACAAATATAATCAATATGTAATGGTAAATATTACTCTGTTAATTAAACTGTTTTTGCTGTGATATGTATTTAAGTAGCACCAAGTGTCACATAATCATTTCACCAGTCTTGTATGCAGCATTGTGCAGCTTTACTCCCTATATATTTATATATTCTAAGGGTCGATCATTTGCTGTGGGTGATTCATTCATTTTTACGTGATTCTGTAAGTGAGCCAAATGGAGAGCCACTAGTATCTCATTCAGACTCATCAGAATAAATAGAGCAATTAAGTACCTTGTAAGATCTATTGCCCTTGCAGTTAGAAGCTGCCTGCTCCACAATGCTACCTTGGAAAATAAAGACTGAGAATTAAAGTTGCCCTTTCTAAATTTAGAAATGTTCAAATAAATGTTCAAATAGAAAATTTGACATGCACAGGCTGATAAAAGCTGCAGACTCGGCCCCTCCAGACCAAGTCAGCAGTTTATTGGTCCATTCATGGGCCCTTGGGAGAGCTATCTTTTTAGGGATTATACAATAAAAAAACATATTTATCCTTTAAACCTGCTAGGTCAAAATTTGGGCAGATATCAGTCTTGCAGGCCCATTGGAGGGCCACTGAGCAGGACGTGTATGGCCACCTTTACATTATACAATATTCTAAACACTTCCCTTTCAGTTACTTCCAAAATGCAGAATGGCAGTCACTTCAAATCCTCTCCCCTTTTCTCTTGCTTTTATTAATTGCAGAACATTTCTCTTCAAAAGATGGTCAGGTCTACATATCTGCCTGCTTCACCTTTATACTTTTTTACCTTTGTTGAGAACCTATCAATGCACTACACTTTTAACCTTATTCAGATTCCCCAATCTTCTCTTAGCCTACTTTCACTTTTCCTGGAGCATTATCAAAAATTCCAATATTTAACGAATCTAAATTGATCCATAATGTATTTTGCTTGAAACCATTTCATCTCTTTGCCGAACACAAAACGTGAGATAAGTAGATCAATGAAAAACCTGAAACTGTGTTGGCATCATTATACTTTTATGCAAGTTCTTTCTATTTTACAGCAGGTGATAATAAAAAGAATACCTAGTTACTAGAGAGCCACATATCCTAGCAACCAGGCAGTGATTTAAATTGCAGCCTGGTAGATTAATAAGAGAAGGTATGACTACCCATTAGAGTAAGAGGATATTATAGTGATAAATATCCAGCTTTAGACAGAATCTTCTTTCTGGTTCTTTCTGGTTCTCAAGCTTTGTTGACTCTAGCAAATAAAAAGCATTATTAATTTCAGGCTGCAGAATATGAAAGCAATATATATCATAAATGCCGTTTTTTTAGAACAATAGTGCCCACATCATTTTAAAAGTAAATAGTCCTATAATAAAGTGTTTTTGTATAACCTTTACTTGTATATATTATCAACACAGCATCATAAAATGACTGTGTTTTTAGTCATGTATTAACTATTATTTGTATATGTTTGTAAAATAACTTACTTTTACTGATGCCAGTTAATACAATTCACTATTTTTATATTGGGCTGTCCGCTAGAAAATCCCTCACTTGACTAAGCGCAATCCAATGTTCCTTGCAGAATCAGCACATTTTAAGTACTTTTGTTATTATTATTAATAGACCCCAAACACCGCAGCAAAAAATGTATTTGTGGTGGTAAACGAATGAAATCCTTCATAAAGACATAAAATAAAAGAAATAAAATGTCATATTTAATTGCATCCATGCTGTGCCTTGAGTGAGCATTTTCTAACACTAAGGGGCAGATTTACTAAAGGGAGAAGTGGCTAACGCTAGCGAGTTTTCACCCACAGGGACAATTTACTAACAGGCGCAGATGCCAATTCGCTAGCAAACGGGGCCGTCGCTAGCGTTCATTTGCAATCTGTCGCCAGGCAACTTTTCAAGCAACAAATTCACTAAGGTGTAGATATTACTGAATGTTACCTCTTTCTCCAGAGTTGACTTCGCCACCTCAGACCAGACGAAGCGTTAAAAGAAGCTAGATCTTCCTCAATCTTCTGTCACTTACATCATATCCTGTGTGCCGAAAATGCATTAAAGTTCAAAAAAACACTGGCTACTTTTCCTTTTTTTAAGCAGGATTGGCTGCAAAAGTCCTAACTTACTTTTTTGGGTAATCGATTTTCTCCACACATTAATTTTACAGTGGGCTTATGTGTAGGGCATTATATTAAGACTCTTGTCTTTATTAAGGTTCCCTGGATATGTGTAACTTCAAGCATTTGCACCAACATTTATAATAAAGACCTCCATACAACTTTAAATTACCGCCGCATGCAAATTGACCTAAGCGCAAGATCACTAGCGAATTTTCGCTAGGCACAAACGAACGCTGGCACATCTTTGCTATGAAATGCTCGCACTGCCGAAGTAACGCTAGGGAAAGTCACCAGCCTTCAGTGCCCAGGACGCAACTTCGCATTTTAGTGAATTAGCGTAGTGGTAGTGAACTTGTGCCTGGCAAAGTGGTGCGATGTGTGTGAAGCGGTCACTGGCGATAATTCGCTCTTTAGTGAATCTGCCCCTAAGAAAGACTTGGCCTACAACACCTACCTGCCTACTAAATAAAGTTTGGTTAAATACAATTTTATCATGGTAGAGCCTTTAGTCAGATTAAAATGAGGGGTCTGTAGTTTAAGGGGTGGCATTACTCAAAAGTTATTGCAGGTAAAATGGTTGATGGTGGCCCCCCTGATTGTGGGTCTTGGGTATATTCTGTTCCTGCCCGTTAACTAAATCTTTCCTGATTTAAGAGCCTTAAACCAGTAACCTCAGAACATTAAACGAAGAGATTTCAGTTGTTTGTATACATTATTATTAACTTCTGTTCCTGAGGATGTAATTCAAAGTTACAATCTTTGTATTTGTTCTTTGTTATTACATGGCTTTGTGGAGTTAGCTGGAAATATTCTCTGATCTTTGCCAGGGTCATGTTGTGCATTCCCAAGAGGCTTTTCTTCACAAAGGAGGTACACTTTGGGACACTTAGCAGTCTCCTCAAACTTTCCCTTAAAAGGTATTTGATTTTATGCAGCCAAGAATGACAACCATTTCAAGTGGCATGCCTGCTAGGAACAGATGACAGGAATCTCTGGCTCTGGAGAATGAAACCCTCTATCAGTTTCTGTCATATTCTTCTGAGATAGTATGTTAAGTCCAACATGGTGCACAAAAATCTCTGCTAGCTTAACTTAAGAAAAGCTCTAGCATTATTTGATCTATTTATTCTTCTCCAGATAAAGTATGCAAGGCAAATTGCAAGCATCTAAAGCTTTTCTGAGCATCTAAGGACCTTGCAATACACTGGGCATTTGCATCAGTGTATTTTTGACTTGCATGCAAAGGACACTTATCTATATTAAGTCACTGAAACATTCCAAAAATCTCCCAGTGAGAGCCTTATTTAATAATAAAAAAATGCTAATTTAAAGTTACCTGCCATTACATAATTTTATTTCATTCCTGGAGAAAAGCCAACAGGGAAGTAATATCTGCAGTCAAGAAAAACATGATTAACAGAAAATACCGTATGGTTGAAGTAGTTTTGCAGCAATCAATAATGCTTCAGGGTCTTTCTGTGGCAGGAAATATCTTAAGCTATGATTTTTATCCAAGTCCTTGTTTGCATAGAAAACTGTTAATAATTATGGATATTAAATAAAGTATGTTTTATTGATATGTGTAAGGCAGAAACCAGGGGTGTTTAGAACAGAAGAAGCAGACCTGGCAGTGGCAGGAGGTCCCAGGATCACAGGGGATCCTGAACGGCTCTACCTTGGTGAAATAGGTATGCTTACAATGTATTGAGGCCCTACATTTAACTTTCTGTTGGGCTCAATACCATCTAGTTATGCCACTGGCTGATGATACTAATACTCACTGATACTCACTACACTGGGAACCTTGTGGACTACCAGTAAAAACACACATTTGGGGGCCACCCCTGTACTTCTTTGGGGCATTGCTAAGCCTCCTGCTTTCCTCTCAGTTTCACAATCAGTCTTTCTTTCAAACAACCTCTCTGCTCTTTGCAGTTGCAGACAGCACCCCCAGCCCCTTACACAAGAAGATAGAATTCCTGCTCTGTGTCCTGCTTTGACAGACTTTCCTAACATTTCCATTACAATTGGGGATGCACTGAATCCAGGATTCGGTTCGGGATTCAGCCAGGATACGGCCTTTTTCAGCAGAATTCAGATTTGGTTGAATCCTTCTGCCTGGCCGAACCTAATCTTAATTTACATATGCAAATCAGGGGCGGGAGGGAAATTGCGTGACTTTTTGTCACAAAACAAGGAAGTAAAAATGTTTCCCCTTTCCACCCTTAATTTGCATATGCAAATTAGGATTCGGATTTGGTTCTGTATTTTCACTAATGATTCGGGGGTTCAGCCGAATCCAAAATAGTGGATTTGATGTATCCCTAATTACAATTAAATATCTTTTCAACGGACAGCCTTCCTGTGGAAAGTGAGCTCCAGTATATGAGCTTATATGACTTATGGAATAAAGTAACCGGCGTACTTGTTCCTCTTAGAAAATTCCAAACTCTTCTGATCACTTTACCACTCCATACTGTGTGTGTGTGTGTGTGTATATATATATATATATATATATATATATATATATAATACACAAGAGCCATGAATATCTTATTATAAAATTATATAAAATATCCTTATAAACATTGAGTAGTGATGTCATTTCTGTCACGACTCACTAAAACTTCAAGAATCTGAGTATACCATAAAAAATATTTTGGAATAATTCCTTGAAAGAGCAATATCTTATATATCGGAGTTCCATGACCATGACCTGTATAAAAACACTCCGCGTTCGGCCTCGTGTTTTTATATGGTTATGAAACTCCTCGGTAACTCATAATATCCTTATAATTTACAAGAGGGGGTACTTTATTCACTAAATATTATGATCGATAAGATATTGCTCTTTCAAGGAATTATTCCAAAATATTTTTATGGTATACTCAGATTCTTGAAGAACTAAAATATTAAGGTTGGCACCTGCCATACCATGAATGTAGGTTTATATATGTGTGTGACAAAATAAGCTATACCTCTCCTTTGAGGAAGTGACACTTTTCTAGGTTTGTTAGTTCATATCTAATCACTCTTAATGAACACAAATACAACTATGTGTTGTACTATTTGTTACATTGTTATGTAATATCAAGGGGCACATTTACTATGGGTCGAATATCGAGGGTTAATTAACCCTCGATATTCAACCATCGAAGTTAAATCCTTTGATTTCGAATATCTGATGAACTGGATTATAATGAAACACATTGCAATTCTCCTGCAATTCTCCAACCGTTTTCCATTTACAAGGTACATTTTTGCCAGTTGGTAAATTGTTCACAAAACATCTATTTATTGATTTGGTTTTTGCTGCTCTGAATGATGACACAACTACTGTATATATTTGATATACAGTAGGACCAGTGAAATAATAAAAGGGTGCAATAGGTCAAGTTGGATTAAAAAATGTGGAATTAAATAAGCATCTTAAATTAAATCATGTACTTCAACTTATTGTAGGCGATAGAAATGGAGGAAGCTTTACAAATAAGGCTTTGCACAAAAAGTCAAAAATATTAGAAGTAAAAATCAACGTATATGCTATAACTTTAAGTAAGACTGTTTTCATGAAACTGGACACCTGAATATTTATCCTATTATCCATAGCATATGCTCCTTTTTCATGATGAATTTATTAGAATCACATCACCACAGCAGTGGGATCCCGCATTAATTCCAACCAGAGCCATAACATTATGGATAGTATAGATACAAATAAAATAATAACTGGCTAAACTGGCCAGTCACTTATGAACTGCTAGTTAGTTCCTATATAGAGTGAGTATATATGGGAAGTTACATCAAATGAGTAATAACAGTGGAAATGTTTACTACTGGTGCCACTCTAGGAAACATGATGAATAGAATGAATAGTTATAGATGTATTATGGTGTGTGCATTAAAAGAGATGCTGCCAATCTCATTTCACTGCTTAATTTCTACCAAGCTTATACTTCCTAAAACCGCCTACAATTTGGCAATTTCGAGAAACAAACAACCATCTTGCTGAGTCTCTAAATCAACACTTTTTGGGTATCAATACTAGAAAACGTGTTCTCATTTGTTCGAAAGACATACGTTTTACTGAAAGAATCTGGTGAATCAGTCAGTTGAATTAGTTCTCTGAGAGAATTCACCAACTTTATAGCATTGTTAAAAGCAAATTTTTAACCTTAATTGTTAACCTAATTTATTTTAATCTTAGACATTCAATACTTTCATGTACCATGAAAATATCTATTTGGAATCCATGCATATTACCCTTATATATTTATACATGCTCAAACAATCTTGATAGCTATAATTCTCCCAGTTCATTAATAGATTAATCACTCTTTTTTTTCTGTAATGTCTTCTAGAAACAAGAACTGTGCTCTCAATGGGGCCTTACTAGTGGTTTAGAATTACATACACATATTGCCATCAAACTATACCCATTTTAATAAAAGCCAGTATTATGCTAGCCCTCACTACTGTTTCTTTACAGCTGTAAGTAGAATGCATGAGTTAAAATCCCATGACACAATGATAACTTGCTTCCAGGGATGACCCTTAACAGTTACAATTTGCTACATTACTTGGAGATTTTCAGCAGCATCTGTGAGATGTTAGCAACTATTGTATCAATTTGAAAAGCTGCCTTTAATCAACCTAAGGTATTCGGCTTAGCAGGGCCAAAGATAAAAAATGTTCCAAGAACAGTTTACAGAGTATGCAACCTCCCTCCTAGGGCTGAATCAGAAGGGCTTAAGAAGGTGAAAATGCAACTTTAGACTTCAATATTAGAAAAACATTCACAAATAAAAAGCAATTAAAAAAAACTCTGGTGAACTGAAAACAACTGAACTAAAAAAAGCATTTGAATCTGAAAATATTCATTTAAAATTATAGATTCATTTTCCTGATCCCAATACTAGTCCAGGCACAGCCTGTAATATCTGAAACTGTTAAATTACTTTTTTTTTATAAAGATTTTATAAATAGCTTATACTTATAAATCAATGACATAGGAGAAACAAGGCATTTTCCATATATGGAAGAAATACCACTGACTGGCTGGCATCTGTGGAAAGTTGCATAAACAAATGTTTCCCTTCTTTAGGTTTGTTTTAGCCTAGTTCAACCAATTCAGAGTATGTTAGGAGATATTTTCCAGATGCTTCTAGGCAGCTGCTCTGCTCCCACAGCAACTATACTAGCAAATCTATATATAGACACAAAAAAACAATGCTGAATCGAGCCATTACACTTAAAGGATGGGATGCTATCTTGGTAAATTGTAAAGTTGATATCTTAAAGCTTTTAATTTTTGAAAAACAAGAACAATGTTGGGCTAAACAGTCTTTTTTTCAGTGTGGGTAACAAAGATAGAATATTCTATAAGCATCACAGCAGGACTAATATCAAAGGTTGCCAGTTTTGCCCATGGACCAACTTACTCCGTGTGTGTTCCATTCCAGTCACTTCCTGTCAGCTGATGACCTCAAACATTAGTTAATGGGAACCATCTGCCAAATGGATTTTATTCTGCAGTGACTTACTTCAACTGGATTCTGCAATGTGAGTTACAAATAGTCAAGCATCTTTTTATGACAAAACAAGGGGATAAAATTATTTCTCTGGACTGCCAGAAAAAAAAAGTATGCCTTGATGCTACAACATGCATCTTTTCCTTACAGCAGTTTTAATTCTACCTTGAGCACCATTTAAATAATTATATTACATTTCTTACAAGCCTGAATGTTAAAGGGACTCTGTCATGATTTTTATGATGTCGTTTTTATTTCTAAATTACACTCCTTACACTGCTAATACAGTAATTCACTCTACGATATAAAATTGAATTTTTTTAGTTGTAATATTGGTGTGAAGGCAGCCATCTCAGGTCATTTTGCCTGGTTATGTGCTTTCAGAAAGAGCCAGCACTTTAGGTTGGAACTGCTTTCTGGTAGGCTGCTGTTTCTCCTACTCAATGTAACTGAATGTGTCTCAGTGGGACCTGGATTTTTCTATTGAGTGCTGTCCTTAGATCTACCAGGCAGCTGTCATCTTGTGTTAGGGCGCTGTTATCTGATTACCTTCCCATTGTTCTGCTGTTGGGCTGCTGGGAGGAGGGAAGGGAGGGGGTGATATCACTCCAACTTGCATTACAGCAGTAAAGAGTGACAGGTTTATCAGAGCATAATTCACATGACTTGTGGCTGCTGGGAAACTTACAATATGTCTAGCCCCATGTCAGATTTAAAAATTAAATATAAAAAAATAATTTGGTCTTTTGAGGAACAGATTTCAGCGCAGAATTCTGCTGGAGCAGCACTATTAACTGATGCATTTTACAAAAAAAATGTTTTTTTCCCCATGACAGTATCCCTTTTACTAGACTCTTTTGGGCAGGGCCCTCTTTACCTCCTGTATAGGTTACTGATGTTTTTGTGTGATTTCCTATTGATCCTCTGTACTGTGCCCACCATCAAAAACTGATCTAGCCAGGGGCACTGCACCAATAAGGTGAGTTGGGGAACTCACCTCAGGTGGCAGCGCCGAACAAGTTCCCAGGGGAGGCAAATTGCTGCAGAGATCAATATTGCCCTCTCTGTACCAGTAATGCTGCCTCTTCTCAGAACACCTTTCCCCCTCCCCAGGCAGGAAAGTTAAGCCTAAGACGGCTCCTGGTTGAGAATCAACAAGAAGAGAGAAGCTGACCTCATCAATTAGGGGTTCCACTTTAGAACATTTTGGTGGGATCATCTGGTCTTTGTGGCATCAAATGTGAGGAGATAAAAAAGATTTGGGTGTGTCAAGGCAGGTTGCAACAAACTTTCTTATCAACTTTTTTGTTGTTGACATAATTGTGTTAAGGCGATTGTGCAATTAACTGCTCACTACAACCTTCCCCCACCTCAATCCTCTTCTGTAAAGAGTTTTTAAAATAAAGCAGGAGTTGCCAACCCTAGCATGGGGCCCCTGTGAACATAGAAACATTTTGCATTAATTGGCTTATTTCCTGCCCTGTATTAAAGGACTATGTTTGCATCCATATGAGAGAACCACATATGTTATTGAATGTTTTCAATAACAAAGAATAAATCTGTACATTTTCATAGAAAGGCATGGACCAGAAATTGTGCTGTAAGAAACATTTGTTTGTCAGAAAATCCTTTAATGGTTTTCTGTTTTAGCATCTTTTATAATTTAAATAGCATTTCATCAAAGTGTAACCCTACAGGCCCAAAATCTTTTGGGATCTTGTAAATGAAGTCACTTGAGGTTTCTACCCAATAATTGCATAAACATCCTCTACAGAGTTTCATTAATTACCCCTTAAATATAGGAATGGCAACAGATTATTTTGAGCTTGTTAATGATATAAGTATAAAGCTGAGAGCAAAATTTCCTCCAAGAAACAACTGCTTCACATAAACTAAAAATACAATACATATGAAATTACCTAAAATGAATAAATGCCAAGCAGTCCTCATTACATTTTGCATTCTACATAAAAGGGATTTTCTTTGCTTTATTTCCATCTATAGAACTTTTACACCAAAACATTGTTCTATTGATACACTAGCGCATTGCATACTGAAGACACAAATGCATTTTGCATGTAACTTATAGAGCCACAACATTTGCTCCAATATTTGCACATCACTTTGTGTCTAGTGACTTGTGCAAAACTGAATGCAGTTTGCACGCAACTACCCATTACATCCTGGTCACGATGGTGTTAAAACAAGAAAACAAGAAGTTGTATCCACAATGAGATCAGTTAAAACGTGGCATTTCTGCAGAAAGGTAGAGAATATGGGACTTTATCCTACACTTAGAAACTGTGCAAATATCACCTTTATGCTTTTGTATGAAAGCCAAGTAAACCACTGCTGTAGCAGAGTAAATACAAGTCTGCAGAGATGATTCTATACAAAGTCTACATTCATTCTCCCACACATTAATGTACTGCCTGAATAGTAATACAAACTCCTACAGGTATGCCCCACTCTCTTCTTTTAGACATTTGGGTCACTTGATCATGTTGGCCTTTAATGCAGATATCAGACTACACTGAATGTATCTGATTACTGATCATTTTTACCATCTCTACAGGGGTGTAACTGTGAAGCAAACAGGCCCTGAAACTGCTTAGGGGCTATAATAATACAAACTGTGGGCAACATAATTATTATTATCATGTATTTATAAAACAACAATAAAGTATAGAGGGTCTTTAAATCACACATTAAACCTTTATTTGGTGCACAAAACAATCATAAATGTATCCAAAATATATCAAACATCCTTTGATGAAGCATCTAGTGATGTGAAACATGTTAGGAGGGACAGGTTCATGGGGCACTGACATATTGTCCTTTTAGTATTGTTGATATTTATGATTGTTTCTTATGTTTGTTTTGTGCACTTGTTATAATTGACTGCTTAAAGTGATACTGACATTAAAATGCATTTTCAAAATATTAATCTACATTAAAAGTTACCTATAGATCATGCTGATCATTTTCACTGATAGTTCTCCTTTTGTAAGTAATTGTTACTTGAAGTTCATAAACCTGACTGTTTCGCCAACCTGACTGTCTCTTCCTAAAGGAGAACTAAAGCCTAACTAAAGAAGTAGCTAGAAATGTTGTACATTGTGTTTTGCGCCTCTGTACCGGCCCAATGCAACCTCAGCCCTTTAGCAGTAAAGCTCTGTGTCTCCAAAGATGCCCCTGTAGCTCCCTATCTTCTTTTCTGCTGATTCACTGCACATGCTCTGTGCTGCTGTCACTTACTGAGCTTAGGGACCCACTCACAATATACAGTACACATAGAATAGAAATGTCACAATATAAGGCTGATTAGTGATTATTACAGATAATTACAGCATGGCAGCACAGAAACCAGTGCAACTAGCATTTAGAATTTAATAATCAGCCTTGTAGCATCAGCTTATATTACAGACAAACCTCATTTTCTGATAATTTGTTACGACCCCTAAGCTTAGCTTCTCAACAGCTGCTAAGAGCCCACTGAGCATGTGAGAGCAAGATGGTGACCCCCTGTGACAAGTTTGAAGTCCTGGATCATTGCTGCTATTGACAACCATAAACTTTAGGCTGGTGCAATTAGATTAGTATATAAAATATGGCGTTTTTAGCCATATTTATTTTTAGGGTTTAGTTCTCTTTTAACCTGTCAGTTAGAGTTTCTAATGCTTACGGATGCTAACTGTTGCTGCACAAATATGGCAGCCCCCTCATACAGGAACATGGGGGTAAGGGGGCTCCGGAGCACACCGGGACTGCTGTCCAAGGCCCCCCCTCCAGACCCCTCTACTTCGTTGCCGTGCATGACACCCACTGGTTTACAAATCCCAGGGCCCCGAGCACATGCACGAATGGAGCCGCACAGCGTTGTTTTTTTTTTTTAGGGCCAGGAGATTGGGAGAGGGGGTCTGGGCCAGCGGGGGCCCATGAGGGCCGGGGCCCACTGGGTTTTTTCTTGGTGTCCCGTAGACCCAGTCTCACTCTGGTAAGAAAGGTAATGTAAAAGCATCAGGCAAATACTTTTATGGCAAAATTATAAATAGCATTCAAAGGCAATGTTATTGATAAAAAAACTATTAATTTTTGATGTATACAAACAATTGGAATTCACAAGGATCGACACTGACGCAGCTTTACTGCTCCACCTTTAGTGTTTTATTATATAACACAACATGTTTCGAGTCTGGTATGACTCTTTGTCAAGTGTACAGCAATGTGTAAAAAGGCATATAAATAGTTAACAGACAGGATATGACCTCATGAGGTGAATACACACCCCCCACCCACAAAAAAGGAAAAGAAAAAGTTCAAAGAAAAATTAACTCTTAAATTAGTAGCAAATAATTTTGCAGAGGAAGTCAAATTTAACCCCAAAGTCCGTATTCCAAGGCAAAGAATTACGAGTCTGTGGTTCAATCACTCTGTGAACAATATAATTGCTGGTGTCGCACTAACTAAGAGTACAAAACAACCTCGAAGTAGTTCTACATTTCAGGTATATTTTCTATACATTACCATAAATAGGGGGATTCAGTAAATCTCTTAGGGCTTGGAAAAGACAAATCAGTATCTGGAAAAAGAGTTTAAACAAAGTGTTAGTATATGCAAGGAAGTCACAAAAAACTTTTCACACTCCACGATTCGTTTAACCCTTTTGGATTAACTGTATTAAGTTTCCTAATCCAGTACATCTCTCTTTGCGATAATTTGAGTTTTAAATTGCCACCTCTTGGAGGGATATGCACAACTTCCAAGACAAGCCATTTAAATTGGTTGAGATTATGGTTCATAGCCGAAAAATGTCTAGCCACGGTAGTATCCGTGTAGGTATCCTTTTTGAAATTTCTAATGTAGTCCCGGTGTTCCTTGATACGTGTTTTTACTTTTCTCCCTGTCTGTCCCACATAGGCCATCCCGCATGGACATTTTAACAGGTACACTACATTGCTGGTATCACAAGTGGCGTAGTGGTGCAGGCTTATAGGGTTACCATAACAAGGGTGGTTTATACTATCCCCCTTTATTATGGACGTGCAGCAAACACAATTAAGGCGCCACTGCAGCACCCATTGACGTACCCTGGCGTTGCCAGTAGTACTCCCCTGAGAACCTAAAATAATTTTTCTGTAGCACTACTGATAAACAGTCGAGTATAAAATACAGTAATTGGGGTGATAAATTTGTATCCAGTAATTCCTCTTCTACGACCCTGATGCCCTCCTCCTGTGGGATCGAGGTATAGAGGCTTTGTATGTCTATACTTACAAGTATTACATCTGGATCTAACTTGTCTAGGGCATTCATTTTGACTAGCAAATCAGTGGTATCCTTCAAACTTACTGGTATGTTATAGGTTAATGGTTGCAAATAGCTATCCACAAATTTGGATAACGGTTCTAAAACAGACCCAATCCCAGAGACTATTGGTCTACCTGGTGGGTTAGCCAAATTTTTTTGGATTTTTGGAAGGAGATATAGGACGGGGGTGCGTGGAAACTCAGTTATTAAAAATTATTTTTCTTGTGTTTGAATAACCCCATTTTCCCATGCTTGTATGACCATTACGTCAATATTTCTTTTAATCTCCTGTGTAGGGTCACATCCTATTTTCTCGTAATGGTTTGGCGTATTAAGCTGATTAAGTGCTTCAGTTTCGTATTTAGCTTTATCCATTACTACTGTTGCGCCCCCTTTATCAGCTTTCCGTATAATGATAGTGTTATTATTCTTAAGGGAGTCTAGGGCTTTTTTCTCTTTAAACGTCAAATTAGAACATGGTCGTTTACCCTCTTGTAAAGATTAATTTTTGATGTGAGTATATCTTTAATGGCCCAGTGGGGCAGTGACTGATGAGCAATTTTATGTATTTATAGAAAATGTAGGACCTAGTCATTTCTAGCTACTGCCTTTCTATAAGTGAGAATTGATTGATACAGCTAGGTGACATACAATCTCTCTCCTTGTATATTTTCCTGTGTGCTTTGATTTGATGATCATTGTTAATTTTTTTCTCTAGTAGTGTTCGTGAGCAGTCATAACATATTCCTCTGCTTTGATAAATGTGTCCATTTGTTACATACATTCCTGACTGCTTTCGGTGTCTGGACAGTGTTAATAAATAGGGAAACTTTGATAAAGCTGCCCTTCTCTTTTTATATCTGTAAAATTAAACAGATCATTGAAAAATTCACATAACATAATCAAGCCAACAGTCTGCTTAAAAGAGAGATTTTGAGAAATCCCTAATCAGTGGCTGAATGTACATTAAGATACCTGTGCATGGAGCAGATTCACATTAATTCCAAATACATGACTAATTAGCAATCCATTTACATGTGCTGAAGACTGTAGTGGTTTCGATACAGCCACGCAAGCAATAGCCACACAATATTGGCAACTCATACCTTCAATTAGTATGCTAATAGGGATTCCAATATAAATAATGCAGAGCAACAAACCACAACTGGGAAAATGTTATTTTAATAATTAGAGGTATGATATTATAACTATCAACCTCTGCATGATGCATTTTTGACAAATCTTTACATGCGTAACTTTTTTTCTCACTCAAAATGCATTAATGTGCTGACTTTGTCTTGGCGATTTTTTTGTCTTGGAGACTTTTTGTCCAAACGCATTAAAGTCTTGGCATTTATCTTGCCGACTCTTTTGTCGCAAAAAAATCCGCAGATGGTGAGAATTCACCAGTGATGGCTTCGCAGGCAGCGCAACAGTTCGCCAGGCAAAAATTAGCTCAGACAATGCTAATTCACTAACATTCGAAGTTGAGTCCATGGCGCAGAATGCTGGCGAAGTTGCGCTAGTGTTAATTCGGCAAGCAGAGCGAAGTTGCTCTAGCGTTGTCTAATTTGAATACGGTGGGAAGTTCAATAGACGTATATGTTGCAACCAGTGTCGGACTGGCCCAACAGGACACCAGGAAAACTCCCAGTGGGCCCAGGTGTCAGTGGGCCCTCAGGCTGCTAAACTTTTGGTTGATTTGATGGCCATTCCCTATTTCTATGAGAACAAAGTGGCTAAATAGGTGGAATGATAGATTATAGTATGTAAAGAAAAGAGACTAGGTAAATAGAGTTGTTATGATGCCATACACATGAGCCCAGTGTATAGTTTATGTGCCATATGTTAGGAAATGTAGGGGGGAAGCCGGTTACCCCCCCAGAAAATTACGCTCTTTTGCAGCCTATCACCCTGAAAAAAGGAATAGACGCTAGCGTTTTTTGGGACTTAGAACAATTTTCAACTAAATTTTTATGAAGTATTATCTACTCTATACTTCGGCTGGTCTGAGGTGACGAAGGCAAGTCTGGTGCAAGAGGTAACGTTCAGTAAAATCCAAATCTTAGTGAATTTGCGCAGTTATGTCCCTTTGCCAGAGCGCAACTTTGTTAGTCTCTTTTGCTAGAAGTTAAGCCTGTGCCCGTTAGTAAATCAGAAAAGTACCAAAATGACGTCACGCAGGCAAATTTTTGCCAGTGTTAGTCACTTAGCCCTTTAGTAAATTTGCAAATATCTGTATGTTCGCACACTCAGTAAAAAATGCAATTTAAAGAAGAGTGGTTTGAAAAAAAAGTTCTTTACTTTACTTTTATACAGAAAAAAACATTTTACATCGATAACACCATACAAGGCAAAGTTTAAACAATATTAAAAAATCGTATAGAATATAACCCACTCATTAGTAATGCATAGCAAGCAAGGAACAAGCAAGGAGCGGATACACCTACCAGAAAAATGAGAATGGCCCCTTGACAAAGGCCTTGGTGCCGAAACGTTGGGGCCATTCTCATTTTTCTGGTAGGTGTATCCGCTCCTTGCTTGTTCCTTGCTTGCTATGCATTACTAATGAGTGGGTTATATTCTATACGATTTTTTAATATTGTATAAACTTTGCCTTGTATGGTGTTATCGATGTAAAATGTTTTTTTCTGTATAAAAGTAAAGTAAAGAACTTTTTTTTCAAACCACTCTTCTTTAAATTGCATTTTTTACTGAGTGTGCGAACATACAGATATTTGATATTGATACAGGTTACCTACAGTAGGGGTAACATTTGTTTCTGCACCTCTAACTATTTTTGAAAATTTTGGTGTGCCCTCCATCCATTATTAACTCTTTAGTAAATTTGCCCCATGGAGTCACTTTCCATCCATTTAATTATTACACCTTTTATAAGAAATCTTTTCTGGCTCTAAAAATTTTGGAAAAAAAGATATACATATTTAACATTCACTTAGAATTAGGCACAATGCACATTTCTAGTGCCACATGGAAGCACAAATTAACTGCATTGCAAACTGCAAGGGCAGGTATAACAAAAAAACAGTACAGATGCCCCCTACTAGGTAACCTGCCCTTCATGTGCCCCGATTTTAGGAAAGGTATTTTATTCTGGAAGCATGCAAATAGGAGTAGTAAATACATATTAAATCCCTTGGTAGACCTATAATTATTGAATGGATTTCTAGAATGTCCTGTGCAGGGTGACCCAAGAGGATGTAACTAAAAATATTTATCCTTCACTTATATCATCATCAATTCATCATCTTTTATTTATATAGCACCAGTAAATTACATAGTGCTTTACATTATATAGGTTTCCAAGGTAAATACCCATTTATTTCTTTTTCCAGTTAATTTAATTTCTTGCTTAAATACAGTAATTACATTATTGTGCAGAATGTACCTCGCTAACAAGCTTGCAATCTTACAAACACCTGGTGATTTTCAGAACAAAAGATTGTATGACAATTATCTAATTACTTTTACCCAAAATGGAAATGTTATTATATTAACTATATTTATGTAGTTATAATCTTAACTGCACTTTAACCCCACACGTTCCATTTCATCTTGTAAATCCTCCCTGTTCTATGTAATTTAAAATAATTAGTCTAACCTAATTAAATTTTTAAATTTTTCTTTCTTGCTTTGTGATTAAAGTATTCACAAATGCTAGGAGTGATCTGTATTCTGTCAACACTTTTTCCTTGCCTTGCAATCTTTTCCTTGTTTTTTCTGCCAGCCTGGCGTCAGATGCACTTCAGCTGTTCTTGGATAGCTAGACAAAGATGCTTGTGAGCACAGATCACAAACAGATCACAGGCTAGCAGCAGCAGCAGCAATAAAATCTCAGAAATTAATTGCACTACATTGGCATGGCTACAAAAACAAAAAATATGTTGGCTGCAAAGTCTAATTACTGTATATCCAGAACATCAACTGTTCAAAAAGGTTCCTTTTACACCAACAATAGAGAGTAAATATAAAAGTTAGAACAGAAATCCAGACTATATCTCATTGCAAGGTCTTGACTACACTACTTAATCTGAGAGACTCATGAAACTATTCACCTATATTGCAGTTAAATGCCAATGCAGTTAAATATTGAAACAATATATAATTCTTGAAAATGTACCATCTCTTTTATTTAATTCTGGAGTCAGTATAAAGACCCAGCGGATTGGAGTGGCAACAAACATATACAACATCTTTGGCTTATTCAAAGTCCAGCGTCACAGTTGCAACAAATACTGGAAAAAAATTGGTCAAGTATATAACTTGGGCTAGGGTTTATTTTTAAAATGTGCATTATAGTACTTTATTTAATATCTGTTCATTATACAGGTGGGCTTCAAGTTGCCTATTAATGAAGAAATACTATTATAATTATTATTAACAACATGTATTTCTAAAGCACCAACATGCTCTGCAGTGCTGTACAATAAATAGATGCATACACTGAACATACAGATTACATGGAAAAAAATCCAAACAATAACTGACACAGGAGGGAAAGAGGGCCCTGTCCAAATTAGTTCACAACCTTAAAAAGGTATGGGTTTTGGTATTTCTTGCACGAAACAATGCATTTTTAGTGCCCTAGTCCTTGTGGGAGGGAACTCCCCCTTATATTACACAAATCTCATCTCATTATACCCTAAGCGGGGTATTAGGGGTAAAAAAACAATAATTTACTTATTTTTCTCATGCTGAACAAAATCTTGTTACTACATAGTAACATAATAAGTTAGGTTGAAAAAAAGACACATGTCCATCAAGTTCAATCTTTTAACTTTTTTTAACCAGCCTAACTGCTAGTTGATCCAGAGGAAGGCAAAAAAAACCCATCTGAAGCCTCTCCAATTTGCCTCAGAGGGGAAAAAATTCCTTCCTGACTCCAAAATGGAGTCCCTGGATTAATTTGTATTATGAGCTATCTTCCTTAACCCTGTATTCCCTCACTTGCTAAAAAGCCATCCAATCCCCTTTTAAAGCTATCTAATGTATTAGCCTGTACAACTGATGCAGGGAGAGAATTCCACATCTTCACAGCTCTCACTGTAAAAAACCCCTTCCGAATATTTAGGCGGAACCTCTTTTCTTCTAATCGGGAATAGGTGACCTTGTGTCAGCTGGAAAGACCTACTGGTAAATAAAGCATTAGAGAGATTATTATATGATCCCCTTATATATTTATACATAGTTATCATATCATCCCTTAAGCGCCTCTTCTCCAGCGTGAAGATCCCCAATTTAGCCAATCTTTCCTCATAGCTTAAATTTTCCATAACTTTTACCAGCTTAGTTGCCCTTCTCTGTACCCTCTCTAATACAATAATGTCCTGTTTGAGCACTGGAGACCAAAACTGTATGGCATATTCTAGATGGGTCCTTACCAGTGTTCTATAAAATGGAAGAATGACCCCCTCCTCTCTTGAATCTATGCCCCTTTTAATACTTTTGTGTCATCTGCAAACACTGATACATTACTTACCCTATCCTCCCCGTAGTCATTAATGAATGAAGTTAAATAAACGTGGACCCAATACCGAGCCCTAAAGGACCCCACTAAGAACCTTACTCCAAGTAGAGAATGTACCATTAACAACCACCCTCTGTACCCTATCCTACAGCCACTTTCCTATCCATGTGCAAACAACTTAATTAAGCCCAACAGACCTCAGTTTAAAAAGCAGTCATTTGTGGGGCATGGCAAAATCCAAATACCATATATACTCGAGTATAAGCTGACCCGAGTATAAGCCGAGGTACCTAATTTTACCTACGAATACTGGGAAAACTTATTGACTCTAGTATAAGCCTAGACACAACTACAGCCCTGTCTCCCAGCAGCGCACATTCCGCCAAAGCGACCCCCCGCGATCAACCGGACTTCTTTGCAAAGTTGATGGTGACAGAGAATTGCCAAACGGATTACTGTGTGCATTGTCCCACTGTCCCACTACCATGTGCAGAGGGTGCTGTGTGATATTGCCATCACTGTTAATCTTTCGTATAACCAACAGAGGGCGCTGTGTGATATTGCCATCACTGTTAATCCTTCATATAACCAACAGAGGGCGCTGTGTAATATTGCAGTCACTGTTATTCTTTAATATAACCAACAGAGGGCACTGTGTGATATTGCAGTCACTTTTATTCTTTCATATCACTAACAGAGGGTGCTGTGTGATATTGCAGTCACTGTTATTCTTTCATATAACCAACAGATGGTGCTGTGTGATATTGCAGTCACTGTTATTCTTTCATATAACCAACAGAGGGTGCTGTGTGATATTGCAGTCACTGTTATTCTTTCATATAACCAACAGAGGGTGCTGTGTGATATTGCAGTCACTGTTATTCTTTCATATAACCAACAGAGGGCGCACTGTTATTCTTTCATATAACCAACTGGTGCTGTGTGATATTGCAGTCACTGTTATTCTTTCATATAACCAACAGAGGGTTCACTGTTATTCTTTCATATAACCAACAGAGGGCGCTGTGTGATATTGCAGTCACTGTTATTCTTTTATATAACCAACAGAGGGTGCACTGTTATTCTTTCATATAACCAACAGAGGGCACTGTGTGATACTGCAGTCACTGTTAATCTTTCATATAACCAACAGAGGGCGCACTGTTATTCTTTCATATAACCAACAGATGGCACTGTGTGATTTTGCAGTCACTGTTATTCTTTCATATAACCAACAGAGGGCGCACTGTTATTCTTTCATATAACCAACAGAAGGTGCTGTGTGATATTGCAGTCACTGTTATTCTTTCATATAACCAACAGATGGCGCTGTGTGATATTGCAGTCACTGTTATTCTTTCATATAACCAACAGAGGGCACACTGTTATTCTTTCATATAACCAACAGAGGGCACTATGGGATATTGCAGTCTCTCCCCAAGTGAACTGTTGGTATAGGGATCATTAAAAGTTACTGCAATCTCATCTACTGCCAGCTGACCCGAGTATAAGCCGAGGTAGACTTTTTCAGCACATTTTGGATGCTGAAAAACTCAGTTTATACTCGAGTATATACGGTAGATCACATCTACTGCCCCCCACTGTCCAGCATCTTACTTACCTCATCATAAAAAGCAATCAAATTTGTCTGATATGACCTATTCTCAGGGTCAGAAAGGGGGGCCCGGGGCCCACCGGGACTGCTGTCCAGGGCCCCCCTCCGGCCCCCCCCCACTAAGATGTGTCGGCTCAGTGAGTGAGCCGTTCATTTTTTTTTTTGCAATTCTAAATATCTGGAGATGGGTTCTGGCCCGACGGGGGCCCACCGGGTTTTTTCCCGGTGTCCCGCCGGGCCAGTCCGACACTGCCTATTCTTCATAAAGCCATGCTGATTGCTGCTCATAATGCCATTCACTTGGACAAAATTTTGAATGTGATCCCTTAACAAGCCTTCAAATAATTTGCCCACCACATATGTCAAACATTCTAGCCTATAATTCCTTTTTAAATATTGGAATGACTTCAGCTTTTCTCCAATCCATAGGTACCATACCAGATGAAAGTGAAGCTGAGAAAATCAGAAATAGAGGCTGGTCTAAAACTGAACTAAGCTCTCTTAGAACCCGTGGGTGTATGCCATCAGGCCCTGGAGCCTTGTTTACATAGATTAGACTAGATTGAGTTGAGCCATCAGTGCAGCTATGAAGTGAGTCTGGGAACTCAGGCTCTTCTATTGTATACACTGAAGAAAAGAACTGATTTAGCACATTTACCTTTTCTTTATCTGGTATAACCATACTGGTACCATTATTTAAGGGAGCAACACTCTTAACACATCTTTTTACTATTAATATACTTAAAAAGCTTTTTGGGGTTAGTCTTAGCCTCAGCCGCAATGCACTCTTCATTTCCTTTCTTTGCCTTGCGAATTGCTGATTAGCAACATTTATTATAGTGTTTATATTCATTAAATGCAGATTCTGTCCCAACAGAGTAGTTGTAGTTTAAAATGCCTTTCTCTTCTTTCCAATTAACTTCTTTACTTCTATATTAAGCCACATAGGGTGATTCTTAGTGCTTCTACTTTTATTCCTTATGGGAATAAATTGAGAGCAGTAATGATTTAATATTATTCTAAATAACAACCATTTCTGTTCTGTGTTTTTAGCTGCAAGCATAATGCCCCAATCAATGCTCTGAAGGGTAGCCCTCAAGGCACTAAAATTTGCTTTTCTGAAATTCATGGTTTTTGTTGCCCCAATGTATATTTGTTTTTTGCACCAGACATTGAATGATATAACATTATGGTCACTATTACCCAGGGGTTCAATGACTTGCAAATTTGCTATAAGTTCTGGGTCATTAGAGATCACTACATCCAGAATACCTTTTTTTCTGGGTGGCTCCTCAACAACCTGTGCCATAAAATTGTCATGCAACAAGTTTATAAACTTGTTCCAATTAACTGATCTGGCAGTACTGTTGCTCCAGTCAATATCTGGGTAATTAAAATCCCCCATTATCATTACTTTACCCAAACTAGCAGCCTTTTCTATTTGCATCAAGAGCTTAGCCATCTCCTCCTCACTTACATTAGGGGGTCTATAGCATATCCCTACAATTAATTTGCTGGACTCTTTACAATTGGTAAATAACTCCACCCATAAGACTTCTGCCCCCTCATTTTCTAACATCGCATTCTCCTTTATATAAGCTTTTAAATCCTGCCTAACAAACAGACATTCCTCCCCCTCCTTTCCTCCGAAACAAAGTATAGCTGCTGATATTAACTGCCCAGTCATGCGACTCATTCAGCCATGTTTCGGCCACACCAATCACATCATATTTTCCCTCCAGCACCAGCACCTCCAGATCTCCCATTTTACCAGTCACACTCCTTGCATTTGCAAAAATACATTTAATACTGGTCCCATATTGAACAAATGACATGTGGTCCACCCTATCCTTAACAGTACCCCCAACAAAATCTCTTCCCCCATTTTCCCTTCCTTTGCCCACTATCTCATCTGACCTGTCTTCCATTGAATCTTTTAATGAACCCTCCCCCCACAACTTAAAATCTCCTCCAATCTTCTAGCCATCTTCTCCCCCAAAACAGCTACAACATCATTATTGAGGTGCAGCCCATCCCTAGCAAAGAACCTGTAGCAGACTGAGAAATCAGCCCAGTTCTCCAAAAAAACCCAAACCCTCCTCCCTACACCGATCTCTCAGCCAAGCATTAATCTCCCTAAGCTCCCACTGTCTTCTTAGCGTTGCTCGTGGCACAGGTAATATCTTTGAGAAAATTACTGCATCTTTAGAAAAAAAAAAAAATTAGAATAATACTAGAAACCTGGAACATGTCATTATCATGATGAAAGGATAATGCTTTCCTGCACTTGTGTTTCAAATGTGTTCTGCCTACTGCTCTTATTCAAGAAAAGTTATTTTATTAAACTGATAACTGATTGCAGTGGAGAATTTGTTCTTTTTAACACTTACTCCCTTCTCCTGGACCAGCTAAAGAAGAACATTTTAGTCATTCATTCATTCAGAGGGAAAGTATGCTTTCTTTAAGCACTAGGAGGAAGAGTGGCTTTAAAATAGCTCAATAACTATATTGATATTTTAGTTTCCAGGGGAGGAAAAATATCAAAGAAAATCACAGCAAAGAAAAATTGTATAAAAAAAAATAGGGAAATGCACATTTTTTTAGTTGTCACATTAAAAAATAGTACCAATCAGGAAGTACAGTACAATATTCTAATTTGGTCTGCAAAACCAGCAAAATCATATTTTAAATATTTTTTTAAAATGTAACTTTCATATATATTAAAACAAGACTTGATGTAAGGAGCTCTTCTGTACATGGTTTAACACTTCCATCAATAGGCTTCCACGTGTTTTACCTGCTTATGTGTTTTCAACACAAGGATTCTCAACTGAAGATATTTATTAAGTACGACTTTTCGTATCAGCTCTTCAACATAACAGCTGCAAGACAAGTGAAGCATGTCTCATTGTGTATGTGGTCTGACTTAGTGTTGAACCTGCATCATCTGTCTAAGGTAAATTGAGCTGACATCTGGAAGATGCAATGAACACAGGATGTTATGTTATTGTATATTTGGCTCTTGGCATACCTACCGAATACTGATTCTTTATTAAGTAGACTGTTTACTTCTAAAATAAAAAGCACTATACCAAGAATTTAATTGAATTACTAAATTAAAACAAAGCAAAATATGCATTAATTTATTTTAAGAAATTGTCCAACAATAGAGATTAATATCAGCAGTGATGTTTCTGGTGCTCATACTGCATACTATTACATGGGACGTTTTTGATAACCATGGTACAATGCTGCTTTAAGCAAAGTTCTCCTGTATATCGGGTGTTGAAATTGCACTCTAATGATGTCTGCTCACAATTGCAGATTGCATCCAAAATTTTAATTTGCACACTACACTGGCATTTGTAAATAAGCCCTATAAAGTTTCTCAAGGGTGTTAAATATTCTTCGGAGCATCATTAATTATGCAAACTGTTAGTTTAGCTCTAATAATTCTCTGGTGCATTCAGCCAGTGCTTCTTTCCATTCATATAGTCTAGTAAACTTTATTATTTGTTTGTTTTGCAGGTTGGCTTATTTATGTGCATAATTCACAGGATATATTCACACAAGCTTTTATTATAGCCCTTACATGCATTTTGCAACACCAAATGGATATATGCATTGTTATCCAAATATCTTTGTATGCACAAATTTGTAGTACTTTCCGTGTTGGGTAAGCACAGTGGTCAGTGCCTTTTTCTACCAACAGCATCTAAGCAGCATTGTTGCAACCTTATTGTATATTATTTGCTATATTTAGGGCAATACACAGGACAATTGATCAGTGTTCACCACAAATTTAACTCCAGATTGCTTACAGAATGAACTTCAATTAAAATAATTGGCGTTCGAGTTCATCACCCCTATATACTCATAGTTTTTACTCCTATTTATTATGGTAAAAAGCTGGTATAGAAAGGCTATGTTAATTAATTCAAGAATCTGGTTTGAGGGAAGCAATGCTGCTGCCAGTGGATTGCATTGATTTGAATAAGAGACTGGAATATGAAAATGAGAGGGCCTGAATAGAAAGATGAGTGATAAAATGTAGCAATACATTTGTAGCCTTACACAGCATATGTTTTTAGATGGGGTCAATGACCCCCATTTGAAAGCTGGAAAGAATCATAAGAAAAATGAAAAAAAAAAAACTATATAAAAAAAATAATGCAGACCAATTGAAAGGTTGGCCACTCTATAACATACTGAACATTAACCTGCAGATGAACTACCCCTTTGAAATGGCTTCTGGGGAAGCTGTACTGATGCATTTCAGGGAGGTCTTAGGAGATCAAATATGTACTGAGGGAGAAAGCATGAGCTTATTCTTTATAGGAACTGTCTGGAAAGAGCTGGATTGAAGATGCTAGTGGTGAACCTTAGCTGATTCCAAATGAGAGAAAATGTGATTTCTATTATTTGGGGATGTTATAAACCTAAATAGCATTCTGCCTTTTTGTACCCTGAAACATCCTGTTTGTATTTCTTCCTTTACTCATTCTTGATTGTCACAAGGTTTGTAAATAACTAATAAAATAACCATGGCATACGTGTTATATACTGTAAATTCTAGGGTGAGTTTCTAGGCCTTCTGCTTCAGCTCCTTTGGGTAAGTGGCATGCAGCATAGCCTATTAGGACTGTAGCTACTAGCAATGCATTTGTGGCTGTTAAGATAGGAAACACAAGCACTGCCTGTCTGTCTAGGTTAGTCAAAAAGTTATCATTGTGGTTTCCCTCAGGAAGGCATGCTCACAGCATCTGCTGGTTTTCACTGTTATTGATTCCAGGGTCCTGCAGAGATATGATACCACAATGCAGCTCAGACATATTTTCATAATAAGTTTATGAGTTACTTTTTTGCTTCCCTTGCACTAACCTAAAATGTGAAATGGTCAACAGAGAAAAGGTTGCATGGACTCTAGATTTTCGTTATTAAACAGAGTAAAGAACAACACTGTTATTAAAGGAGTAGTATAATCTCTGGGGTGCCAAGTTGTTAGGCACCCTCCTGGTGATTCTAGTCATTTACCGGCTATCCTGTGCTGGCTCTCTACTTAAAAACCTACTTTAAAAAACACACACCAGTGCACCAAGGGTACTGTCTGTTGGTTGCTGCACAACCAACTTTTTTCAGTCTTGCAGGTAATGCCCTAAAGGATTTGTTCATTTTTTAATTTACCTTTGGAATTTCAGCTCCTATCTGGTTGCTAGGGTCTAAATGACTATTGATTTAAATGAGTGGCTAGACTATAAACAGAGAAGGGCTTTAATATAAAGGTGAGTAATAAAAAATAACAATGAAATTGTATCTTTATACAGTATGTGTTTTTTTTAGATGCTGGGGTCAGTCAAGGCCGGAAATAGGGGTAGGCAGAAGAGGCAGCTGCCTAGGGTGCAATGATAGGGTGGCGCTGGGCAGCTACTTCTAAAATCTAAAAGTTTTCTGCCTACCCCTAGCTGGGTTTGCACCCCTTACTCCCCTTCCTTCCCTCTGTCACCCACCCCTCCGTTGCTCTACCCTCCCTCCTGTCACCCTCTCCTACCCTCAATCATGTTCTCCTTCCTCCCCTCGTCGCATTCTCCTCCCCTCCATCGCATTCTGTTACCCTCAGTGGTGTTCTCATCCCCTCCGTCGATCTCTTCTTCATCACACACACAGGGGATGGGGGGCGGCTGGGCCAACCGGGTTGCCTATGGTGCTCAGCCTGGCCCTGGGGTCAGTGACCCCCATTTAAAGCTGAAGAGAATCAGAATAAGAATGCAAGTAATTCAAAAACTATAAGAAACAAAAATGAAGACTAATTGTAAAGTTGCTTAGAATGAGCCATTCTGATGTAGAAAATGATTATTTGAGTCAATTTGCAAATGACTTAACCATTTGCATGGACTCAACCATGCATTGATTTGAATAAAAGATTGGGCTATGACTAGGAGAGGGTCTGAATAGAAAGATAGTTAATAAAAAGTAGCAATAACAATACATTTGTGGCCTTACAGAACATTTTTTTTATATGGAGTGATTGACCCCTATTTGAAAGCTCGAAAGAGTCAGAAGAAGACAAATATAAACAAATAAATAATGAAAACCAATTGGAAAGTTGCTTAGAATTGACCATTCTAACATTATAAAAATTGACGTGAAGGTAAACCACCTCTTTAATCCACCCAGATTAATTCAGTTCCATTCAAACCTCTGCCTATTACACCCAGCCAATGCTTCTTGCTAAGGCCCCTGTGAGGTGTATAAATGCAGGTGAAGGTTGATGGGTCTGTATAGATAATTGTATTACTGCAGTGGAGCAGAATTATGGACCAAGCATGGGCATATACTGTGCAAGGGGGGGTCACTCGACCATTACTGGAGTTACCCATTAAACAGGACAAGGGACCCAAGTCTCCAAAATATGGTTAAAATTGTAAAGTTTGCAGTCATTGGTGAGTGATTCTGTATGCATGTCTGTAAGGGTGTATTATTGTTTAGTAAATTGGGAGCTGTGGCTGTTGCAGTATGGGAACTCACCAAATACAGTTCTACCTCCTCTGTATTTATTCTATTTTATTGTTAGATTATAATTTATGAAAAAATGGTTATGTCCTGGGCTAGTATTCCCATTCATTAGCAGGACTTTTCTTTGTTGTGCAGTTCTGTTCATGTTTGACAGTAAATCGCTCAATATAAAACATTTATTCTAGGGATGCACCGAATCCAGGATTCGGTTCGGGATTCGGCCTTTTTCAGCAGGATTCCGGCGAACTGAATCTGAATACTAATTTGCATATGCAAATTAGGGATGGAGAGGGAAGAGTGGCTTTTTGTCACAAAACAAGGAAGTAAAAAATGTTTCCCCTTCCCACCCCTAATTTGCATATGCAAATTCGATTCGGTATTTGCCCGAATCCTTCGTGAAGGATTTGGGGGTTCAGCCAAATCCAAAATAGTGGATTTGGTGCATCCCTAATTTATTCATCATGAAATATTTAAGAAATAGAGTCTGGTGACCTTGAGGACCTTGCTAATGAGCACGGTCTACTTTATCAGTATTTGATTTGCATCTCTATATTTGATTTATACATCCTACTTCTGTATATCAATGTGTGTAAATACATATTAATAATAACCGACATTAGAAATCACGGGCCCCATACAACAAAAGCCCCATCCCAGATCTCTCCCACACCACAGTTAAAAGACCACACAGAAATCAGTGCTAAAAAAGGTAACCCACACACACGTTATAAATAGCTATTGCTGGTCAGGGCCCCCTTATAAGTTAAAAAAAAAAACTGTGGTGCCAGGGCCCCTCATAAAAGTTTTTTTTTAAAAATTGGTGGTCAGGGCCCCCCTACAAGTTAAAAAAATAATTGGTGACCAGGGCCCCCATAAAAGTTTTTTTTGAAAAAAAAAACATTGGTGCCAGGGCCCCCCCTTACAAGTAAAAAAAAAAATTGGGGCCCAGAGAATATTTTTAAAAAAACATTGGCGCCAAGGCCCCCCTTGGGGCCCCAAAGAATATTTTTTAAAAAAACATTGGTGGCAATGGCCTATAGAGTATTAAAATAATACATTGGTGGCCAGGGGATTAAATAAAAAAACACACATTGGTGTTCAGTAGAACTTAACTCATGGCTTCAGGACTTCAACTTCGCCTCCTATCGTAACTTTGGGTCTTTTCGCCACTTCAGGACTTGGGCTTAGCCACAAGTCCCCATGATGTTGCCTCAGGAAGACACCCTCACAGTATCTGTTGGAATTTCACTGCTACTGAAGTCCGACAGAGACTTGACACCACATAGGAGCATAGCAAACCAGACATAGAACAAAAAAGGAGAGGCAGTGGTGTAACTAGATTTTACTCCCACAGCAAATTAATTTTAGGGCCCCCAACATAACCAGAGGTTGTCATTTTTTTACCAATATTTCTTGAAATTGCTGATCATTTAGGGCTTATACTGGCTCCTGGGCCTCAGAGTCTGCCTCCTCTGTAGTTATGAAGAGAGGCAGTCTGGCCTATGGTGTGAGTGTGACAGCAATAGGGGTGTAAGAATAATAGTGTAATATGCTGCTAGTGTCACAGAGGTAACGGAGGCAGCTTTAACTGTATGTGTCAGTCAGAGCTTCATTTCTGTCAGCACGTTTGTGGCAGACAAGAAGCCAAGCCTAAGTACTGTCTGTCTACTGCTGCCTTTAGCTTAGTCACAAGTAACCATCACGGTTTGCCTCAGGAAGACACGCTTACGGCATCTGTTGGATTTCACTGTTACTGATGCCGTGGTCCTACAGAGACTTGACACCACATAGGCGGAGCAAAGCAGCCCAGACACTGGAGAGAGGGGAAAAAAAAGCAAGAGCGAGGCAGGCTAGCGCGGAGCTGCACATACATGGCTTGTGTGACAGCAACAGGAGCTGCAGTGTAATATGCTGCTAGTGCCACAGCGGGGGGATTGGACGCTGCTACTACTTATCATGATCTGCCAGTGAAGGAGCTGTACGCCTCGCTATAGTACTTGCGCTATTCAGGAGAGCGCCTTTCCTATTAGCAGTTCATTGGAACAGCTTAAAGCTTCGCTCTGGCAGCAGCAGGCTCTTATCCCTGTCTAGGATGGCGGAGGTAGACTTACACCGGGAGCGTTTGCAAGCCATAGCGGTAAGTGATAATATCTAGGCGGGCACGTGGCCTCGGGTGTCCATTCTACGAGGGGCTGCTTGGGGCATCTCCACATAGGAAGCGCTACCCCATCTGCTGCACTAGACACCTCCCTTGCCATTTCCATGTTCCATTCATATAATCCATACATATCTAGGGCATGCAAGGCAAAATATCATGTCTGCTTACTCTGTACAGAGGGCATGGCAGCTGCTGCAGAATCTCTTGGGAAGCAGAGCTGTATATATACATTTATAATACACAAAAGCCATGAATATCTTGTAAATTATATCCTTATAAACGGTGAGTAGTGATGTCATCACTTATAAACGGTGAGTAGTGATGTAATTTCTGTCACATGACTCACTAAAATTTGTGTATTATAATTAATAAAGTACCCCCAGTTGTAAAATATGAGGATATTATAAGTTACCTCGGAGTTCCATGACCTGTATAAAAACACTCGGCCTTCGGCCTCGTGTTTTTATATGGTCATGAAACTCCTCGGTAACTTATAATATCCTTATATTTTACAAGAGGGGGTACTTTATTCACTATATATATTATATAGTAGCATGCATATGACAGACTATACTGCTCTTCTTTGTGTCTGGGTAGATACTCAGCTACTTGCCTACTTGAATTAGTTTGATGCAACTCTGATAAATATAGTTTTCATGATATAAATAAAATATAGAGATTTCTAACTTTAATAAGACTTCTGTATTACTGTATAAAGCCAAACATGCAAGTGCCTGATTGCACAGGTGATATTGTGACAGCAGTTCCGCCCAGTATTGATAGTGTTAAGAATTGCAACTTTTTCCTGACTGAAATCCCTGTCTTTGCTGTGAGCAAGGCCTTCTGCTTCTGCCCCTTACGCGAGTGGACTTCTTTTAGACAAGGCACACTAAAAAGGTTAAGAGAATAGTGATGCTGAAATTCCCATTGTGCTGGGTGCCATTCTGACTGTATCCCCATACAGCACTGCGGCATGAAGAATTGTTCAGTCCTCCTTTAACTCTCCGACCACTATAGTGTGTGATTTATTAGCTCTGTCTGTATACAATTATTGTGTAACCTTCTACCTCCTTTGACACCTGGTTTAGTAAATATGCTGGGATTGTTTTTTGATACCAAAGTCAATTTAGCTAAAATACAGAACAGGAATTATGGATATGTGATAAATATATTCAACTCGAAAAATGCATTCCACCGCCTGCAGCCATAACAGCAGCAATATTCTTGACATTTTTACTTATTGGTTTAGAAAAAAAACAACATCAGTATAAACATAAGAAAAATAAAGGCCGGAACCTTTTCATGGGAAAAAAATGAAAAGTTATGAAGCGACACCCTTGTTAATGTCATTTATTCAGATGAGGGACTAGGTTGAAACTGCACACGATGCTTTCAGTTAAGTGTCAAACTCAATATTAATAATGTACAGCCAAATTTCTGCAAACAAAGAGGAAAAAGGGAAAAAACAATTACAGTCTTGTAGAAAGATGATACGTCATAAAATGCTGACAGAAAGAGCCATTGTTTACAACACTATTACTTGTTTCTTGCAAAACAGGCCCATAACAAGCATCAGCAGACATTTGTGCACCAACATTCATGGCCTAAGAAAATAATTTTTTGCACGTGCATCTTTACTTCATGAAATGATATAAGTTGCTTCCATAAGAATGGAACACTGCTATGACAGAACCATATTCAGATTGTCTTTAGTTGGGTAGCTCATGCCTTTTGCTCTTTTGAGCTACTACATGTGTCCTGTGGTCTTTAGAAAGATACCAATTTTCTGTGTTTCCTACAAAAACAGTCCCGTATTTTCGGGGGTGTATCTACAAAAGTTTTTTGAAAATGATAACAAATGAGACAAATAACAGGGGTACCGTTTGCCGCAGGTCTAGTAACTCAAAGCAACTTATCACAATTCCTTTCAAGTACCAGAGTGGTAAATGCTATCTGTTGAATGGCTGCTGTGGGTTATTAGACTTGGAAGTCTTTGCAGCTGTTACATTCCTAAACACATTTTTCAGGAATATTATGTATGATGCATTTTCTAATCTTCTATTACAATTCCTTTCATGTGTGTCGGAAGGGGTCATGTCATGTGAGATGAGCACATGATTTGTTTCTGCTTTAGTAATTGCCTGCTCATTATTTTATGATTTGAGTATGTTTAATTACTGTCAGTGTTGGTTTAATAAGTCATGATCCTTGTGATTTAATAGGGTGGGATTTCTTTGCAAACCACTATTTCATATATTTTGTAACGAGGAATCATGGGGTATTTTGCATCATTACTGATTATGTTATCTACCCAACCAATGCTAGATGCAGTTTAAAAAGTCTAAAAGTCTAGTAAGGCATTAGTTGAATGCATATTTTTCATACAGTTAAGTGTTTTTTTATATTGCTATTCAAGTGCATTTAGTTGTCTAATGGAAGCAACTTTTGATTATGCAGCAGGTATTTTCATATAAAGGCACAGGAGTAGGAGCCTAAAAGGAGGTGATACACCAAGGGATTTTTATAGAGTTCAGGCTTTTTAAAGACTTGATAGATTTTGAGTGACATCATGTGCACCAACAATCTCTCAGATTTATAGATATAGATATCGTTAAGTACATGAAGGAAGTTAGGCTCAATATTTTCTACCTACTATCCTACAAATACCAGGGGAGGTGAAATCACGATATTAAAGGGGCTGTTCACCTTCCAACACTTGTTTCAGTTCAGTTGGTTTTAGATAGTTCACCAAAATTAAAGAGTTTTTCCAATTACTTTCTATTTTCTATGTATGAAGGTTTTTCTAATTTTGAAGTGTAAAGTTTCCTTTTTTCACCTTCTTATATCTCTCTAAACAGCTCTGGCAAGGGAGGTCGTCGATTCTGTAACTGTTCTAAATTGATACATTCATTTAAAGTTCGAATGGTAAATTCAAATTTTGATTTTCTAAGTTTTTTTTGTGTCAAAACTAACAAATTCGAATCTTCGCCACATAAAACCTTTCCGAGTTCAATTAGAAGTAAATGGCAGAGGCCCGTCGAACCATTTGAATATATTAATTGCCTTCCTGACAATCAAGTTTCTTTTCAGAGGAAATTCGATTCGAATTTTCAGGTCGGGACTATACAATCGAATATTAGACGGTCGAGTTCATAAATAATTTCCCATTCGAGTCGTGAGTACATTCGATCTTTGATAAATAACTCCCTATGTTGATACATTTCTTAAATTTGTCCCTGCAGAGCAGAAACTCTGGGTTTCATTAAAGGCAGCTGTTAGAATTGATACAACAGTTGCTAATACTCCAGAGAGCCTGCTGAAAAATGTATCAGCAATTGTTGCAAAATGATAACTGTTTAGATTCTGCACCTGAATTACTAAACTGCCAGACAGGAACATTCAACTTTAAAGTTAGATTTTGGAAAAATGGTAAAAAAGTTCAAATGGAAAGCAATTGAAAAAAGTCTTTATTTCTCGAGAACACTCTGAAAACAACTGAACTGAACAACCCCTTTAAGTGCTGTTTCCAGTGAGTAAAATATAGAACTTGGTTATTTCTGTCAAATTTTATCTGATACATTAGGATTTGTTTTTCTAATCTGTTACTATAGTTTGACCATAGCAGGCACAGTGCAGAGGTTTCAACTCAAAACTATGGGGCTGGACACTAAATACGGTGATTGAAAGGGGGATAGTTTAAAGGCTAATTCGATTTGCATTTGTGTTGAATGTTTAGACACTGTAGTATAAAACAGTTTGTAAGTCAGATGATTGGAAAGATTTCAAGATTATTTTAATTTTGTTAACTTGTATATACTTTGATTTTTGAGGTTAAGAGGTTAATCAGAGTTATCCCTAGCCTGTAACACTATTTTGGCATAAAATGCCCCTTGTGGGTTACACTCTTAGTTGTCCAATATCTCTAACCCCATAAAACACTTCAAGGTACTTAACCTTAAAATAGGTAATACATTCGAGGTAAGGATTCCTGTTGCACTACATCCCTATAATCCAATGCTGCATGCTCTTTAAGAATAACACTAAAGAGCATTTATGGAGACATTAGTACTGTTTTATAGTGCTATGTTTCATATACTGTAAGTGCATATTTATACTGGTTTATATCTAGTATAGGTCAATCTAAAAACAACTGGACTTGCTGAGTAATCAATGAAGACGTTTCACTACTCATCCGAGCAGCTTCGGATGAGTAGTGAAACATCTTCATTGATTACTCAGCAAGTCCAGTTGATTGACCTATACTAGATATACTATGACCTGGATGAATGAAAATCTTCATAGTCATATACTGGTTTATATGTGATGGGTGACTAGAAGTGCAAAAGATTTATATTGTTTTTATTTTTAGTATCAATAAATCCTAGGACTTTATATTTAGGTGTTGCATATTAGCATTACACTTATACTGGGGTCTGAGGTTGCAATGAACAGCAAGCATGTCTGCAGCACCTCAATAGCCGTTAAATATCATCTACCATCAGAGTTTAGGAGCTGCTAATCTGTTAAAACACTCTGTTCTCAGGTGGACAGCTGACACTAAGCAGCATGTCTAACTTAAAATAACCTAAATCAGATGTAAATAAATAACCATCAGATGTTAATGTAAACGTAATAAACATCATCATTGCTTGGATTCCTATTCATAGTGTGGGTTGTGTAAATTCTACATCAAGTAAATATCTTAATTTTATATGGACAGATATTGCTCATATTTTTGTAATCCAGCAATGCCCCAGCATGCCTTGCCAGAAAGCATCAGTAGCTTGCTGTGTTTGTTTGCATCCTATGAAACACCTGAATGTTTATGCATTGCACAGGAACCTGCTTATTGTAGGACTTGTATCCAGAGTTATCAATATAAATCTGTCCTGTCAGTGTTCAGCAATAGAAATCCTACTCACAACCATTCACGGACAAATTGTAAGAAACTGAAAAGGGGTTTAATACAGTGTAACGGTCACTGGGCATACAAACATAAGTTCCATCCAAGAACACCCAAGTCACCTGTGCAATAAAACTGCACCAACATCTTAATGAAGTGTGAGCATGATTCTCTGGGCTAAGAATCCACTATCTTAGTAAGAGAGGGAGAAGGTACAGGAACTTTGCTCCTCTTATGGTCTCATCAAAGCACAGACCAATTACTACACACTCCTTGCTAGTAACCAGGTTGTTCAGAGTGAATCATGTAAGCATATACAGTGAGATTGCATATTACTTGGGGATTCCACAAAGATTTGCATACTCAATAGTAGCTGGTATCAGATCATCTAGTATAGTGGAAGACTGAATATTTATTTAACCTTGCCAGACTGAAGATGTTGACAGAAGAGCTTTAAAAAGCACAAGTAGACATTGAAGGCATATAGTAATAGCAACCCCTGGTAAGAGGCTTCTGAAGGGTTTGTAAGATTGCTTTGTTGTTTCTTGGGTTTTTTGGTAGCAAGCTGATTTTTTTTTTACATAGAAGGTTTTGCCTTCTATGCTTTTTGGGCTTTATGTTTTGCCACATTTAACTATTCTTTATGCAACAATACTAGCCTGAAAAATTACATTCTAAACTGTAACATCAGGTAAAGTGTATGGGTAGTCAAGAGTAAAGGCCCTAGTATGGTGGTGTATGGTGGGTCACTGCTTTGCTGTCTTTCTGATGTTTGTCTCTAGAGATACTGGCTATTGTTCAAGTAAGTTCACTTGTACCTTTTCATATGCAAAATACTGATTACAGTATGTTTCTAGATGCTAAGTATTAAAAGTAGCTTAGCTAGAACTCATATATAACAGATATCAGTTTCAGTTATTTTAATTGACACCCATTCAAAATAGGAATTTGTCATAAATGTTTTTCAGCCAGGTTTTGACCTCTATCACATAGAATCTGTTCATTGCTAGACACTCTAACAGCCTCAAATCCCTGTAGAAAATGGAAATTGTCAGATTGAATTTCATGATCCTGATTGCTTCTTGAACCTCATAATAATGGTGGAATTATTGTTATCTATAAATCACATAGCTTATTATTAGTATTGGATTTGGTGTGATGAACTTATTTTTGAACACTAAAAGAATATACAGTGCAGCCATAGTGGTAGTGGATGATACATTTAGCAATTATGAGTAAAAAAAGAGATAGAGGGCAAACAATGAGGAAAATGGTAGACAAATTAAAGGAAGGAGGAAGAGAGGAAGGCATACATTAGTTTCCAAAAAATGTTGCAAAAAAGATGAGAAAGGAAAGAGTAAATGTAGAAAAGTAACATTGATGGAAAAGAAGACCATGAAATGACAAGAATGGAAGTTGAAGTGAAGTTAGCATAGCATGAAAAAATGCAGGAAATATGGAAACAAATCAGAAAATAATTCATTTTAAGAATTGATTTAGTGACAGGTGGACAGGTGGATAGCTGAGCAAAGGACACATGACATACCTACCCTAAACCTAATGTAAATGTTTTATTTACACAACTTTATAACAATGAGTTTTAACTACATTTGTGACCGTTGTTCAAAAATCATTGAAAGCAAAAAGGTAATGGTAAAGACAAGGAACTTGATTTCACGTAATAATGTTTCCTCTGAGTGATTATGAAATCAAAAAAATAATTTTATTATATAATAAAAAAGAGCTGTGGCTAGATGACAATGTGTTATAGTTAAACATCTTGAATTCAGCTTGTAGGGACAGTTTAGAAGGGATTGTGAGTCTGGGGAGTGCTATGCATGTGTTTACACAGATGACTTTAATTTTAGCCCTTCTGTTGTGTGCAAAAGTTATTTATTGTGGTCCAGAAAGATCTGTTGGGTGGGTGGGGAGCAAAGCATGTCCAAGAAATCCTAAAAATAACTGCATCTGCCAGTTTGTAGAGAATGCCAAGCAGAGAGAAAGGTGGAGCTCCAAGCTGCATTGAAATCCCATAGAAGCTCTCAAGTTACTTGTTTGTAGCATTTGTAGAGGTAGAGGCTGTCTGCTGAGACTCTTATTGCTGTAGTCATGTATTTTGTATCAGCCCGCGCATCTCCATTTACCTACGTTAGACTCACTTTCCTCAAAATGGGTTGGCCATTTTTTCAGATGCAAAAAATTGATATGTGTTATTCTTATTTTAAAATGCCATTTGCTGCTAGTGGTTTCTTTTTCACATAGTAGGACCACCAAGGGGTGATATATACTTAATAATAAGATCACTTTGAATGTCATCTATTCAGTGGTAGTAAAGTAGTTATTGTATTTAAATGTTTTTTTCACAGCATTGCAAATATGGTCTACAGCCTATGGCTCATGTTGCATTTGGAGCACTGCTATGCTCATATGGTATCCACGTGTTGCTGCTTTCTTATAGAGATTTATGGTGAACACTTTGCCTCTGGCAGACCTACTGCTTTGGTGTTCGCAGGCTGTTATGATGGCATGCCTTGCATCCAAAAAAGGACCAAGAGAGTATGGAATGTTCTACATGCTGCATAAACTCCAGATTTAATTTTTTGGTGTTCTTTCTTCAGAAATTGTGTCTAGCATCCTGCTCTCTTTTAATATCTTGCTCTGTTAATGCCTAGCCAAGCCTGTGGCAGTCACTGGAAACAGGTTGGTTATGTTTATATGATGCGTATATTGGATGAACGAACGTCCGTTCCAGTCTTCCGACCCGCAACTAACCATTCAGATTAATATAAAGTAGTAAACACAACAAATCATGGATGGCTGCCTTTAGTATGCAGAAAAGGCTCTCCTAAACACTTTTGACACTTTACATTTTTTTCTACATGAAACTGCTCTGATATGTGATAGGGACATTAGGCTGCAAGATCCACTGGGGCAGCGACTAATGTGAATGATGAACAACAGAGCACAGCATAGATCTAAATAAAAAATATGCCTTTACTATGCCAGAAATAACCCATGTGCCATTGAATGGACACTAGTGGAGACATATTACATAAGAAGTAGAGATAGGACCATACTAAAGTATTACAATGTTGTTGTTTGTGCCTTGATTGTTTAGTCCCCACTACACTCCAATGTAAAAAGCTGGTCACCCATCATTTCAAAATTTTATGTTGCATTTCAGGGACGTCATACTTCAGATTTTAGCAGCTATAGTGCCATACATCATGTGCTAGCAAGCAGTAGTATCAATCACTAACAAAAGGGCTATGAGTCTGATATCTGTGCTTGGCTCAAGATTTAAAACTCAGACTAATGTTTAGTCTTAATGCCAATAACATCATTATTTTGTATATACACCATAATTATGTTAATGGTAAAATGCAAATAAATGGTAGACTATTCAATCATTTCCCCATGTGTTGTCAGAATATCTAATCACAAGTGTGGCTGTATTATGTCACCAATGTCATTCTATAATGCCACTAATGAAAACACTCTGCTATTGTATGCATAGCAATGCACTGACGTTCTTTCCACAAAGGAGCAATTCATGTTTCCAGCCTCTTAATTCCATGTTAAATAAACCTGCTCACTTTATAGAAATTCTGGGTTAAATTTCACGCCTCCACATCCATGAAGAATTTTCCTCTAATTAAAACCTCCCCTCCTGCACAGTTGTAAAGACTGAAGAAACAATGAACTGCAGAAAATAGAACTAGAGTAGTAAAAGTATTAGGGTGCTTGCACATGAGCAAAGTGGGATTCTCTTTTATTGTTTTCCTTTCTTTTCTACATAATATGATTAGTCTTTGTCTACCATTCTGCTGGCATTTTAACCAGCTTTTCACTATCTAAGAAACAAAAAAACTAAGAACAAATTTGAAAATATGCTTCCACTGGATAGATTCTGTATGTAAGCAAAAGAAAATAGGATGACTACAGAACAGTGAAAAATATATGTTCTTGGAATATCCAATATTATCCACAAATAATGAAAACCCCAGGGCCAGGACTTGCAGTAGCAGACAATACACGCCTCAAAATCAGGCTGTGAAGCTTTTCTTAAAACATAAGTCCCCCACTTGCCTCCATCTCTTCACATGCAGCCGGGGGAATACTAAACACTGGACTTGGCATACATCCTATAAGGAAAATTCTTATATAGTTTAGTGCAGGAGTAATTCTTCCTATATAGCACTGCATTTGAGCCCATCAGCATGTAGATGATTCACATGGGTGCAAAAGTGGGAAGGGAGGCAAAGGGGGACTTATGATTGTAGCAGATGGGGGTCAGAGAGAGAAGAGAAGAGCACCCCGTGCCTTGGATGTCAAATAATCTTGGTCTGGCAATGAATGAAACAGTATTTTCACCATCACTAGTAATATTATAATGTTTTGTTTCCACCTCAAACTCCAGGAATAGGTGCCTGATCTAGGGATGATTCTCCATGTGATGATGGGGAAGAATGGGAAAGTCTCACTCTATTCTGATACTTACTCTGACAAGTTAAATATTTTTTTGCATTGGAGAAGCATACATATAAGCTAGTGGCAACATATGTAATTATAAAAAGCTATCTGTTCAGAATGTATACAGCACAAAGGATGTTAATTAGTTTCTTGTGTCAACCCTTTTGTGAGCCTGAAAATAAAAAAATACAGGAGGCAAAGAATGCATTCTTCAGGTATTGTCATAAAGCAGACACCCATTACCAGTATTTGACACGGATCCTTATTTATAATGAGTGTCACACAACTGGGATTTACTGATTAAAGAGTATGAGGAATCTCTCAGTGTGTCACAGACCATTAAAAATACAGATACACTGAATAGAGCTAGTTAGTACCTGTAAAGAATGAATAACACTTCAAAACCTTTTGATTAATGCCCGTAGGATTTTATTCTTAGTAGGTTATCTGCAAGGCCTATGTTTAAAGAGGAACTTGCGTTGCTTTCTTTTGTATAGCTGTTGTAAAAGCACATGCACTCAACTTGTATGTGATAAACAGATCTATGCATGCTTAATTATGTGTATCTTTTATTGCACACTAAAGGCTTCTTAAGTCAGCCTTCTCTGTGCTTTAACCCTTTCAATGCAAAAGATGTAGAATCTCTGTTGTTGGCAAAAAGTTGGCAAGAGCGGCAGTGACGTATATTCTATTCAAATCCATTAGCACATTGTAACAAATGTATACATTGATCCGCTTGTCAGTTTATTAAATGATTTCCTAACTCTCCGTATTCCCCCATTTCAAGCTCTATCAATCTGCCCTGTAGATTTCATATATTTATAGTGTATAGTTTATAAGTACAGGTCACAGAGATATATTTCTTGTTCTGAAATTGCTGTACTTCAGAACACTGACTGTATCGATAATTTGTCCAAAACTCTCTTCAGTGCTTTTAGGCAAACTCAATATCCAGCTAAACACTTTTCTTTGTCACTGTATGTATCTACGGGAGCAAAAACACTTAATCACAAATTATGCTTTAGTGGTTGGGTAGTTTCAGTACATATTTCCATCTTTTATCCTCTACTGCTTGAGCGTTGTATGTCGCTATGGGAACCCAAAATATTTTCTTGGTCACTGTCACTGAAGCCTAAGGAGAAACTAATTGGCAGTGTGCAGGTTTCCACAGCAAGACTGGTGTTAAACTCTGCAAATATTTTTCATGGAGCAATGGCAAAAGCATCCAATATAATACATTTTTTTCTTTTCAAATCAAGCTAAGAGGAACATTAAAATATTTTCCCTTCCAAATAATAAATGAAAAGGGCACTAACAATGTAGTAATTGTTGTTGCTTCCTGAAAAGGTCTTTCTAAAATGAACACATGCAGTGACAAAAAAACTTTTTCATATATTGATAACAAATAAACTGTGATATAAATTAGAATTTTAAACGTGTAATTTGAACAGTGATAAACACTTAGGTGCAGATTTATCAAGGGTCGAATTGAAAATTCACATTTTCTATTTTTTATGGTCAAAACTGTCAAATTTGACTAGGAAGTTATTCAATTCGATTAGAGTTTTTCAAAGAAATTGAATTCGATTTTCAAGATTTATCATACTCTGGCCTTTAAGAACTCAAATTCGACTATTTGCCACCAAAAACCTGCCGAATTGCTGTTTAAGTCAATGGGAGACGTCCAGGGATCAATTTAGAGTTGTTTGCAGCCTTCCTGACATTTTTTGGAGAAAAAACTCGAATCGAGTTTCTAAAATTCGAATTGAATTTGATTTGGATTTGATTCGAGTTTTCGGGTCAATCCCATTCCCACGAGTTTAAAGAATTTGATTTTTATAACACATTTTAATTGGTCAAATTTCGAGTTCATGGGAGTTTTAAAAAACTCACATGAATTCGAAATTCGACCCTTGATAAATGTGCCTCTTATAGTCATAGCCTCATTTTATTGCAATGCAATTGAGTTATATATCAAGAAACCATAACAACCTATAGTAGCTATTAAATTTCATACCTTTATAGAAAATATGGGTCTCTTGCAGTGTTGCACTGTTTCTACTATTTAGTTTGGTATTTGGCTGAATGTCTGATTCTTAGTCTGCCGAATCTGTGATACAAACCTGTATGAGTTTCCTAAACATATTCTTGTACAGGAAACAATATTCTTGTACAATTAAAATGTCATCCCACTTGTTAGAATACTTATAGATATTATCTAATGCAGGATTAATTATCTGTGCATGTGACTCCTTAATCCATGCAGATCCACCACTAACTTCCTAATTTAATACAAGAAATTGAATGTATCCATATATGTGCATTAAAGTTCAGCTTAGTGTTATTCACTCATGGGGTATGAATGGGATGCTGATGCATCTTAAATAAAGCACTCTGATGTGTCTATATTTATTATTATCATCTTTTATTTAGATAGCGCCAACAAGTTTTTGGATTATTTTACAGCATTTTTTCCAGCGATTTTGCAGCACGTCATTCTGCTTGACAATAATCCATATCACTAATCTTAGTTTTGCTATAATCCATTTTCTATGTATGTCTGGACACCATAAAAAGAAAAGAGTGGTGATAATTGCCATACTAATTTGTGTTACATATTTTTTTCTTGTCATTGAGCAAGGGTAGTGTTTGGGAATCAAATCATTGGCTTGTGAAAGCCATTCACTTTGTCTACGCACTCATGGTGAATCATTTGCTTGGCAACATTGATTAAAACAATCTGGGTGTACTGGTTAATACTAAAGAAAATCTGTTTTTATGGGATGATAACAAAGCAATAACATTAAAACAATTTTGAAGGAAATTTCTCACCAAATAATTCCAAAATAGTGTTGCAACACATATTTTAGAATGGATAATGCAATAACTAATCTAAGCATATGCTAAAATAGCACTTAACCATATTGGTATCAAAACAATCCTATCTAGGTTTCTTTAATGCTTAAATGTTTTTTGTAGTAGACTTAAGGTATGGTAATCCAAATTACGGAAATATCCCTTATCTAAATATCCCTAGGTCCCAATGGATCCCATACCTGTGCTTCATGAACATGTTTGGTTTGGTGATTGAAATTAACAAAGGACTCTTTTGAAATAACCCTAGGTCTCAAACATTCTGGATAATAAATTGTAAAAGTGTAAAGTTGAAACAACTCAGACAAAGTACTGTACCTTGTTAAGCCCACTCTGAGTCTGGGTAACAATTCATTGACTTGTCATCTTTATGTGGGTTATGGAATCTGCCCGTGTGCCCTTACCCTTAAGCTGCAAAAACAGAAAAAACCCATCCGAGAAATTGTTACAATATTAGGAGTGGCAAAATCTACAGTTTGGTACATCTTGAGAAAGAAAGAAAGCACTGGTGAACCCAAAAAGACCTGGACTTCCAGTGAAGGTAACAGTGGTGGGTGATCTCAGAATCATTTCCATGGTGAAGAGAAACGCCTTCACAACAGTGAACAACACTCACCAGGAGGTAGGCTTATCGGTATCCAAGTATACCATAAAAAGAAGGCTGCATGAAAGTAAATACAGAGGGTGCACTGCAAGGTGCAAGCCACTCATGAGCCTCAAGAAGGCTAGATTGGACTTGCTAAAAAAAATCTAAAAAAGTCAGCACAGTTCTGGAAAAACATTCTTTGGACAGCTGAACCAAAATCAACCTCTACCAGAATGAAGGCAAGAAAAAAGTATGGAGAAGGCATGGAACAGCTCATGATCCAAAGCATACCACATCATCTATAAAACATGGCGGAGGCAGTGTGATGGCTTGGGTGTGCATGGCTGCCAGTGGCACTAGGTCACTAGTGTTTATCCATGATGTGACACAGGACAGAAGCAGCCGAATGAATTCTGAGGTGTTCAGAGACATGCTGTCTGCTCAAATCCTAAATGCAGTCAAACTGATTGGGAGGCGTTTCATAATACAGATGGACAATGCCACGAAACATACAGCCAAAGCAACCCAGGAGTTAAAGCAAAGAAGTGCAATATTTTTGAATGGCCAAGTCAGTCACCTGATCTGAACCCAATTTAGCATGCGTTTCATTTGTTGAAGACTAAACTTCGGAAAGAAAGGCCCACAAACAAACAGAAACTGTAAGCAGCTGCAGTAAAGGCCTGGCAAAGCAGGAGGAAACCCAGAATCTGTTGATGTTCATGAGTTCAAGACTTCAAGCTGTCATTGCCAGCAAAGGGTTAGAAATGAACATTTGATTTTCAGTTTTTTAATTTGTCCAATTACTTTTGAGCCCCTGAAATGAAGTGATTGTTTTAAAAAAAAGTCTTAGTTCCTCACATTTTTATGCAAACTTTTTGTTCAACCCACTGAATTAAAGCTAATTTGAGTTGTTTCATTTAAATTCATTGTGGTACATTTATGTACAGAACCAAAATTAGAAAAAAAAGTTGTCTCTGTCCAAATATTTATGGACCTAACTGTACATTTGAATTGGGGGATTAAAATTTGTGAATTTTTTTGACACCAAAAAAAAATGAATTTGAATTTACTATTTGAACCTTAATAAATCTGTCCCCAGTGAAACTGTTGTGACCTTATCACCTGTGTGAAGAATCCAAATGTATTATTTATTTTACTGCTCTCCTTTAATGAAAACTGTTTACGAAGACCTAGCCCAGAACATAGTGGTAAAAGCATGAAATATAAACACAAAATCAATTTTGCATTTTAGACTCTCCTGATCGTATGGTTAAAAAACTGGATGCCAGACAGTGTTAAGTTTGTTGCATTACAGCCTAGCACTAAGATATTTTTTTTTAGCACCCAAGGGATTGTAAGCCACTTCATTAACAACCATGAAGTAAAACCCGATACCTTTACCGGCATATCCAAGTGTTGCTTGCTGTTATTTGGAGGTTACAGCTGTCTTTGCTTATTTACATAGACATGGCTGGCATTTTAACACCTGCAGTTTAAGTACTGCACATGCCTTGTGAAATGTATTTCAGATATGTAGAAGTTATCCAGAGCATGCGTGACTTAACATTTCATGCAGTGGGTCTTATTACAAATGCAGAGTCCACCCTGCCAAGTTTTACCTTACTAAGTTTCCCACCATCACTTTATTAAAAAAAAACATGTCTCTCAGGAAAGTTATATTAAAAGTCAGGTATTATTCTTACATAACAAAGAAATTCTATTCTAATGAGTATAAATTAATTTCTCATCCTAAAATCTGGAGATAATATTACAATTCAGTTTTCAATAAATGCATTATAAACATATTCACTAATTAATATACATGCTCTCACTTAGTTCACCTTCCGAGTAAGTTAACAAAGCTGCATTCAATAAGTTGCTTAGCCAAAGAGCACCATTGATCATGATCAGACAGTAATTGTAACCATATCCCCCATGGTAACTCATGTCTGTCTGTCTGTAAATCGTCAACAATATCTAAATTTTTATCGACTTGCAAGCCATAATGCTACCCTATAATAGGATGGGCTTGCAAATGTAGTAGCCCCCCCCAAGATGGTAGCTTATTGGCTAATGTACAGGTTCCAAACATTGACCTCCCCTAAGGCTTGGTCAGATATTGATTGGGAAGATTGTCATCTAACCATTGATGCAGTTATCTCCTGCGAGGTTGCTCCAGAGCTATATGATCTGGTTGATGGCCTCCGAGCCAAACTGCTGGAACAAGACGATTTGCCCCACTGCCTGGTTGGCAAAATCAGGCCCAGATCCAATCACTTTGTGACCTGACTAAATGAGTGGATATTTCTGTTTATGGGGCAGATTTATATAGTGACACCAGTCATGTAACACGTTTTGTGCACTTGTGTGAAGAGTCTGTCATCAATCAGGTTGCTAGAAGGACTTGCAAGTATAATGAACATCTAGACACACATAACCTTTTTGCCACTTAAGGGAATAATTAGCTGCTTTACTTGTATGTTCCTTGTATGTACCAGATGCATCAATAAAGTTTGCACTAAAAGTTTTTTAAGTGAACTTTTAAAACAAACAAACTGTAATGCAATATTGTTTTCTTTGTAAAGGACAAATTGATGGTAGAGTCAACCGGGCAACAGATATTGTATATTATTTACCAAAAGCAGCTATTTGCTACTATTTACATAGTTATAGGAGAGTGTCTGAGTTACTGCTAATTCAGTAGAGCTTTGTATTCAAGTTATTAGAAATGATATAAACTTCTCTGAGCACAATAAATCAGATAGGGGATTATTTGGGCAATGGTTAAATGTCAGCAGGCACCAGGCAGACTGCAATTAAACCTTGAGCTGAAGCTTTACAAAATGTAATGTAAACAACTGCACATCAGCATTATGATTTACATATTAATTCATCACTGTTTTGCTGCATTGGCTTCAGCAATTTATTTTTTTTTATCACCCCTGTGATGTTTTGCTGAGCCAAAAGTTTTAAACTTTCCAACAAATACAAGCTGATTCTAGACAAAACAAGCTTATAATGTAGTTGGAAACAACATACAATTATATAACATTTTTTAAAAGTGTGCTTCAACAAATTCTCTTGATGTATTTTCAAGTCAATTTCTTCCTGCAAAAAAAACAAACAAAAGCACCCCACATTAAAGCTACCATTGAACTATATCAAGTCTTCTGCTGCAGTCATCCCTGAATGTTTCATTTGGAGGCACGTAAAATCTTGTTAATAAACCAATTTCTCGCTCAAATATATGATGGACTTTTTATATCAAAATACCTTAAAAAACCAGTGCCCTTTCCGCATGCCCTCTTAGTGACACAGAAGGCTGCAATGTGTATTTTGCTCTAATTTAATAGATCAAGTTATGACCTTTGCACTTTGTGACATATTTTGATAAACCTGAAAACATTAAGCCATTATTAACCAACATACTCCTAACAGGAAAAGAAAAGGTGAGTGAGAATGTGCTTATTCCTATAAGTAGAATAATAGGTACCAGGTCTTAAAAATTTTAAATAGATGCTTTTTCTGTATTGTATGAAACATTTGCAAAATGTAATTGATTATCAGTAGTTTCCCTTACATTAGTCCAATTTTTTTTCTGAATTTTAAAATGTAGAATTTAGTTAATCATTAATTATTTTCTCTCTGTAACAAGCTTCTCTAGATAGCAGTGGAGCAAACATGGTTCTAGCACAGGAGTGCCCATACTTTACTAATGTCTACTTTTTGTGATGTTGCCCATTATGATCTACATCCATAAAAGTATAGTTGGCATTCTGTTCTATTGAAAATATTACTTAAATATTATCTTGATTTATGAGCAAATGTATATTGCTATATTTAACAAATAACTATTTATTATGTAACCTTAATAAATAAAACGTAATAAATATCTGAATCAAAAAACTGAAACAGGCTGGTCATTTAGTTGACAGTGTTTTGAGATCCACTAATCACCAGCTAAAGGTCTACTGGTAGATCCCGGTCTACTTTTTGGGCACACCTGTTCTATCATATAGAGTAGCGGTTAACAAACCAGAGCAGTCAGAGCAAGCATAGTAGAGAATGGTCATTTGATTTCCTAGATACTCTTATAATGAAAGTTGCGGTAGATATATTTGCTGTCCTAGCAATGACAAAATGAATTATATTTATATATTTTTTTATGAGCTAAGGTGAGACCTGACCAGGGGGGCCCTGACCAAAGGTCTGAACTGAAAAAGTTTTGACAGCCAGTGGCAAAAATAAATTTGATATTCATGATTTTCTGAGGGAGAACCAGATTTCAAATTTCCTGAAATTTCTGTCATGGTCTTCCTATTATCCATGAGTTATAACTCAAGAATTATAACTCATGTATGTCTGTGAGGATGACATTTTTCATTTGTTTATATCCAGGAACCCAGCAATAATCCTAAAGTCACACAGTTTTCTGAATAGATTCTTCTTGCAGCACATATTAAAGCAATGTCAAGGTAAAAAATGGAATGGAGAGGTAAAATAATTTTTAAAAATATGTAATGCTCAGTCACGCAGGACTCACTGCAAGTTTTGTGTGTTTATTGGCATTTAATAACATTTTCAAACCTAGGGCCAGATTCAATTCATGGATGAGATTAAATTTGGAAAGAACTTTTCTCCTAATTCAGTTATAGGTTTTTCCCATAGACTTCAAAAGAGTTTTCACGTTATAAACATTGAGATAACTTTTTTTGAATTGCATTGCATCTCAAATTGATAAACCTTTTTCTCACTGAATTGAATCTGCTCCCTTATTGGGTATGTTGTTTTCCTGTTGCTTTACCAGTCCATAGAAAGATAAGTAATTGTCCTTTCTCCCCATGTAATACTGGTTGGGGTACATGGATTTGGACAGGCTGAACAGCAGCATTGAGCACTGTTACTCCATTTAGCAGGTGTTCAGTTGCATAAATCAGTCAAACACATTCTGATAAACTGCCGCAGGTATTAGGTTTAATAAATGTGCCAGTTCATTCATTTCTTTCCAGGAAAATGTTTCTGAAAGTCAGCAAAATTTGTAATATATTTGAAAAATATGAAGCTGGGAATACTTTAGGACTTGGGGAAATGTTCACTAAAGCACAAAAATATGAAATTGAAAGGTGCATTCCTGCTGTTTTTAGTGCTAAATACTTGTCCATGCCACTTTATGCTAGCACTGTTTGGGGAACAGTATTCTTAAAACATGTTATATTTTAAATGTAAAATTATTCTTCTGTAATAGAAAATAAAATTTGAAAGAAATAAATGAAGCATGGTGACATATTTTTCACCTTTAGCCAAGTTCAGGAATCACTGGGCACAAAACATATGAGTAGAATTGTTTTCTGATTAGACTGCTATTCTAGCAGAAAGTGTGCTGGGGGTTCAGTATCCATTGGGACATTTACCAAATATTAAATAAATAACAGAAATCGAATCAACCGGACTACAAACATTTTTCAGTACAAGGTTTTGTTACAAAGTTCAAAACCTAATGTGAATGGATAACCCTTGTACTACAGAGTTTTAGTTCTGTGATCAGTGCCAATTAAATCACCTCTGTCTAGGCATGGAATGCCTTTCCTCTAATTGAGAGACGTTTGGCAGTTTCCATCAGATTTGGAAATCCACAGGGTTGCTCGGAATCCCTACACATCATAGCAGTGCATTTGAAAGCATTATTAAATTTCATTCTGTCTGGGGCAGTACTTCGGATGGATATAGAGCAGCTGTAATCCAGCTGTGTTTCATTTAAGCATAGGAACAGGGGCCTCTTTGTCTACAAGTTTACATCACTCTCCTGTAATTGTCGTCTGGCTATACAGAGAAACTGTGTGCTAAAAATATGTTAGCGACAAACAGGATATTTACTTCTGCAACAATTGTTGCAGCAGTGGAGCTGTATGCATACGTCAGGATAAATTTATATTAGATATCAATTTCAGAAGTCACAGAGTAGTTTATTGTCCTTACAAATATACACCATGACCATATATAAGTAAATATCCCTGAACAAGAACAGGGATCTCTTATTTATATATTGATATTGAGGGTCAATCATACTAGTGAAATTACTATGCTTATGTAACTAAAGATAACTCTAATGACATGTTTTCTCTGTAATGCTGTACATTCCAACTAAGTCTATGTTTTAGCAGATTACAACCAAGTGCAACCTTTGTAGAGTGCTACAACTGCAAGATATTTCCTACTATTTCTGCGCTCTACTGAACCTAAATAACACTAATCCTGGGATATCATAATCTATGATTAAAAAATAACGATGCAATATAAGTCATATCTTCTAAAGGTTCATTACAGTTACTGATATCTTTTATGATTTTATATGTTTACTACAACAGCCCTACTTCCATGTCAGAGAGATGTACATTTTAATGATTATTGATGGTAAATCCAAGCAAATATTCTTACTATTATAGTATACTGTGGTCTTGCTAAACTCTATTTCACTGAAGTCCATTGAAGGTATAATTGAATCAGAATCAAGCTATTCTGAGTAATGGCAACATCTTCAAATTATTAGCCTTTATTTATATAGCTCTGACAATTTACACGGTGGTCTGCAGAAAGTCAACCACAGTGGCCCCTTCCCGAAGGAATCTTACAATTTAATTTCCCTATGGCAGGCTTCCACACTAATGTTAGAAAAAGTGCTTACCAGTGTCCGACACATATGTATCTTTAGTATGTATGTATGCTTTTCTTAATTTTAATGATTACTTTAGTTGCAGTCTTACTTGTAAAGCTGTTTTCCCATGAGTTATTTTTACAGAAAAATCACCATCAGATTAGTAGCAAATGTCAAATAGATCATGGAGGTCTTTGACATGGTCAAATGGAATATTTATCAGATGTTGAGCAAAATAAATAGACAGGGATCTGCTTTAATGGCTTTCCATGTCATCAGATATAATCATTTTCATAGTAAGCTTCTTTGCACAGTGATATCACTTAATTGTAGGGCTAGGTAAATACAGGGCTACCAATGAGCCTTGCTCCCAGTGGCACTTTTTATTGTACTTCAAAAATGAGAGTTCCAAAGTTGATTGGCCAAACTGGACCATCAGCATTGTGGTCATCAGTCTGAAATCACACAACTTTCTACTCTACTTTCTTTTTCAACTGTGCAACATTCCAACCTATCAATGCATTAATATTGACAGGAGACTATTGGTGTGATACTGTATCTCCGTTGTCTGTAGGATCTCAATCCCTCTTGTACCTCAAAAGTAGTTGCATTGACTGGCAAGAGGACTAAGATGCAATTTTATTATGAATATATTTGTAGAATTGTAGAATTATGTCTGCTTGGGTCAGATATCATTGAACACATACTTTATGTTTCCTGTGTTAGGGAAACATTAGTGGCACATGCCACTAATACAGATGTAGCAGTGGTGCCAACTTGCAGACATAAATAACATATATATTTGGGAATTTGGATGCTGGTATAAGGGTGAACCTTGGCAGGGGCTTTGTTCCAGGGGAGGAAAGAGGCAAACTCAAGCACAATTACAAATTATGTGTCTCTATGAAAAAATAATGCTTTTGTATGGCAGTTGAATTGCTATATTCCTCCCTGACATAAAGCCTAATTGTTTGAAATGCTGCTATGTATATACAAGAAAAAATATTCTTATCAAAATAAATTAGATTACATAGTTTCTATTGATAGTTTACAATCACTAATGCCATATCTGTTCCAGACAGGCCTGGATTTACATTTCCTTTTGTACGCAGTCTGTCTGTGGCAGTTTATCTTGTGACTGAGCAATTCTTCCATGATACAGGAGCTTGCTACTGTAAGGGCTAAAAATAAATACTGCGACAGTTGAGCAAAATGTCATTGTGTTTTCCCAAGAATGAGAGGTGGGCGTTAAAGCTCATTCAGCACAAATTAGATAAGAAACAATCCTGATAAGGCTAACTTTTTCTTTTTTGTGTTCTCATTTTTGTTAAACAGTGTGAAAATGAAATGCCCAAGTTAATCTCCTTCACAGGTTATCAAACTACAGCAAAATGCTTTATTGATATCTACCCAGCACCAATCCTCCTGGTCCAAGTACTAATGCTATGTTAGTAGTGTTATTTATGTTTTAGGGTGTTTAAACCTTGCATGAGTTCTGCAATCCAGCAAGAATCCAGGCTGCTTGTGCGCACCAACTGGTTTTTTTTCAAATTTTCTAGCATCATGCATCTAAACTGTACTTTTTCTGTTCCACTAACTTTTCATAAAGCGTTGTACTGACAAGCCAAGATTGCATAGTAGTCTCCCTACCAGCAAGATGACTGATGGACCAATAGTAGGTTGTCCTTACTTAAGACATCTTGATTCACCTATTTTGGGTCAGCAAGACAGTTTTTACAATATTAGTAGACTCCATGTTTTTGTGTCTAATTTTGTTAATACAATTTTAACTGGAGAACTAAACCCCCCTAAAGTTAAAAGCCCACATTCACCACCCTCCACTTGCCCCCTTCCCTGCTTCTGCCCCACATAGGGGCAGATTTACTAAAGAGCAAGTGGCTAATGATATCGACTTTGCCAATTCACTAGCGAACAGGACCATTGTTAGCATTCATTTGCACTCTATTGGCAGGCGACTTTTCGCTCTGGCAACCGATCGTTACTCTCTAAATTCACTAAAGTGTGGTTTTTACTGAACGTTAACTCTTTTGCCAAAGTTTTCTTTGCCACCTCAGACCAGGCGAAGTGCTTAAAAGAAGCTAGATCTTCCTCAATCTTCTGTCCTGTGTGCCGAAAATGCATTAAAGTTCCAAAAACGCTGGCGACTTTTTCTTTTTTGAAGCCTTTTTTGAATTGCCTGCAAAAGTTCTGAATTTAACTTTTTTTGTCTGACAAACTTTTTTTGGGTAAACAATTTTCTCCAGGCATAGCATATGGAACATTAATTTTACAGTGGGCTCCTGTGTATGGCATTATATTAATTCTCTTGTCTTTATAAAGGTTCCCTGGACATGTATTTGAAAAAGTGGTAACTTCAAGCATTTGCACCAACATTTATAATAAGGACCTCCATACAACTTTAAACTTAAATTACCCACCGTATGCAAATTGACCTAAGTTCAAGAACACTAGCGAATTTTCGCTAGGCACAAATAATGCTAGTGCATCTTTGCTATGAAATGCTTGCACAGCCAAAGCGTTTGATGGCCAGGACGAAACTTTGCATTTTAGTGAATTAGCAGCAACACTGACCTACCTATGTAGAGTGGCAAAGCGGGGCTCATTAAAGCCATCTTCTGTATCTTCGAATGCTCTTTTTTCTCCTCAGTAATTTACAGAACATTCGGCTCCAACTGTGCATGCATCAAAAGTTCAAGTGTCTGCGGTTACTTCACAAAGAAATCTGAAACTGAATCCATGCAAAGATGGCACCCATGAGCTCCGGTGCGCTATTCTGCATAGATATATCAGCGTTGCTGCCAGGGACACTTTTTCTAGTAGAAGACTATGCGGGGAGGAAGCAGGGAGGAGGGCAAGTGGAGGGTGGTGGATGGGGGCTTTTAACTTTAGGGGGTTTGTTCTCCTTTAAAACAAGCTGCTGGCTAAATACTAAGCCCATGCTTGATTCAATTTAACATGTTATTTTTGGCTAGGAAGATGCATAGTTGCAAAAAATAAACTTATTAGCAACCCATATAAGAAGCATATCAAGCTGTGTGTGCAAACTGAAGCCACACTGTAACACCACAAATCATCGTAATGCTTCCTGTGTGTGCTAGAAAACAAGCCTAATAAATTCATATTAGACCTTTGCTCTTCTCATGCAAATGCATTGGCACCTTCAGATAAATGTCGTGTTGAACTTTTTCAATATTAAACATCTTGTTCCACCATTTCTCTCATTAATGCCGTGTGAAAAAACCTGTTCTGCTCTTTTCATCAGAGCAAGTCCATTTCTATTCTGCATCTCAATAATGTGTATTTAGCTGCCAATCTTGAATCAGTGCCTCACAACCATATCCATGGTTTGCTACTATTACTATTTGTATAGTGCATTCATATTTCCAGTACAGTGATACGATTTATGAATTAAGAAACCCAAGCAGTCAGTTCTGGTACATAATGAAAAGTTACTTTTTATTAAAGTCTCCCACTTTCCAAACCATTGAAAAATTGAAAATGATTTGCTTTGTATAGCTGTCCAAATGTAAGTGCTATATATGTATGGCAATTTGCAAATTGCTATGAAGGGATTGCTAAGAATGGCAAGTCAGAGGTGGCTGCAATGCAACACATTCATTTAGAATTCTCAATAATATGAAATTCACCCGCACACAAAGTCCAAAGTTGGTGACAATGTGCTTACCCTAGTATGGCCTTTGCATATCCTGGGAAGCATGGTGGTCAGGGGCGTAACTACAGAGGAAGCAGACCCTGCGGCTGCAGGGGGGCCCAGGAGGTATAGGGGCCCCATGAGGCCCTAATTCATATACAATTTCAATAAATATTGGTAAAACAGGTCAAACTCTAGACATTTGGGGGCCTGAAAAATAATTTGCTGTGGGGCCCAGTAATATCTAGTTACGCCACTGATGGTGGTACATGTCTGCTGAGGTATCATGGGTTTTTCAGATACTCCAGGTACTATTCACTTCAGGACAGATTTACTAAAGGGCGAAGTGGCCGTCACTAGTGAAAATTCGCCAGAAATCCCATCTACATGGACATCACCAATTTACTAACTGGTGTAGAAGAATATTCGCTAGCGAAAGAGACCGTCGGTAGCGCAGTTTTGCATCACCAGGCAAATTTTCTCTCAGGCGAACAATCGTTACTGCGTAAATTCACTAAAGTGTGATTTTTACCTCCTTCGCAAGAGTTTACTTCGCCAGCTTATGTCAGTGACATCATATCCTGAATGCCGAAGGCTTATTTAAATGATAAAACCACTGTCTTTAAAAGTTGTAACTGTTACAATTTTTTTTAACCTTTTTTTTCCATTTGAGGGGCATGCCACATTTGTTTGAGGGTGGGCTCATGTAGGGCATTAGAGAATCTCTTTATTTTTCTTCCTTGGACATTTCTATTAATAAGTGGCCACTTCAAGCATTTACACCAACGTCTCTAATAAAGACATATATATACAACCTATATGTACCTGCCCTATTCAAACTGTCCTAAGCGCAAGTGTACTAATGAAGTTTTGCTAGGCAGAAACGAACATTAGCAAAAGTTCACTATGGAATGTTTGTGCTGACAAATTAACGCTAGCAAAACTTTGCCAGTATTCAGCTGCCGAGACGCAACTTCACATTTTAGTGAATTAGCAAATTTGTGCCAAAAAAGTGGTGAAAATTCACCCTTTAGTGAATTTGCCCCATGGAGTTTGTGTTTGGGCTAGGTGCTAATTTTCCTTTTACAGTCCAAAGTCATGCTGAATTGTAAGCTCAACTGGTGCTGGGAATTTTGTAAATGGTTAAACATTCTCTGTGAAGAGAGAGCTATAAATAAGGGATAATGTTAGACATTGAGGAAAAATTCCCACAGCACTGCTACATACATTTCCTCATAAATTCATGAATTATTAGTTGTATGTCAGAAGACATATGCTTTTATTTTTTGTGAAGGATGTTATCATGAACTATGTATGAGGGATGTTGCTGCACTGTTAAGTAATTGTATTGTTTACAAGTTTAGGTTTTGCAAGGGAATTAATACAAGTTGCTTAGTCATACTTTCACTTCACATGCACTTTGAATTATACTTTAAATTATAATTTAATTTTGATTTTAGCTGCTTGCAACACTGATTTATCTTTAAACTGTATTGCCTCTCACAGATCCCAAAGCTAAAATTCCTCTGTTCAACCACATTTGTGGAATAAACAGAAATAGAATAGCACATGGGCAGGCTGCCTAAGCGACAAAGGGAAAATGCTTCTCTATCCTTAATCCTTTTTTTTTGTACAGATGATTTGCCTTTTAATAACCATATTTTAATAGGGTGCTATTTCTGGGGTATATTTCTTGCTCTAAACTGTTCATGTACTGACCTCTTTCCCAGCTCCTTTCTATACCAATCAGGAGCCTATACTTCACCAGCAGCACACTGCAAAAGCTGAAATGTTTCATATAAGTAAGGCAACATTTCGGGTTGTTTAGGCTCTTTATCAAGCCTAAGCAGCAGTCACTCCCTCTGAGAATCTGTATTATTCATCTACACCTCATGTTAGTTTTTAAAGATTAAATGGGATAGACTTGGATTTGAAAAATGCTTTTGTTATTTTGGCATCATTTACAGTATGAAGGAAAGTATTCACTTGTCATGGTTGCACAATTTGAACTATGTGGCTTTGAGTAGTGGCAACAGCTGGACTGGTTCTTTTTTTATACAATGTGCGTATTGGTCCCTTGGAACAAATATGTATGCATGCTTAATTGTAACAGGGGGTAAGAGGAAAGACTACATAAGTAAAAATTATAACACTGGAAACAAGGTTACTTTGTTATGGTAATTAAATTGTAAACACTAGAGATGTTAGAAATGCTCCCCCCCAAGAAAAGTACACCCAGACTATGTAAAACACTACTTGCAAAGAGGCTCTGATTGCAGATTCCAATTTTATACAATGTCTGTGATACTACTTTGTACAGGAGGCAGCAGTGATCAAATGTACAATATGACCAATATAAAAAGGATAACATTGCATGATGGGTGTGGAAGGGCTGAGTGTTTGGTGCAGGGAAGTAGTGCTGATAATGAAATACAATTGGTACTTACTATATGTAGAATATACGGCGAGAGTTTTAGCGTTGCATTTGCATGGTTTCATAAACGCCTGTCTGCATTTCTAGAAGCATTATCTTATTGGGAAAAAATAAACTTGTGGTGATGGTAGAAATTTTCAGTAGGCAAAGTTATCTAGGGACTAAAATCATGGAAATGTTATGTTACTAAGGAGAAAACACACCACCTTATCCCGCGTATTACTGTACTCTGTATACCCAATTTCCCTTCTGTCGACTGAAGTCATGTTATCATATCATGCTGTCTGTCAGATGTTGAAACCAGTCATTTCTCAATCGGAAGGCCACAGGCTGACATCCTTGATCAACATAAAATCTTTTATTTGAAGATCTCAACACAGTTCACCAGAGGGATATTTCACAGTTCTCTATTCACTTGTATGGGATTTTAGGGGAATATCTGTCAAAGGTTAAAGATTGAGCAAACTCTATATTCACTTTTGTTAAACACCTCTCCAATCCTAAAGAAAGTAAGGAGGAGATGGTGCCTGGGAACTCTATTTTCACTTTAAGGTGGCCATACACAGGCAGATTTAATCTGCCAATTCAGCTCATCCAGACCAAGTTGGCAGGCTTCCCCAACCGATATCTTACAGAATATCAGGCAGATTCAGATTTAAATGTCTGGTCTGGGCGAGGACCACTTTGGTGCAGTGATGTGGTCCTTGCCCAACAACCTGCATCCCCCCTGACTGTGATCTGATCATTTTGGCATAGGTGGGCATATCAGGGAAAATCCACTCTTTTGGCACCAGTTGCATCTTAACCTTCACTGTGGGACTGGCACACCAGGGGCCCACCAAAAAACCTTAGATCAAGGGCCCACCAAAAAATCTTAGACCAGGGGCCCACTCTCAGTACTACAGTATTAGTTTTCTTCTCAATCAACCTCTATTTTCCTAGTCTCTTTTCTTTACATACTATAGTCTATTATTCTGTCTATTTAGCCTCTATGTTCTCATATAAATAGGGAATGACTGTGAAATAGGCCAATGTTTAGCAGCATGAGTGCCCAATGACATCTGGGCCCACCGGGAGTTTTCCTGGTATCCCTGTTGGCCAGTTCAACACTGTAAGCATTTACAGAATTAATGGTAAAAACTATAAAAGCATCTTGAGAAATAATTCTAAATTCTATTTCGAGTCAAGAGAGTCAAGAGTGAGTTTATTGTCATTTCATCCATATACATTTGTACAGTACACAGTGAAACAAAACAAAGTTCCTCTAGGACCATGGTGCTACACACAACATAGATGTACCGGAAATAGACAAAAAGTGCAAGTGCAAAAATATGCAACTCCTGCAAGAAAGGACATCATAGTGCAGGCACAGGACAAGACAGTGCACACTCAGCAGATGTAATATGTTAAGTAAATAATGCTAAACATCAGACATGATGGGTGTATCATTGTGATATGATAGTAGTAAGAACATGATAAAGAACATGATAAAGTGCAGATGTACTCATAGAGAACAATTGTATCCAATGGCTATTTATTTATACAATGGTGTACAGTAGCTGTGTAACGTTTTGGTGTATGGTATGGTCAGATGGCGTGTGTGTGTGTGTGTGAGAGAGATCTTTCCGGTCCCTGCGTATTCAGGAGTCTTATGGCTTGGGGGAAGAAACTGTAGTCTGGTAGTGAGGGCCCTAATGCTTCAGTACCTTTTTCCAGATGGCAGAAGTGTGAACAGTGAGTGTAAGGGGTGTGTTGGATCAGCCACAATGCTGATGGCTTTACGGATGCAGCGAGTGGTATAAATGTCCGTGATGGAAGGAAGAGAGACACCTATGATCTTCCCTGCTGTCTTCACTATTCTCTGTAGGGTTTTGCACTCCATGACAGTGCAGTTCCCAGCCCAGACAGTGATACAGCAGCTCAGAATGCTCTCGATAGTCCCTCTGTAGAAGATTTGGAGTATGGATGGTGGGAGATGGGATTTCCTCAGCTTGCTCAGGAAGTAGTGGTGCTGTTGGGCTTTCTTGGCTAAGTGATGTTAGTCAAGCAAAATTAATTTCACTTACACTATAAAAATTATTATCTTGGAATTCACAATTACAGCAGTCTCGTGCCATTTTGTGGACACTGTTATTAAGGCAAGGTTTGCATCATGCCAATATATTGTTTAAGTGCCAGAATGGGGGACTTGATACCCATTCCCATGCACTGACTACACAATTAGATGGTGAGGAGGGAGTGAGAATGTGGGGAGTGCAGTAAACATAGAAAGTGCAGATTGGAAAGTGAAAGTAATTGCCTGGTCTGCCTCTATGCCTAATAAGAGGCACGGCAATGGGGTCCAATGTGGCCCCCGCATATGCAAACATCTTTATGAATCAATTCGAAATAAAATTTGTATATGACAATGAATTGTTTAAAACACACTGCAAAAAATGGATACGCTATATAGATGACGTGTTTGCGTTGTGGGCGGGGCCATATTGGACCCTTGAGAGGTTTGTTCAGGAAATAAACAGTTCCCTACCCTTCATAAAATTTTCCCTAAATGCTCATCTGGAGGAGATTCCATTTTTGGACACTAGGGTGTACAAACAAGATGGGTGCCTAATGACGGATTTGTATGTAAAACCCACGGATCGAAATTTGTTATTACATTATCGATCCTTTCACCCACCACAACTTAAGAGAGCATTACCCAAATCTCAATTAAGTAGAGTGAAGTGAATAGTAACCTCTAGTGAGATAGCAGAGAAAAGATTGTCGGAAATGTGTAACAAATTTTGTGAGAGGGAATATCCAGATAGCCTTCTAAATAGTCAATTAGAGGAAATAAAGAATCAGGAAAGAACAGAAATGCTAAAAGGGAAAGAGAAGTATAGGGAAAACCATGTCACATTTGTAACAGAATATAACACCCTGAGTAAACAGGTTGCAAATATTCTAAGACGACACTGGCCACTAGTCAAAGATAACTTACCCCAAGTAACGGCATTTGACAGACCCCCAGTCATAGCGTACAAGAAAGGGAGGTCACTTGGTTCAATGCTAGTACACTCAGATATTGGAAGTAATAGTAAACATAAAAATATGGAAATTAGGGGGAAAGTAGGTTCCTATCCCTGCCTTAATTGCAATTGTTGCTCAAACGTACAAACAGGGGAAAATGTTTTTCACCCCAGAAGGGGTAACCCCACAAAAATAAGAGGTCGCTATTCTTGCAGCTCCACGTATGCAGTATATGTGATTAAATGTCCATGTGGACTGGCAAACGTGGGACAAACCAAGAGAACAGTCCGTGAACGGATACGTGAGCATAAATCTGCGATTAGGACGGGGAAAAAAGATCAAGCAGTGGCTGGACACTTTATTGAGCATGCTCATAGAGTTAATCAGTTAAAATTTCAGATTATAGAAACCATTGAACCTAAGCGTCGGGGAGGGGATAGGCTAAAGGAGCTTCTGTACAAAGAGGCCTATTGGATCAGAAAACTGGAAACTCTGGAACCTGGGGGCCTAAACAAAGAGTATGATCTGAGCCCTATCTTCCGATGATTTTATTGATACTTTTATCTGTTTTATACTGATTTTTATACTTTTTGTATTTTTTATGTCTTATATTTTCACATTTGGTCGTCTTCTTATTAATATTTGACACTGATTTTGTACACTGTTATAATGATATAGTGTTATATGCAAAGTGATAATGTAATGATTGGTCCAATTTTTTCTATATACTAATTGTCACTAATGACCACTAGATGGTGTGTGAGTGTATAAATAGCACTAATGAATCACATGTTGGTTAGCTTGATAAAAGACCAGTTGGTCTGAAACGTTGCTGTAATGCCCTTGGTCCAATAAAGGCCGTTTTATTCAAGAAACAGTGGGTGCTGGACTAACTTTTTTCGCTAATATTGCCAGTGGAAGGTGGCCATTGGAGGACGTGCACTCAGCAAAAAGAAGTGAGTTGCAGTTGTGCTGACTACTATTCTGCTATGGTCTGCCTCTATGCCTAAGGCATAAAGGAGGGGCAGGCAATAAATGACTGACAGGTGAGACTTTAAATTAGATTATAACAGATATGGATGTTGTAACTTTTTATGTCTGGGTGATAGGTCGGTCCCCTTTAAGAATGCAAACAAATATGACTACAGCCTGTTCTGTTCCTGCTTAAGTAAATTAATGAGTTATAAAGTTCAAAGAAAAGGATATAATAGCATTACAGAAATATGAAAAGTAAACTTACATTTAAAGCCCCCACACAGCCTATAAAAAATCAAGGATAACCAATAAAACTGCTAAAAGCCATCTGCATTTTAGTCAGATGCTAAAGACAGCTTCAGTAGGAACATAGATCAGTTTCAGGAATGCTGCCTTTCTACTTATGTATGGTTGCTCCAACTGGCACAGTCCGCTGTTTCTATTCTTTTCTCCCAGCACTTAATAAAAATGTGAACCATAAAAGAACATCATCCAAAAGCCTTCACAGTAAAAGTCCAGCATTAATATCTGTAGCGGATAGTGAAAACTATCCTTACAATTATAGATTCTTTAAAATGGGATAGATTGCTGTGAGCAGGGAATTGTATTCTTTCTTTATGAAAACAACAATTAATGGAGGTCACTCCCTTTATACAAATTTAAAATTGTATTCTTTATGGAAAGAAAGAGAGCAAATGAATTTGTCAAGTATGACTCATTAACTAACCCAAAGTGCAATGCAAAGCACAAAACTGTTCCATCCAGATGCTTTTCACAGAGTACATACTCCTTTTTTATATGTGTGCTTTGCACTAGATTTCTGGTTGCCTTAATAAAGTGCAGGGCCACAGATACAAAGTAAATAACACATACAGTAACTTTAGGAAATGTAACTTGCAGGGCTCTTTTGCGCCTACACATGCAAATGGTTGAGATCTGGGAAAGTCACTGCATTGTGAGTAAAAACAGGCTGGGCTGAGTGTGAGTTTTATACCTTGCACTTGACTTGTAAATTAACTCTATAATGTAAAACCATTTTAGGCGGATTGGAGAAAAGTTAATTCTTAAGGCAAAGGCCATATTTTTCACAGCAATTAAAAAACAGGATGAAGACAGATGATGTCCGGGTTGATAAATTTGCAACATGCACCCAACCCTGAACTACTCACACCTGACCTGGCCTGCCACTCTGTGTGCCCTTATATATCTGGGTATCTATAAATAGACATTGCCTGAGGCGGAAGTGGGGCACAGTTAGATCGCAGGTAGAAAGGCTGGCAAGGGCAGCAGAAAGAGCTTGGCCCAAACCTGCCCGCAGCCCAAATAGTTTGCGCGAGGCCCAAAGCTGCCTGACCTGGTCTTTCGGGCTTTGGCCAGGCCCACACCCATCACTAGGAGTGATGGTAAGGCCACGCAGCTACAGTATGTTTCCGTGAACTTTTGTTGTACAGAATTTGCTCTTGTTACATGGAAAGCATTATCCATGTCTGCAGTGCTGGCTATAGATGAAATTGCAAGTAGCAGAGTCCGGGTTTCCAAAAACCTGCTGCCATGTGTTATCAGATCAGCAGCAAACTTTGTGCCTTTTACTACATTATCCCCCTAGATTGTAAAGTTATGTAATGATGCATTGAAATTGCTTCATATGGAAACTAGATAGGGAATTTTAATGCAAATTTTTATGCAATGTCACCTAAAGTGCTCAAGGTCTTCTTTCAGGTTAGAATCATATTAATCACCAATGTGAAAAATGTGATTTTAGATGTTTCCTGGTCACTTTTATTCAACTAAAGAATACTCAAGCGCTTCATCTCTACCAGGAACAGTTACCAGTGATCCTGCATCAAGTCCATGTCCATGGAATCTGTCATGAGATGTCATTTATTATTTCCCGGGATGCAAGTACTGGGGTGCTAATACTTATTTACTTAGCACTTACGTCTAGGGATTGTGACCCTTCTTATTAAGCACCAGATGAAAACTTTGGCAGTCAGAGCAGATATCAGTGTCTGGAGGTGCAGCAGTGGAAGGCTTTAAGGACAGGGCCCCAGTGCATGCTGCAACTGTTGATGCTTCCCTTACATGCACATCTGAATGAATAAGTCATTAGGCAATGCTCTATCCAAGAGGGCCCCTCTTGGATAGTATGCTGCTTAATGCAGACAGCACTCTATTCAAGGGGAAAGCACAGGTGTCTGCACTCCATGAAGGATCACAGAGACCTTCAGAAATACAGCACATGCAGTGTGCTAAGTACAAAAAAATGGCTAATTGAAATTGTAAATGACATCTATCTTATTTGCAAGAATTCTCTGTACTGTCATTACCTAAAAAAAATATGCTATCTAGGGATGTGCTTAAAAGAGAAATACTTTAGTGACACTCTGCTACTTGTTATAGAGTGTTTAAAGTTGTTATTATATTGCACTTCTTTCCTACTAGTTGTACTTTATTGGACAGTGAAAGCGCTGTCTTTCTCAAGCTATTAAATAAGCAGTGGGAAATATCCTGTGGCTTAGAGAGCATTTGGCAGATCACCAAGGACATAATTGGTCAGATACACACTGGAAAACCCAGTGACAGAGGAGGGATATTGCCATGCTATTTATTAAGTCCTGACTACATTTTTACACATTTACAATTTCCATTAAAAGTCAAAGATTTAAAAAAAGGTTATCTTTTGATATACTATAGGGAACTAAGATACAGTAGAACCTTCATTTTATGGGGGATGGGCAGGAGAAAATCCAGAAAACTGTAAAATCAGGGAAATGTGTTAACATAGTTGTTCAGCACATTTTGAATTCAGATGTTTTCAGTGTACCAGAAATAACTTTTTTAAATTACTTTCTATTTGTGGCCTTTCATTAAAAAAAAACAGCATACAGAAAGTACTACAGGTATGGGACTTGTTAACGAGAATGTTTGGGGCCTTGGGTTTTCCGGATAAGGGATCTTTCCATAATTTGAATCTTTATACCTTAAGTCTACTAGAAAATCATGTAGACATTAAATAAACCCAATAGGCTGGAGCTTTCTGGTTAACAAGTTTACGGATCCCATACCTGTACTACCACCTACTTTAACTCATGTATACTAGTACTGTGTTCTAGTTTCCAGTTTTATTGCATGACATGCAAAGGACAGCACCCTTGAGAGCAAAGGTGCCCTTGGTTATTCTGCAAGTACAGGGCGTCCTATGTGTTGTGCATATAGGTGCATCTATGACTAAAGTAGATAATAAATAGCAATGACAATTTGACCCGTCTGGGTGCATTGCCAATGTTTTTTCTCTGATTACAGACGTGGTCAAGCACCCTGCATGCTATAGCTTATACAGATTTTTTTTCCTGTAACTGAGTTTTATTTCTGTCTTTACGATTAAATCCTAAATGTGTACTGGATAATGGTTATTTTAGAAATGTAGATAAACCTCTTAAGGGGAACTATTGACGACAAGCATAATGTTACAAAAATGATAAAACACTGGCAATAAAATAGGCACGGTTTTATAAAAAGTAATTATTTAAATGCAGTTTTCCTTGCAGTTAATTATTTATATTTTACTATAATTACCTGTATTTAATTAATTACAATAATATCATTTAATACCTGTACACCAGTATGGGAAAAAGTACATAATTTTTAAAAAATGTAATTTTTTTATTTAAATTGAGTCTGTAGGAGATGTCCTTCCCATAATTTGGAGCTTTCTAGATTCTTCTTGCTAGCTTTCTAGATTCTTTTTGTTCTGGATTATGGATCCTATAGCTGCATTTCAACAGTGTACATAATGCTTATACTTTTCAATCATTATTGCTGTTGCCCAGAATGACAGGGAAATATGACACACGCTATACACATGAAGCAGATGTACAGTAACTACACCACACCATTTCCTCATTGAAATGAATAGTCTTTTCTAGGTTTTGGATGCCAAATTGCAACAATAACATCTGTTCTTTACACAGATCCTGAAATAGAGGTAAATTGTCTAGTACTTTGTTCATTGATGAGGCACAGTGTCTTGTTCCTGGATCAACAATTACATAACTGAAGGTGAAAAGGAACACATCCATCAAGCTCAATCTTTTTCACATTGATTGTACTTTCTAGTTAATCCAGAGGAAGGTTAAAAATAGAACCTGTCTCAAATGTGCGCAAAAGGAGGGAAAATTCCTTCCAGATTCCAAATACTTCAGTCCTTATGGACGTTGAAAGGAACATGGATTAACATAGTGTTTTATTATTAGCTGTGTTTTTTCACATTTGATATAAACGCAAGTAACCCATTCTGAAAACTATGTAATCTATTTGCCAGTACAGTCACTTCAAGGGAGAGAATTTCTGAACTTCATGTCTACATGACTTAATATTTCAATAGTAAACATAATGGTGAACATTTTTTCTTACCCTAAGATGGCACCAGTACAAAGTTAATTGTATAGCCTTTATATATTTACACATTGTAATAACATATTCCCTTCTTAAGTACATTTTGCCCAATGTAAACCATCCTAACTTGACCAGTCTGCAAAGAGCTGCATCTTAGTGCACAACACATGGGGCAAAGTGCAGAATACAGGATGCCAAGTGTATCTTGTATATTTCTTTTCAAAGTGCAGTTTGTGGGTAAGGAAGTGCAAGTCTGGCAGCTTAAAACAAAAAAGTTGGAAAAAGTTCACAGTCTTGTAAGAATTTCAAAAGGTGATGCTCACCCAAGAAAGAAATTTCTTAAGTAATGTATTCTGTGGCTGTGAATTGATTCTAAGAAAACAGAGGATAAAGCAGTAATCATATAGAATGATTTGGACCTGAGGTTTTTATGGATAAAGGATCTTTCACTACTTTGGATCATTAGTCTGCTAAAAGTGATTTCAACATTAAATACATTTAATATGATTGTTTGCCACCATGATGGATTCATGCAGCTTAATTATGATGCAAGGTACTGTTTATTACAGGGAAATTAATTAAATTAGTCTTTAGGAGATGGCCTTTCCATAATTCTGGCTATTTGGTTTCTGGATAAGGGAGTCCATACCTGTAATAATTCATTTTATCTAGAGCATTACAGTTCATAATAATGTTTTAAACAGCAAGTTGGGTACAGTTAAAAAAAACATATTGCACATCTTCACCTGAAAATGAAGTTTTAGCATGCTGTGGAACTGGGGTAGGCAACCTGTGACTGATCGTTTTATAAGCTCTCAACTCTCAAGGTTGTCATTGGGATCCTGGGCATGTGGTCCAACAACATCTGGACAACAAGGACACACGTTGTCCATCCCCAGTATATCTCTGTAGAAAGTAGTATTCTAAGAGAATTGTCAACTGGTTGTGTTTTTTATTTTTTGCTCAGTTTGTAGGGTCAATAGGAGAAGACCCAATACAGTAATATGAAATGATAATAACACCAATCTAGCCTAGCAATCTGCTTTCCATTTCCTGGAGGCCACTAAAAAAACAATAATAATAGTAAGGGAAATTAATGAATGACATACTTGATAAACTCATCTAAATATCCTCTATACAAGCATCATTTATGAGAGGCCTAAAACATTTACTTGCATTGCAAGCAGTGTAGAGCTACTGATCAGCTAATCAAAAACCTTAGGTTAAACAAGTTAATAAATAAGAAAAATTAATAAGCAGTTATAAAGATTGCATCCATCCTCTGCAGTTAGATGTCAATTTCAATGTGAGCATTTCATTTATTATTTGTTTTTACCATGATCCTAGCAGTTTAGTAGAAATATACCTTTAAATTGTGACCGTGTGAGCTACATTAAAGCTTAACCAAAGAGCTGCGAGATTTCTTCCTTGCCAGTGAGCAGCAACAAGCCCTTATGAGAACATGTCAGCACACCTCTCTACCGCCTCTTACACAAACAGCCTAGCACAAGCTCCTCTGAGTGAAGCCGTTCACTGAAGGCAATGTGCGTCTAAGCATAATCAGCATATTTTATATTTTTTCTCTACAGGAAAAAAGAAAACGACAAGCTGCTATTGAAGACAAAAGGAGGCAGCTTGAAGACAAAATTCTCCAACTGCAGCATCTCAAGGTAAGATACAGGAACAAAGTATTTGAAAAAGACTTACAGCATTTGTATCATGTCTGTGAATAATATGTTTGCTTTAAACCAGTGACAGATGCTTCTTTCTGTTGTTTTCTTTGGATCAGATGTTACTGCACTTGATATTTATTTCAAATACAAAAAAAATGCAAGGTGCTCTACAAATATCTCTTTCTCTCTCCTTAGCTCGATATATGCCTATATATTTGTAATACTGTAAATATGTTTCTGGTAACATTTTGTTTCCTGATGTACTTTCATAAAGGCTAAATACCTGAATAGCAGTAAGTGAATAAATTATTATTATATGTTATTCTTAGATGAATTACGATGGTTACATATGGGCCAACTCCCATAGGATTGGATTGTTTGGCTATTTGGCTGCATGACTGGATTGTGAGTGTGGTTATTAAGACTTGAATAACTCGATTTCTTGTGGGTTGAGGAGTCAATCTTTTGTCACTTGGCTAGGCGAATGACCCCCATATGTGACCATGGAGGTCATTTATTTCTGTTAAATTGTCATTTATTGCTGTTAAATTCCCAAGACCTCTGGAAGGCTACATTCTGCTGCTGTGTTTATGGTCAAAGTCTACACACTGTATATTAGCTTTAGCAAAATAACAGATAATTCAAACATCTTACAGGAAACCAAATGCTAAATGGTTTGGTCCCTCACATTAACCTACTTTTGTAGTTATATAAAGTGTTTTCCTTATAACATATAAGTTAAAATATTTGCAGTAGTGATGTGCAGGCCGGCTTGAAGCCAGCGGGTTGGGCTGGTTTGGGCCGTACTTAAGCCTGCTCCCTCCCTGACTATGACCTTTACAGTGCCCCGCTTCTGCCTCTGTGCTCAGCTTTTTATACACTCGAACCTGTGTGCCCCACCCCTTCCATAATGGTGGGGCAGGCACAGGTCTATAAAAACGGACAAGCATTGGTTTAGGGTTTGATGCTGCAGGGCCAGGTTATGGTTGAGTGCGGGTCAACTTTTTGTTGACCTGCACATCTCAAATTATAAAAGTCATAATTCCCTTAGAATTAAAGCACAGTAGTGTATGTGCTTTAATTCAGTTGTCCATTATTGGAGCTCAGCAAATCCAACAAATCATTTGTCCAATACATCTGTGCAAGCACTAATTAAATATAATCAGAAACACAAACTGTGTTGCATTACAGTTGTTATGTAGCTGCCATACATAGCTGATCTATAGCAAATAGTTGATCAGCTTAAAATGTATTTTTAAGGTTCAAAAGACTGTGCATTTTATTGATTCACAACATCACAACACAAATCTCTAATGGATTTTCACTCCCAATGAAACTGCACCCTTATCAACACTAAAGTCAGCAACACGTTATAAATGTAATTTTTAGCAAAACCACAACCAAGGTAAGTCCTGCAGAGGTTACAGTCTGGAATTGCAGTGTGGCAAACAAATAATAAGTAAAGGCCAAAGCACATTATATAATGTGCTTAGGAACAAATACAGGTCACATTTTCTATATTCTACAGTCATTTAAGAGTGCTGAAACTTGGAAAATTATGATAACCCCTAGGAATGAGAAAATTAGATCACCCATAGAAATAGAAATATGGCCTCATGCTTTTATACAGCCATGGAACTCCTTTGTGGCTTGTTATATCCCTTATATTTTAAACAGGGGGTACCCTATTCACTGCCCATGAGAGGGGGCTTGGTGATTTTATGATAATAATTCACTTAATTTACTTCACAGAGACATGGCTGGCTTATGAACCACTGTGAAATTTGAGGGGTCGGGTCCAAAACAGAAGTTACCAGCAGTTGTAGAAAAGATAAAGATGTAGGGAAGAGGGAAATAAATGTGGAGGCAAATAGAATGGAAAAGAGACTTAACTGGAGCAAGAAAATACTGTACATGGAGGTGCAAATGAGAGATGTTGTTATTAACATTCAAATTAAATCACTGTCTAGTGTTGCTATGGGAACATCTCCCCCTTTAACTATAAAAGGTAAGATACTGGAGATAAAAGATGAAAGAAAAAAACAATAAAACATATTTAAAAAATGAAACTTTCCAGCTCTAAGTAGATTTAAGGTGTTAGGGGCTCTCCACTTGTTTTGAAATTAAAAATAAATAAGCAGTACACCAGTTTTAAAGAGAAATGTTAAAAGAAAATGAACAGTCTCTATAGAGCACGGCGTAACATGTCAGTGCTGTGTAAAAATGGTTCTTCAAAATAATCTTTAAATAAATAAAATTATAGGCACATATAAATGTTAGCTGCTCAACGAGCTTTGTGTATAGGCTTTTGGTTTTAAGTATGGATTGTACCTGCCAGTTTAGGATTTCTCATTCCCATAGACCTTTGCACCCATAATATCCTAGACTGTTTTACAAACACACTTTCACCAAGTACTCCTGAAAGAGAGGCCATCCTACATGATTCTAAAAGAGGAAGATGTTATCTCAACAGAGAATTATGGAACAAAAATTAGTAGCACAGTTGACACTTGACCCTCAGGATACTTTAGCTGTAAACACAACAATATAATTTATCTGAGGATCAGTTTCATAATAGATGCTTTCTTTTTCCCGATAATAAACCATAGCCTAATGTAAATTTGCTCAGTTTAAGTAATAATTTTCTTGTGTATTTTCAAGAGCTGTAAAAAAAGCATTATGCTTAAAATGCTCTTTCTCTGGGACTTGTTTGATTTAAGAAAATATTAATGAACTCTTAAGCTGCACGGTTGGACAACATTGTCTGTTATCCAGAAACCCATTATCCAGAAAGGTCTGAATTATGGGAAGTCCATCGCCCATAAACTGAATTTTAATCAAATAATTCAAAAATTTTAAAATTATATCCTTTTTCTATGTAATGATAAAACAGTACCTTGTGCTTGATCCTAACTTAGATTGAGTTCATGCTTATTAGAGGCAAAACAATCCCATTAGGTTTATGTAGGGGCCCATTTACTTAGTTTGAGTGAAGGAATAGAAGAAAAGTAACTTCGAATTTCGAATGTTTTTTTGGCTACTTCGACCATCGAATTGGCTACTTCGACTTTTGACTATGACTTCGACTTCGAATCGTTCGACCATTCGATAGTCAAAGTACTGTCTCTTTAAAAAAAACTTCGACCCCCTACTTCGCCACCTAAAACCTACCGAGGTGCCATAGGCTTTCTAACAATTTTTAGGTCAAAGAAAAATCATACAATTTGAAGGATTTTTTCGTTCGATCGTTTGATCGAACTATGTGCGCTAAATCCTTCGACTTCGATATTCGAAGTCGAAGGATTTACATTCAGCAGTCGAATATCGAGGGTTAACCCTCGATATTCGGCCCTATGTAAATCTGCCCCTTAATGTTTAAGTGATTTTTTAGTAGACTTTATTCTCCATATGTAAAAAAAAAAAACACATTAAGTTTGTCAGGGAGCAGTTACCCATAGCAACCACAAAGATATTTGCTTTTAAATAGGTGACCAGTAAATGCTACCTGCTGAGATACTTAGTGCCTCATATTACATAACCCTCAAAGTATGGTGATCCAAATTATGGAAAGATTTCTCGATTCCCATGATCTGTATTCAAGATATGCTAACACCTCTTTTTACATATAAATAGGGCTATACAGCACAGGAATTTTATGATGAAATATTACTTTTTGACCATATGCAGGTTTCACATAAATACAATAAATATCATATGTTTTTCACATGTAACACATGTGCATCTAAGTAAATACATACTCTCTGTAAATACATATGTTGTATTTCAGTGTAAATACTGTATATATTTGGGTTCATATATAACGGACAATACTATATTTTCTCATTTATAAGGGCAGATTTACTAAAGGGCCAAGTCGCTTACGCTAGCAACATTTCACCAGAAATCCCATCTGCAGGGACATCACTAATTTACAGGTGTGAGTGAAAATTCGCTAGCGAACGGGCCCGTAGCTAGCGATCTTTCGCACTCTATGGCCAGGTGACTTTTCGATCTGGCGAACGGCATTACTCCGCAAATTCAGTAAAGTGCGAATTTTACTGAACGTTACCTCTTTCACCAGAGTTTACTTCGCCACCAGGCGAACTGCTAAAATGAAGCTAGATCTTCTTTAATCTTATGTCAGTTACATCATATCTTGTCTGCCCGAAATGCATTAAAATTGTAAAAAACGCTGGCAACTGTCCTTTTTTTAGGCGGGATTACTTGCAAAAGTCCTAACTATTAAACTTTTTTTGGTAAACATCTTCCCCCAGACATTTGAGGGGCATGGAACATTTATTTTAGTGTGGGTTCATATGTATGGCATTATAAGATCTCTTTTGTCTTTATTCAAGTTCCTTGGACATTTGTAATAAAAAGTGCCTACTTCAAGCATTTGCACCAACATCTCTAATAATGATGTCCATACGACTTTAATGTACCCGCCCTATTCAAATTGACCTATGAGTAAGAGTACTAACGAAGTTTCAATAGGCAGAAGCAATTGCTAACGTAATTTGCTTTGAAACACTATCACTGCCAATGTAACACTAGCGAAAGGTCGCCATCGTTCTGCACACAGGATCCAATGTCGCATTTTAGTGAATTAGCGTAGTGGTAATGAATTTTCGCCTGGTGAAGTGGCGTGAAGTGTGCAAAACATTTGCTCTTTAGTGAATATTCCCCATTGAGTTTTTTTCTGCTGTGATTGCGTTTTTCACCATGATTGTGTTTTTTAATTTTTTTTGTAGACTGACTTTTCTTTAAAAAATTGTAAAATAGCCACTGGAATCCTGCTGATATGCAGGTTTTTAGATATCAAGGAAAAAGTAAATTGCCATTGTGACAAACACAAAAATCAAAAAATAGCCCCTTAGTTTCCTGGTAACCCCTAAAAAGAACCTTTAAAAAATGAATTTGTAAGATCCCTTTGGGTCAGCGAGTAAGTTCTCATACATTTATTGAGTCCTTGTCGATGTTTTATCCAGATCTATTTTCTCCAAATTTAACTTCTTCCACAGATGCTTCACATCAGGTCCCAGAAATTTGTCAAAGAATAGATGTTAGTTTTTCATGAATCGTTATGCTGGTTATACAGGATTCCAGTTGAGAAATTGGGAGAAAAGGAGTAAATCAGGATTTGGCAATAAGCTGCCATACATATAAAGGTATCAATTAGGCAGCCATAGGGCTTTCTAAGGACCTTCCTGGAGTGTACATGAATGGTCGATACCATGAGGCCAAAAACTCTCAACCAAAATGGTTGTACTAGAGCACACAGAGAACACATGTAATTGATAGAAATTGTATTATTTAATAAAATTAAACAATATGAGAATAATGTGCTTCATTAGGCTAGGAATTAATGGATTTAGCTGATAACACAAAATAAACATAAAACAGTAAGTCCCTGACAATGCAGGCAGGAAGCTGTTGAAACTCAGCGTTCACAGAAAGAGCCTTTGGTATTTTAGTATATCTATTTCAGGCACAGTGTGTGGGAAGTGTCCAGCTCCCATTCTGTTTGATTTGTTTGTGCAGTCATGACATTTTAATGTAGGTATCTTGGTGAGAGAACACAGTGCTTGAAATTATGAATTTCCTGAGAGTTAAGCACAAGTGGAAAAATGAGGGAAAATGTGCACTATTTATAAGATGGATTTATCTGTCATAGATTTCCATCATGCAGGCCGACCTTTTCTGCAACTCTGTATAATCACGTGCACTCAGTTAATGTTCTTGATGAATCAGCTTTCACAAAGCAGTGTTATGAAGATCAAAAGGGTTTCATATATAATATACATGAGAAAGCAGAACCCTTTAAAAGTGACCATGCACTGTTGAAAGGTGTTGGGCACAAAACACCCTCAGAACATGACTTACCCAGCTGCTAATATGTACAACCTCTGACTAACTAGAAAAGCATTTTTGTAATAATTTACATAATTTACTCTGTCATTTATTTTCTCCATTTTTGTTTTATTTTGCCCATATTTTATCTAATTCTTTGTTTCTAAATTACTGCAGTTTACCACTTTTGCAAAAATAAAATAATCCCCCTTCAATCTATTTCTCACCTTTCATAAACCAACTTTGTTTTCTGCTTTATTCCATCACCTCTGTAATTGAAGAAGCAGCAAAATATCTCTAATTAATTCATCTCACCTTTTGATCTTGTTCCTTTCCTCTTCCTCTGCAGTTGTTTTTCCTCTATAATTTAAGTTCTTACCCATCTGTTTAATATTTTTCTTCTTAGTTGGAATCATGCCCATCCAAATAATCACTCTTATACTAAAAAAATGTTTGCACACTCCATCCACACCATCCATTCTCACTACTATGCAATGTAATGCAATTTCATGTTTTTTCAGACTTTTCCAAATTATTCAGCTTTGAAACAATCTATTAAAACAGTTATCTTAAAGGGATACTGTCAAGGGAATTTTTTTTTTCCAAAATGAATCAGTTAATAGTGCTGCTCCAGCCGAATTCTGCACTGAAATCCATTTCTCAAAGGAGCAAACTGATTTTTTTATATTCAATTTTAAAATCTGACATGGGGCTAGACATTTTGTAAATTTCCCAGCTGCCCCCAGTCATGTGACTTGTGCCTGCACTTTAGGAGAGAAATGCTTTCTGGTAGGCTGCTGTTTTTCCTTCTCAATGTAACTGAATGTGTCTCAGTGAGACATGGGTTTTTACTATTGAAAAAGGGAGGGGGTGATATCACTTGCAGTACAGCAGTAAAGAGTGTTTGAAATTTATCAGAGCACAAGTCACATGACTTGGGGCGGCTGGGAAATTGACAATATGTCTAGCCCCATGTCAGATTTCAAAATTGAATATAAAAAACCTGTTTGCTCTTTTGAGAAATGGATTTTAGTGCAGAATTCTGCTGGAGCAGCACTATTAACTGATTCATTTTGAAAAAAAAAAATTTTCCCCATGACAGTATCCCTTTAAGGTAAACTCAACTTATGTGTCTTGGCCATGTATCCATATTTCCTTTATTGACCTTTGCTTCATAGGCCTTTGCTTGTAAAATCTGCTGAGGACCTTTTTTTCCTGTTGTGTTAATCAGTATTGTTTTAATCCATAGTCTTACACTGAGTCCAGACCTTATAATGTACATATTGGTTTAATTAATTCCAGATCTGTTAGACCTGAAAAGATCAGCAATCCTGTACTAAACAGTATTTTACTGCTTTCTGAAAATTAGGGTTCTCTGATAAGTCATGTCCCTAGAGTCAGGTTACTGTATTCAAAGAATATGGGAGTTATAATACTGAAGGCACAGTGTATGCATGCAGTGTTCAGTAGAAATATAACATTGCTCTTTATGTGGTGATGCAGTAATGGTGACATTGAGGAAGATTGCAGAATACTTCTTGGGAGAAATTGCCATGATTTAGCATTGCATTTTTCAGAAGTCAGAATTAGTAATCTTACAAGTTTTCATTTAAGTTATTGAATGTTACCCAAAAAATAATCACTAGTGTTCACCTAGCAAGATTGCACTCTGTATATACACGAATTGCAGCACTCCAATTTGGTATTAAAACCGCTTTTACTCCAGAGGTAGCATAGCGACGTCTCAGATACAGCACATCCTTTTTCAAGCTAAAAACAAAGTGTCATTATCACTTCCTTTATACCCACAACACCTAGTGGCAATCATGTAACATTACATATATTGTATAATTATATATCACACTATCATTCTTGTGACTTTACTTACATGGCAAATATGTCTCACATAAATTTAATAACCTGATCAAATCTTAAATCAAGGTGATGACAGTATTATATCTTATCTTAATGGTAGTGATTCAATCGGCAGTTTATTCTCTAGATCAATGGTTCATTCAGCAGTCTATTCTGTATCACCAATCGGTATATCCTGTCGATGTTCTATAGGGAATAAGGAGTATAAGGAAATAAAAACAGTAATTAAAACAGAATAAATACTTATTAAAAACAATGAATGACTCATCTATATTATTGTGCTTAAGTCATAATCTTTGTTCGTACCCTTAGGGCTTAGAGTCTCAAGTCTACAAATCCAACTTGCTTCACACTTTAGTAATAGTTTTATACGATCACCGCCTCTCCTGGGTTTAAAAACTTGCTGCAGTACTTGGAAACACAACCGTGATACAGAATGACCCGCTGGGCTACAGGGCTTTGTTTCACTTTTCTCCTAATATCTGACTTGTGCCCCCCCCCCCCCACAGGGACACTTAAAGCATAGACTACATAGGAGGACAAGCAGGTATGATACCCTTTTATCTTAATTGCTGTACCTCTATGTGGGTGATAAACGGTATCCCCTTTTAGACAACTGTTGCAATGTTTGCATGACAGACAGGGAAAAGTACCATTTTTCTCACTCCCAGAATTTCCTGCCTACACTTTTTCTCTGGGCCAACATCAGCCTTCACAAGTCTATCTCTTAGAGACCATGCTTTTTTGTATGCAAGTCTTGGTGGTCTCTGGAATATATTCAAGCTAGGAAAGATTGCACTCTGTTACTGCAAATTTATTCATGTATATAGTCCATCTAGTAAGACATAATAGCTATAATGTTAGGTCTAGTTTTGATGACTATTATATTATAAGCGTTTAATATTACTGTTTCTTTTTTGCAGTCTAAATCTCTTCGTGAGAAATGGCTAATGCAGGGAGCCCCCGCAGGATCATCAGAAGAGGAAGAGGCAAAAAAGAAGCAATGTGAGGAGGATGAACAAACCTTAAAGATACTGGAGGAAAATGTCAAAAGGTAACATAAGAATTTCATAAATGTCAAGGTGTTTTAAAAATACAGCTGAAAAAAAAATCTATCTATAGCTTAAAGGGGTTGTTTGCCTGCAAACAACTAGTTTTTTCGGATAAATCACCAGAAATAACAACTGTTTCCAATTACTTTTTTCTAATATTGAAGTGTAAAGTCTCATTTTTCACCTTCTAAAGCAGCCCTCTGGGGGGAGGGGTCGTCGACTCTGTAAACTGTTCTAAATTCATACATTTATCTGATACATTTCTTATCTTTGTCCCTGCTGAGCCGAATCTCTGGGTTTCATTAAAGGCAGCCGTTAGAATTGATACAATACTTGCTAATACTCCAGAGATACTGCTGAGAAATGTATAAATGTTGCAAAATTGTAACCTTGCAGAATCTGCATCTGACTTACTGAGCTGTCAGACTCAAACACCAGAGACAGGAACATTAAACTTTAATCTTAGATTTTGGAAAAACAGTAAAAAATGAATAATGGAAAGTAATTGAAAAATGTATTCATTTCTGGGTAACCATCTGAAAACACCTGAACTGAATAAACCCCTTTAATATGTTTTTTCATCTCTTGTACTGTAAAAAAAAATCTAAATCTGGGCCTGGTTGCAGAAATTTACTAGGTCTTCTTTCCCCTTACCTTGCCTCTGAAACAGCTACTATGTTGCTTTCTCTCAGATTAACTTCTTGTGAAATTTGCAGGCTGCATATGCAAATTAGGTTTGGGAAGGGGAAAACATTTTTACTTCCTTGTTTTGTGACAAAAAGTCACATAATCTCCCTCCTGCCCCTAATTTGCATATGCAAATTCAGATTCGGTTTGGCCGGACAGAAGGATTTGGACGAATCCGAATCCTGCTGAAAAAGGCCGAATCCTGGCCGAATCCGGAACCGAATCCTGGATTCGGTGCATCCCTAATTATCTCATTAAATGTATACTAAAAAACAAGTACAGGTATGGGACCTGGTAACCAGGATGCTCTGGGCCTGGGGTTTTCCGGATAATGAATATTTCTGTAATTTGGATCTACATCTTAATTCTACTTTAAAATCATGTAAACATTAAATAAATGATATTAGCTGTTTTTGCTTCCAATAAGGATAAATTGTATTTTAGTGTAAGGTACTTTTTTATTATTACATAGAAAAAGGAAATCATTTTCTAAAATTTCGAGTATTTGGATCAAATGGAGTCTATGGGAGATGGCCTTTCCATAATTCTGCGCTTTCTGGATAACTGGTTTCCGGATAACAGATCCCATACCTGTAATTTTTACTTCAAGGTCCTAAACCTGACTTTTTTGCCAACCTGACTGACCCTTCTCATCAAGTCAGTTAGAGATTCTAATGCTAATTAGTGCATGCATAAATATGGCAGCCCCCTCATACACGAACATGGGGGATCAGGTAGGTAATGAAAAAAACATTGGGCAAATACATTTATTTATAAATAGCATGCAAAGACAATGGTATGATAGATGTAGATATGGGGGGGTTGTGGATGCACACCTAAGGCCAATTTCAAAAAGTATAAAGCCCTGTCTAAGTAATTCAAGTAAATATGTCAGTGCATGTAATTTTGAAACAGGGTTTTTTTGTTACAAAGTTATGATCATAATATTGATAAGCCACCATACCACGTCAAGGTAAAACCCCACATGGTGGTCCCTAACTTATTTATCTTTAGTCATAGTAAACAAGGTACATTACCTCTCTGTAGTAACAATTCTTTGTGTAAACATCTCCTGTGCCTTGGTTTCAAACTCTGTGCTAGATCCTCCCCCGCCAACTGCTGAGCGGCTTTTAAGAGGGAGAGTCTGCCTTAACCAACGCCCATTTTAGAAAAGTAGAAGTCAGGTGTTGTAATTAAAATCAAAGTAGAGTGATATGTGCAGTTGCACAATAGTGTGTATACATGTGTAAGTGAAATGTGAAGGTGTGTATGGTAGTGGTAAGGGAAAGTGTATGTGTATTTGGGAGTATATATATAAGAAAGCCAAGAAACCAAGGCACAGGAGATGTTTACACAAAGAATTGTTACTACAGAGAGGTAATGTACCTTGTTTACTATGACTAAAGATAAATAAGTTAGGGACCACCATGTGGGGTTTTACCTTGACGTGGTATGGTGGCTTATCAATATTATGATCATAACTTTGTAACAAAAAAACCCTGTTTCAAAATTACATGCACTGACATATTTACTTGAATTACTTAGACAGGGCTTTATACTTTTTGAAATTGGCCTTAGGTGTGCATCCACAACCCCCCCATATTTATGATAGATGTAGAACAAATTAAATTTCTGGTGTCAGTATCTCTTTAAATCCCTGCTTCCTTTTGTACTTAATGATTACAATCCTAGATAAAAAAGATAATCTAAATTACAAATCTGTGTACGCTCTATTACAGCTAGCAAATATAATCAAACAGGTGTAATTTTACAAACAAAGAATTAATTATTCAAAGGCCTACAAAGTTATATACTGTTGTGTATATATATATATATATATATATATATATATATATATATATAGATATATATATATATAGATATATATAGATATATATATGTGTGTGTATGTGTGTATGTATATGATGTTTTATTCTCTAGAAATATATAGGCATCCCTCTTTGCTGATTATTATTTTCCACTTTTTATAGTGTCAGATAAAAACATGCCAGCAGATAACCCCAGTGCTATGGTTAATTGCTGCCATCTGATGCTTATGCTCACCATATGACTGTCTGCTAGAATCAGAGTTGCCTGAGAGAATGTAACAGCATGTCTACATGACAGTGCCCACGTTAGTACCCAGCCAAGCATTTTCTCTGGTTGCTAACTGCTGATCCTCTTCATCTCCTTCAGATATGCACTGCAGCACCTAGGAGAAACAATAATTACTATGCTTATTAAAAATTGTGGGACTGAATTATTTTACTTAACCTAACCTCACGGCTTACCATTGTGCAGGGCTGCCCCCCAGAATGTCTAGAGCAGTGGCCAAAGTGAAGTTACGCTAGCGTTGGCTAACTTGCATACGGCGGGAAGTTGAATGGACGTATATGTTGCAGCAAATACATTACATTACACAAGCCCAGGGAAGCTTAATAAAAGAATATAGAGTTGTTAAAATGACCCTACACATGTGTATAGTTTATGTGCCATATGTTAGGAAATGTAGGGGGGAAGCATTTTGCAACCTATCACCCTGAAAAAAGGAAAAGATGCCAATGTTTTTTGGGACTTAACTAAATTTTGAGGAAGTCCTATCTACTCTATTGCACTTCGCCTGGTCTGAGGGGGTGAAGGCAAGTCTGGCACAAGAGGTAACGCTCAGTAAAATCCGCATCTTACTAAATTTGCGTCAGTCTCTTTTGCTATCGAAGTTACGCCTGCACCCATTAGTAAATCGGCAAAGTACTGAAATGAATCACACTGGCAAACTTTCACCAGCGTTAGTCACTTCGCCCTTTAGTAAATTTGCCCCATAAACTCTTCCACTAATCCAATCGCAATGGCAGTTGTAACTCTAGCAGTTGTACTAGCTCCAGATGCATGAGAGACTAATTGACTCTAGAAATGTTATTAAAAATAGGTTTTAATTAATGAAGCTAATTGGTGTTGTTATATATTATACCTTAAACAATGTTCTGAGAAATAACGACTGGATTTTGCCATGTGTCTTGTTTTAAGTACATTGTCATGCCAAAATATTGGCACCCACTGTTTAGCAATTACTGATAATATATATCCTGTAACTACCAATACTCGTATAGTATCTATTGGACGGAATGCTTGGGACCTGAAGTTTTCCAGAGAGGGAATCTTTCTGTAATTTGAATAACCATACCAACCAATATGGATTTTTGTTAGGCTCAAGTACTGTTTTATTATTACTGAGAAAAAGGAAATAATGTTTAAACTTAGAATTGTTTACTAAAATTAACTTTATGGGAGATGGCCTTCCAATAATTTGTAGCTTCCTAGATAATGTTTTTTTTGATTAAGGAATTGCATACCTATACATAAAAAATACTTACATTGGAGAGAGTGGAGTTTTTTGCTACTCCACTAAATATCTTTGTCAATAAAGGAAATATAAATAAGAATGGTTATTATGTTAATTTGAAAAAGAGCCAGGCAATTAACATAGTGTTCTGCATCATTTTACTAAATATACAGTATATGGAATATTTATTGCAATGTATAAGCTTAAAAGCTGAATGCTATGTCTTTAAGTTTTACTTTTTAGTAACATCTGATAAGATAAATGGAACTATCTTTAGTGCCATTGTAATTACTTCCCAGAATCTTTCCCAGCCGAATGTTGTAACAGGGGAATTTAGAGAGATTTTTTCCAGGACCTTACATTGTTTTTATTTTGTCTTCATGTTTTTTTTCTTTAGGATAACTAAATGTTATGTCAGGATAATTAATGAACATTTGTAACCCTGGGAACTTGTGATAAAAGGTCAGATTGGCAATTTAACAGTTTTGAAAGGAATAAAATATTGTATATAGCTATTTAAAATAATAATATCCCCAAGCCACAACTTCTTAAAGAACTTTATCTATAGAATTTATGGATTATTTCGATTTTATGATATATGTATCCCTGCAAGAACTCTTTGGGGCACATTTACTAAAGTGTGAATTTTCTCCACACCTAACTTCACCACAGTTCACCTCACTTCATCAGGTGTATTTTCACAACACATACAGCATTTAGAATTGTTGTGAAAATTATCTGCGAAAATTCAACAGTATATTTCCCCATACGATATTAGTAGGGAAGATTCTTTAGAGAATTTTCTGACAAATTTTCGCCATGGAGACAAGAAACATGGAAAGAGCAATGTTGATTGCCATTTAAAAGTGGCTCTTTTATCGCTATAATGAGAGTTCGCCAGCCTATACCTGAATTTACCAAAACGGGTAGCGTTCACACTTCAATAAATTAACAGATTTTTGGTAGAGAATTTTTGCTGGCAAAATGATTGCAAAAGTTCTCTAGCGCTGATGTTTTTCGCTTGCAAATTGTCCTCTTGTCAAGGCGATTGTCTTTTTGGTGATTTTTCTCTAAACATCCGCAATTCACCCTTTAGTTAATGTGCCCCTTTAAGTTTACCTTGTTACTTCCTAGCATGTTTTGCAGAATTTGCAAATTAATTAAACAAAATGTGTTAACTTCTTGTAAGTCTCTTATAATGTTATTCTAAAGAGCTTTGTAATGTTTTGGTACTATATAAATAGAAAATGGTAATAATTTTTAGAATACTGTACTTCAAAATAGGGATGCACCGATCCACTTTTTTGGATTCGGCCGAACCCCCGAATCCTTCACAAAGGATTCGGCCGAATACCGAACCGAATCCGAACCCTAATTTGCATATGCAAATTAGGGGTGGGAAGGGGAAACATTTTTTACTTCCTTGTTTTCTGACAAAAAGTCACGCAATTTCCCTCCCTGCCCCTAATTTGCATATGCAAATTAGGATTCGGATTCAGTTCGGCCGGGTAGAAGGATTCGGCCGAATCCGAATCCTGCTGCAAAAGGCCAAATCCTGGCCGAATCCCGAACCGAATCCTGGATTCGGTGCATCCCTACTTCAAAACATATTTAATTAGACCAGACTAAGTTTTTAATTAAATGTTCCCTCACAGCCCTGGAGGAGTGTGACTCATGTGGTAAGCCTATTAAGGTTTTAGGGGGAGAGTTAGGTTGGCGTTTTGCTGTCATGATATCGCCATCATTTAAAGGTTGCATTAGCTTTGTGAGGGTTCAGCTATCCATTGAGACTAAAATTTACCTTTAGACTAATCAGTGCAATGTTCTAAGGCTACAGGCCAGGAAGTTTATATATAATTTTATTTTAAATATGGGTTGTATTTAATTTATTTTTTAGTTAGGCACAAATTAATGGGAGTTGTCTGTATGTATAATGACAGTGTCTGACAAAATCCTTTTCCTCAGTAATAAATTCATGTGGATTAAGGGGCCTATTTATAATACTGTGTAAAAGAATTAACAACAGAAGAACAGTGTAAAAAGATGTGTAAAATAAATGGCAAATTTATCAAGGCGTGTTTTGTTTTACACTGCCCGAACACTGGCTTTGACACCAATATTTCACATCACTTCAGACCTTGTATAATCCATTAAAGTTAATGGGAAAAAGTCAAGCAGCAAGTAGGTTCCGGCAGAAAAAAACATAGAAAAATGCAGGAAAAAATCGAGGAACACTGTATTTTCCCACAGAATTTTCAAAAGGCTGCTTCTGTTTAGAACCGGTTTTTACACAGAAGTATATGATCGCTAGAAATCAATACACAGCTTGATAAATAATCAGTTTTATACAAAATGATGTATGGTGCATGTTGTTGCCATTTTTTTTTATACAGCATGATAAATTAGTTTCTAGGCATCTATGCTTTTATGTACTCGTGCTTAAATAAGGAGAAATTCTGGTGAATTTGTTACAAAGCAGAAACATTATATGCTGTAGTGAGGATTTTTCAACTCTTATGACACATGAGCAAATTAGGATTCACCATCCCATCTTTATGCCATAATGTATTGGCCTTCTACAAAAAAAGGGGTTGTTCACCTTTGAGATAAAAAAATGACGTAGAGAGTGATATTCTGTGAAAATTTGCAATTGGTTTTCATTTTTTATTATTGAAGGTTTTTGAGTTATTTAGCTTTTTATTCAGCAGCTCTTCAATTTGCATCTTAAGCAATCTAGTAACTAGCACTTCCTACAGACTGAAGGAAAACAGCATCATGGAACATTGCGGGCACATTTACTTAGCTCGAGTGAAGGAATAAAATAAAAAAAACTTCGAATTTCAAATGATTTTTTTGGCTACTTCGACCATCGAATAGGCTACTTCATGCTTCGACTACAACTTTGAATCGAACGATTCGAACTAAAAATCGTTCGACTATTCGACCATTCGATAGTCGAAGTACTGTCTCTTTAAAAAAACTTTGACCCCCTACTTCGCCAAGTAAAACCTACCGAACCTCAATGTTAGCCTACAGGGAAGGTCCCCATAGGCTTTCTAACAAATTTTTGGTCAAAGGAAAATCGTTCAATCGCTGGATTCGATTGATGGATTTTTCCTTCGATCGAATTGCGGTAAATACTTTGACTTCAATATTCGAAGTCGATGGATTTAACTTCGACAGTCGAATATTCGACCCTAAGTAAATATGCCCCTACATCTTTTTGATAAGGGAAAAAATTCCATTAAAGGAGAAGTATAAGTATAGCATTCTAGCTTGCGCTATTGCAGCTAATCTATTGGCAATAAAATGGCTTCCTAGCTTTCCTTCTCTTTTAAGGGCAGAGACACACAGGCAGATTCTGGGAGATTAGTCGCCCAGCGACAAATCTCCTCTTCTTCAGGGTGACTAATCTCACAAGGAAAACTTTGGATGACTTCTGAAAACAAAGCACTCAGAGTGCCATTTTCATTCTAGCCGGCGGGAAGGCAGGGAAGGCAGTTCGTTGGATGACTAATCTCCCAGAATCTGCCCGTGTGTCTCTGCCCTAAGGAAACTGTAGACAAACGCCTGTTGGTGTTCTTTGCTTTCTCAGTGGTTTACACACCATAGCACTGAAACAATTCCCCATAACCTATGGGGGTTATTTATCAGTCCGAATTTATCTCAATATTTTCTACTACAAACTCTGATCACATCCGCTCTTGTTTTTACGCTTCTTTATTATTACATTTTCCCGAAAATTTGCTTTGCGGGAAAAAAATCAGATTTTCACAAATTTTTCAGATCTTCCATCCGATCTTTCACTATTTTTGAATAAATAGGTTTCACAATTCGAGCCTAGCTCCAAAGTTCCCTCTGGGCCTAACTAGAACCATTCAGGTCCACTCAGGATATTATCCCAACAGCTTTACTTAAGGTATACACTAATACAGAGTATTAAATAATAACATATGCATTGTAAAAGCTTGTGACAAAGCTGGGAAACATTTACCAACTCATCATGTTACCTTATAACAATTTCTTCACCATGGAGCAGATTCCATGACATTCAGTTATCATCCTTGTATTAATATAGCTATCTGTCCTTCAGGAAAACAATTTCTATAGCAATAGCCTAAAAACATAATATCTATGACCACTTGGGACATTTTTGATGCCTTTAAAGTTAAGTGTAGAGTGTGGACTGAAAGATACATGTATATTTTTTTATAAAGTGTCCCGATGTTTTCAGAAACAGGGTTGTATTATAGAAATAAGTTAGACATATTTTTTTTTGCAGACGTAAAAACAATTTATATTTTAAATGTATTAAAATAAAGTATTAAAATCAGTACAAAATTCATGTAATGCTATTCTTGCCATTGTTCCATTGCATATAAATGCAACAGCTGTTGTGGTTGTTACTAGGATAGCAAAAAAAAAATCAAGGTTAACAGTATGCACTTGTTCCAAGATCAGATTCTGTTCAGTTTGGCCATGTGTTGCATGGCACAGGTCATTGTCCCTGACTCCTGGGGGCACATTTACTAAGCTTGAGTGAAGGATTCGAAGTAAAAAATACTTCGAGTATCTAAGTTTTTTTTGGGTTCTTCGACCATCCAATAGGCTACTATGACCTTCGACTACGACTTAGACTCGAATGATTCGAACTAAAAATCGTTCGACTATTCCACCATTCGATAGTCGAAGTACTGTATCTTTTAAAAAAACTTTGACTACATACTTCGGTAGCTTAAACCTACCGAGGTACAATGTTAGCCTATGGGGACCTTCCCCATTACTTTTCTAAGGTTTTTTTTGATTGAAGGAAAATCCTTCGATCGATGGATTAAAATCATTTGAATTGTTCGATTTTTCCTTTGATCGTAGGATTTGCGGTAATTCCTACGAATTCGATATGCAAATTCGTAGGATTTTAACTCGAGGGTCGAATTCGAGGGTTTATTAACCCTCAATATTCGACCCTTAGTAAATGTGCCCCCTGGTGTATATGTATTTTCCTGGTATATAAGAGACTAAAACTGGTCTTTAACTATGTCATACTAATGTGAATGTATGGTAACAGGTTTTATGGTGCTAGATAGTTCACAGAAAATACAGACAACCAAAGCCACATATTTTACTTTAGAAGCTATGCAGTAATATGTGGATATGCACAGTACTCTATATATCAATAAGATAATTCAAAAAGTGTATGGTAAAGGATTACTTTCCTGAATAAAAAAACAGCAGTGAATATGTTAATAGGCTGGCAGTTTACATGCCAGCCACACAAATCTTTAGACCTCTGACAGCATATTTTCCAGTATGGAAATAGCGAACAAACTTTGTGCCAGGAACCATTCAGATTCAAGATGAGATCATTAGCAAACTATGCCCCGTAGCAGCCCAGAGTTAATATACAGAACTGTTTGTCACATTATAAATTGAATGTCAGTTGTCACAAAGCCTTTTTTTATTATTATAATTTGTTGACTGTCTCTTGACTGCTTTATCTTGATAATTATTTTTTTGCAGATTCTGTGTTTTATAAAGGATATCTTCTCTAACCAAGGAAATGAAAAAGATTTTTTTCTTTCCTCTTTTCCACCTCTCCCCTCCATTTCCTTCCTCAAGGCTAGATATCACTCTCTCTCTGTTTCTCGGTTTACTTTGTTATAATTTTATCCCAGTTATTGCCCTCCTTTCCCATGCTTTAAGAAGTCTTTTTAATTACTGTCACTGGGAAAAACCTCAGTACCCAGAGGGAGTTGCATTTTTAGCGGTCACAGTTATGAAACATCCATATTATTCTATGGGACCATACCATATGTTACATAGTTTTGTAATACCCATATTAAAATGAAGAAGTACTTATCAGTTGTTCTGAAATGCATATTTTAAATCCAGGGCTGGCCTTAGGCCAATTGGACTAATTGGGCCCAATTGGGCCCCGCACCTCTGGGGGCCCCGCACTGCCCCTTTCCTTTCTATTGTGTGCCTGTATGCCCTTATTTTCCTAAATACTTGCTGTGTCAGTAGCCAGCAACACTTTGTCTAGGGGCCCCGCCAACATGGTCCCAATTGGGCCCCACATTTGATAGGATCAGCCCTGTTTAAATCTGTATGATTTACTGCAAGACTTCTGTATAATTCCTTTAGCAGTTTTTCTCTTGAGCATTGTCTTGCCACCTTTAATGATCATGCTTGGTGGGCTCAGATCATTTCACAGGAGCAGCACTATTTACTGTGTGTGTGTGTGTGTGTGTGTGTGTATGTGTGTGTGTGTGTGTGTATATATAGATAGATAGATAGATAGATAGATAGATAGATAGATAGATAGATAGATAGATAGATTAAATAAAGTACCCCCTATTGTAAAATATAAGGATATTATAAGTCATTGAGGCGTTCCATGACCTTATACAAGTACAAGGCCGAAGGCTGAAGTGACTTCTTATATCCTAATATTTTCCAACAAGGGGTACTTTATTTATTATAATATACAAGTTTTAGTAAGTCATGTGACAAAAATGACATCACTACTCACCATTTATAACTGATGATGTCACTACTCACCGTTTATAAGGATATAATTTATACTATGGCAGGTGCTACTCAATTAGACAGTATCAATAGTTTTCCAAGGGAGAATGAGTGCACACTGGGAACATTTAAATAGGTTATTTTAAAACCATAATTTTATTTAAGTTAATTAAAAAAAGGCAGACGTTTCTGTCCACTTCTAGGACCTTTTTCAAGACCATGAATGTTTAAAATCAACACTTTAAATAGACCAAAGAAAAGGAAGGGAGAGGCACTCGCCCAATCACGTGCACCCGATCGGAGTCAAGTGAAATTAGAGGGGAATATATATATATATTAAAAAAAAACGCACTCCACTCCAAGGACTTGATTAGGTGAAAAAAAAATATGTGATTTTTCACCTTATTAAGTCCTTGGAGCGTTTTATTTTGGTAATGTATGTACACGGATTTGACCAGCACCCAGGCAGCTGCTCTATATGCGTTGTGAGTGCACCAGGTTGGACTAATATATATATATATATATATATATAATGTCCAAACATATATATATATATGATGTTTGAACATTGTATACGCTGACTGACCAAGCACCCACCTCTGGCTAATAAGGAAGGCGTGCAGGTACTTTGTGAACTTTTATATAGTGGGGAATTTCTGCTATATATGTGATATATAAGGTTCAATTAACATTACAATTGTATATATATATATAATGTGTATCCTTGGGCCGATACATTGTAATGATGTATCGGCCCAAGGATACACATTATATATATATATATATATATATATATATATATATATATATATATATATATATATATATAATGTGTATCCTTGGGCCGATACATTGTAATGTTAATTGAACCTTATATATCACATATATAGCAGAAATTCCCCACACAAGTAAGCGGGGGGAAGAAATCACATCTAAATAGGAGAGTGAGGGAAAATGGGCCTCATATGTTAATGTCTCTGACACAAGCGTTAGAACACTAAGGGGAGCGTATATTGCACCCGTTCTCATTAAAAAAGAACTTTCCTTTTTGTTCTGTAATGCTGAACACTTTGCATCACTTTTTTTCTGCAGCTAGGATATAACTGAAATCAGTTTAGTTTGTTAAGTTGCAGAGATCTGCCTCTGCATCTGTTCTCTTAAGAATGACTTTCATAAGGCCATAAATATTTGCAGCAAATAAACTCCATACCATTCTCGCTGCACAGAGAAGCAAGTTTCTTCTTTATCTCACAACAGTTTCAGCATTTGCTAATGAATGCTTCAGTGATAGCAAATGAGTGGTACATTATGAAAAATATAGTGAGAATTGTTTTTTTGTTGTTGCAAGATTGTTGCTGAAGCATGGTTTGCAAATACTTTGCGACCATGAAGTATTCTTTGCTGTTATCCGAAGGGGCCACTCTTCTGTCTGTATTTAGATGATAAGAGAGATGCACTGCAGAGCACGTGAGAATAACAGAAGCCAAAGGGATAAAAGAGATGAGGAGCTGAAACCTAAAAGTATGATTGGAGAACATGGCACAACAGGATCTATCATTTCAGTTATCTACTTCCTCTCTGCTGTCTTTTCCTTATCTTCTACAGTTTTGTCTCGCCAGCCCATACTTTCTCTTGTACAAACTTTCTCCATTTCGTTTCACCTTCTTCGCTCTCTACTTATCCTTCTTTTCTGTTAGTACTTTCTCCCCATGTTCCTCTCTTTCCTTTCTGATACAAACCTTATGAAGACATCTATAGAAGAAATCTGCTCCAAAGTATTTTAGTTTGCATAGAGGGGACTGAAAGGAAGACTGAGATGTCTCCTTTTAATAATGTCTGTAGCCTTTGAAGCAATACTATTAATTAAAGATTTTAGGAGAGTTTTGTTTTTCTATTGTTGCTTACTGCATGGTTTGCCTAGTAGGATAGTTGTTTAAAGGGGTGGTTCAGCTTTAGTTAACCATTAGTATGTTAGAGAATGGCTAAGCAACTTTTCAAATGACCTTAATTATTTACTTTTTTATTGTTTTAAAATTATTATATTTCTTCTTGCAAATGGAGGTCACTGACTCCACCTAAAAACAAATGCCCTGTAAGGCTATACATATATAAAATGTATAGTTATTGCTACTTTTTATTACTCATCTGTTTAGGCCCTCTCCTATTCATATTTCAGTCTCTTATTCAAATGAATGCCACTGTATTGGACTTAGGAAGGACTAAGCTGTGTTTTTTAAGGATTGCTGCAGGACCTGGCCGTAAAAAAAAGCTTTTGCAGATTTTTCTCAAAATGTTGTTTTAAAAAATTAAACTGCAGTATTGCTCAGGTTTTTTTAAAAAAAATATTTACTATATTATTTTATCAACAGCCATGTATTTCCCATTGGGAAGCATATAGCTATGCAATCCTAAATAGCTAAAGCACTGCGTATCTTGACAGCGCTATATAAATAAATGATGATGATAGCTATAAGTAATTTTATAATCCCCATGGGGCAGTTTCTGAGGCACTCTTAGGGGCCGATTCACGAAGGGTCGAATATCGAGGGTTAATTAACCCTCGATATTCGACTGGGAACTACAATCGTTCGACTTCGAATATCGAAGTCAAACGATTTCGCGCAAATCCTGCGATTGATCGATCAAAGGATTTTTCGAACGATTAAATCCTTCAAATCGTTCGATTCAAAGGATTTTAATCCAACGATGGAACGAAAATTCTTCAATCAAAAAATCACAGGCAAGCCTATGGGCACCTTCCCCATAGGCTAACATTGACTTCGGTAGCTTTTAGCTGCCGAAGTAGGGGGTCGAAGTTTTTCTTAAAGGGACAGTACTTCGACTATCGAATGGTCGAATAGTCGAACGATTTTTACTTCTAATCGTTCGAATCGTTCGAATTCGAAGTTAACCAATTCGATGGTCGAAGTACCCAAAAAATACTTCCAAATTCGAATTTTTTTTTATTCTAACCCTTCACCCGAATTTCGTGAACCGGCCCCTGAAAGTAAATGACTAGTACCAGAACAGGTTTTTTATTAATGATTACTGGGGTAAAGCACAGGTGCTTGGGTTCACATTTGATTTCAGATTTTTTTACTGCTCCACTAAAATAGTGAATGACCAATCAAACTATTTAGCTATAAACTTTATATATTGTGTGTGACTTTAAGGGGTTATGTATCAAAATCCAAATTTTCCACAATTTAATCTTATCGGGGGAAAAACTTGATAAAAGCAAGCGAAAAACCGAATCATACGTTTTTTTTTCAGACCTTTTTCCCAAAAAAGTCAGAATTTTCGAATTTTTGCAGGTCTGAGATGAAGGATTTTCGGATTCTGACTTTTTCCATACTCAAGGTATGATAAATCTCGAAAACAAAATTGAGGTTTTTTTCACAAAAAAAATCAGATTTTAAAAAAACTTTTTTGCTTGAGTTTTTTGCATTTGAACTTACTAACCCCCTAATTGTCTATAACGAACAATTAACCAGTTGTTTTTTTTTTTTAAATTAAATGCACCTATTTCAGGAAAGCTAATAACATTTTGCTCAAAAGTTATTATTCTGGCCACTAGGTGTCCTTCAACACCAGCTATGATGACTTCTCCAGGGTGCTCTGCATAATAAGTGTGCTATCGCTATAAGAAAGTAAATATGTTTTCACTGAACTGGAATCATTTCATTATTCATCATGTATCTGTCTGGGCCAGTGGGTAGTAGGGATAAGGAACTGGTACAAGGAATAGGTAGAACCGGTGTGGTAGGAATGAGGTTAAAGGAACAGTAACGTCAAAAAAAAAAGTGTTTTAAAGTAATGAAAATATAATTCAGTGTTGCCCTGCACTGATAAAACTGCTGTGTTTACTTAAGAAACACTACTATTGTTTATATAAATAAGCTGCTGTGTAGCAATGGCGGCAGCCATTCAAAGGAGAAAAAGCTCAGGTTACACAGCAGATAGCAAATAAGCTCTGTCTTTTTAAAGGAAAACTATACCTCCAAAATGAATACTTAAGCAACAGATAGTTTATATCAAATTGAATGACATATTAAAGAATCTTACCAAACTGGAAAATATATTTACATAAATATTGCCTTTTTACATCTCTTGCCTTGAGCCACCATTCTGTGCTGCCTCAGAGATCACCTGACCAGAAATACTACAACACTAACTGTAACAGGAAGAAGTGAGGAAGCAAAAGGCACAACTCTGTCTGTTAATTGGCTCATGTGACCTTACATGTGGTTTGTATGTGTGCACAGTGAATCTTACGATCTCAGGGGGCGGCCCTTATTTATTAAAATGGCAATTTTCTATTTCTGATTACCCAATGGCACATACTACTAAAAAACTATATTATTATGATAATGGTTCATTTACATGAAGCAGGGTTTTACACATGAGCTGTTTTACTCAGTATCTTTTAATAGAGACCTACATTGTTTGGGGGGTATAGTTTTCCTTTAATTGTGTTATCTGTTATCCATTAGTTAACCTGTGCCATATAACCGTTTTTCAATTTCTGCCATTGCTCCACAGCAGCTTGTTTATATGAACTATATTTACTAGCAAAGCAAACAGATCAGTTTTACCAGTGCAGGGCAACAGTACATGATATTATCATTACTTTAAAACACTTACATTTTTGGTGTTACTGTTTCTTTAAGCAGAATCCTTGTCGTGTTCAGTCACAGATCTGGGCAGGTGCTGTTGGCCCTGGCATTATTGCAGAAAAATGGTTTAATAGTAACATAATTTTCTGATTGGATTGATTCTCTGTATTATTTATAATGTATGTTATTTGTGATTATTGTGATCACATATAATTTTTTTTACAAATACCGGTAATATGAAATTTACAGTTATCAGTGTAACTTTATATATGTATTCTAATGCATTTTTCTCTTAGTGGTTACTCTTTAACCCCAGTGCTGCTGAATTAGACTGTGGAAGCATCATATATTTTATGACCCTTTCCTAGCAAAGAGTTGATAATGCATATTGCATATTTCTAAAGAAAATTATAACGCAGTAAAAGTAAAGGTCACCTTGTTAACAAATCCAATATAAACAAACAGGATTATTTATTATATTTGCACAGAGATATTATCCACAGATGTGGGAAGATTTCCTTTTTATACTTCTGGCAACAGTTGCAGTGACTGCTGCAACAGGAAGTACTAGAGTGACTCTTTCTACATTTATTTCACTTGATGAGAAACAACTTAGACATTTTAAGTGAGTTCCCACATGAAAATTTTCCCTTGTTCCAATTTTCCATGAAGCTCTCTTTCAACATGACCTTTTATAGAGCACAAGCACTCTCTGATTTGCTTAATATGTGCTCTGTACAACCTGCATCAGTATTATTTATATATAATTACTGATTTATAAAGCACCAGCATTTTCTGCAAGCCTTATACATCATTAACATTAGTATGAGCAGTGTTCTTAAATGCAGTTTGCTGTGTTCATGTGAATATGAATATCCTCAGTATAAATACTTTTAGCATTTAAACCACAAACCTAAATATGTTTTGTTTCATGTAGGGAGGACTGGAATGTTCAACATACTAAAGATCATATATATGCACTTGCACTGGGTGCAAGTGCATAAGCACTAAAGTGCTCAAGGTGCAGAGTGCAGTATATCATGGATGTAATTGCTTCCTGAAGGGGTATACATAAATAGGTTCTGTATGTTTAAATTAATATGCCAAATTCAGTTGTGCACTGTTGCTAAATTAGCAGGGACTATCCTGGCACCTCCGCTGCTGCTCCCCCCCTTCCATTTTGCTTACCCTTTTGTGTTGGACTGTGTCGAGGCGGGGTTCACGAAGTTAACAGAGGGGTTCAGGGGTGTCCAGGATGCAATTGCGCTCTCTGCACTAGAAGAGCCCAATTTCCAGGTTGAAAACCAGAAATTCGGCTTTTAAAGTTACCAGAAGCTGCATTTTTGCTGCTCCTGGTAACTAATCACTGTGCTTGGAGGAGATATTTAGGGATGCAAAGGCATCTGCTAAACCTCCCCCTAGTGGACCAGTTATGTGATGTTATTTGATTAAAGGAATATGAAGATCCATTAAACCCTTTACTTGTAAAGCTAAAATGAAATTAAATAAGATTAAAGGGCAAATTTACTTAGAGTCGAATATCAAGGGTTAATTAACCCTCGATATTCGACAGTCGAAGTTAAATCCTTCGACTTCGAATATCGAAGTTGAAGGATTTAGCGTTATTCGTTCGAACGATTAAATCCTTCGAAATGTTCGATTCAAAGGATTTTAATCCATCAATCAAACGTTTTTTCTTTGACCTAAAAAAGCTACCAAAGCCTATGGGGACCTTCCCCATAGGCTAACATTGACTTTGGTAGCTTTTAGGTGGCGAACTAGGGGGTCGAAGTTTTTTCTTAAAGAGACAGTACTTCGACTATTGAATGGTCGAATAGTCGAACGATTTTTAGTTCGAATCGTTCGTTTCGAAGGTCGAAGTAGCCCATTCGATGGTCGAAGTAGCCAAAAAACATTCGAAATTCCAACTATTTTTCCTCTATTCCTTCACTCGAGCTAAGTAAATGGGCCCCTAAAAGTATCACCATTAACCACCCAATGTATGTGTTGGGATGCAGTGTGCTAAAACCACACAAAAGGTGAATAAGTGCCTTTCGGTAATTAAATTGCCTAAGCTATATTAATTTTTATAACCATGAGCCTTTGGTTAGATTTAAATGAATAAACAAACTCTTAATCAGTCCCTCTAGCTTTAACAAATGAATGGAATGTATTTCTCCCTTTCTGCTTCCTAATTATCCCCATGGCAGAATTAAACAGACAATAATTCAAAGGGTAATAATAAAGTGTGTCAAACTTCTGAGAAAGTAGCCACACACTGGTGGACATTGCATGCAACAATAACAGGAAACCTCTGAGGGTGGAAACCATAAACGGCACACATCCCAGAATGCACTGCACTTCCTGATTAGCTCAGTTTTCCCAGACACACTTAGAGTAACCTTGAAAATATCCCACAGGAATAGCACATCCCTATCAAATTATCCAAAGTTAACGACTAGTGTTTGACAAAGTACCATGTCTAATCCCATCATTAAAATAATTTGAGCTCAATAGCTTCTCAGTTTGTGTTAGTTATGTTGCATTCTGAGCAGGGGAGTTGGTGTGTGATCTCTGATTGTTATTCCCTCTGTAGTGAATTATTTGGCTTGGTGCTATGCACACAATTTAATATAGGCACTTAAAGACACAAACAAGCTGAATGGGGATAAAATACAGAGGTCCATAATGCACATATATATATGTCCGTGTTATATGAATAAAATTATAATGATAATGAGTCCAAATTCTTCTATTCATATTATCAGAAAAGCATGCTTCTCAGTCCAGTAGTTTATTCTGTTCTAAAAAAAAGACTGCAGTAGGAGATTGTAGCTGATTGGGTAAAGTAAAAATAAATCCTTAGTAAATAGAGCCAAATCACAGAAAAAACAGCTAACTGTGGCTTTCTGCAATTTCAGCATATTTGTGATTTTGATGCAGTGTTTTGGGTTTTCCCTGCGAGGTTAAACAACCAATGCTTTCCTGTTATAAACTAGTTTTATTAAAGAAAATTGTATCATGTTAACCATGATTCTTCTTTTCTGGACAATTTATAGAATCCAACTTGCATACTCTCCACTACTATACGACCTGGTTCTTTGTCAGGTTGGGATCAGAAAAAATCACAGCAGAGTGGAATAACCCCTGCATGTTTATTGCATCATCATGCAATTTTGGCACACTCCCTGTGCTTGAGAATATGACATGCCCTGAAACAATGCATGATGATACAGCAAACACATAGGAATGATTCCCAGTTTCACTCATGCACTTTTTCTTTCCTGGACAACTCCATGTCAGCACTCTGCTCCAAAATCTTTAAAAGAGTAATCCCATCCAATACCCTGCACCTCTGGTGTCTAGCAATAAACTTCCTTTTCTGAAAGAAAACCTGGATCACAACTACCAGCAGTAGAACAGATAAACCAAAGACTGAAAAAGAATAATTAAATGAACAGAAAAGTGCAAATAGCCAGAGTAAGATACAAAGATAATAAGAAATTTTTATTTTATACCTAGAAAACTTATGGGTGAGATTCGGGTTGAGGAGAATTTTGTTTTCTCCTAATTCAGTTCCAGTTTTCCATATAGGTATCAGTAGAGTTTTCATGTGATAAACAGTAAGCAAAGTCTTTCTACTCTAATTGAATCTAGTCCATTGTATTCTGCATGATAGGTTACATAACAAGATGAGAGAGAAATTAGAGGGCCCTGTTAATAAGACTACTGTTTTGGTAGAAAGTTTTTTTCAAATGCTATCTTTATAAAATGATTTGAATGAAATACTTGTAAGGCTGATGTTTAGTGCACACCCTGTGATGAACAGGGAGACTCCCAATAGTTTATATACATGACATCATGAAATTATATCACTAATTATTTCCTGACAGGAAAGAGGCCAAACCTTCAGCATTAGCTATCTATGGCTTACACACTCTTATCATAGTTTATTTTTAATAATAAAGCAGGAAATACAAACCATCGTCATATAAACAAGTACAAAATGCTTTAAAATTATTCAGATGAAGATGGAGCATCACAGATGCTAGATTAAGAATTTGGTAGCTGTATAATACAATTTGCTGAATAATATTATGAGTGTCAGTTACAGTACAATGGGGCCTGTTATGCAAAAGTCTTTGCATCTTTTAATGCTTTTAATTCTTCATGGAAAGCCAACATTCCAGTGTCATTTTATATATTCCAGATATCTTCAGATCTCATCAGTTCATGGTTATTATTTATACCGTTATTTATTGTTATATTGTATATATATTTCATTAGGTATTTATACGCAGGATTATAACAAACAGACATGAAACTGGTATTCAGTACAAAAATACAGATGCTGGGATTTATTCCATTCATAAATCTGCTAGCTGCATTGGAACAAACCTCTTTAGAGAATGTAGCATTTCTAAACATTCCAACCTGGTGATTAGAAACAATGTCATCTCTATAAATATTATTATCTGAAAAGGTAACTGCTGTTTATTGTAGTTTAAAAAAATAATAGTAGTATAATATTTGTTGTGTGCTCAGCACAAACTAGGTTTTTACCACGGCCATTCAAACTTTCTGCCTTGTTTGTGTTTGAGCTTTAGTTGCGTAGACCTTTGACTTGTACTGGTGCTGTTCCACTATCAACGATTATATACTATTATATACTATTTTATGCTCATTCATGGGAGACTTTTCCAGGATATGTATCCCAAAAGTCAAATGAAAGCAACAATTTAGCCATCCTTAGATCAGTGTGTGGACAGTTTCAATGTAATCAGTGGCCTTACACACATAATAAACCATATTTTCAGCCAGCCCAATGGAATACTATATCTGCAGAAGGAACTGTCTGCCCGTAGCCGGCGATTGGATAACCCTATACATTTTAGCTGGGGTAATTATTTTTACAATGCATAGATTACAACTTTATGATACATTTTGGGGCAAATTTACTTATGGTCGAATATCGAGGGTTAATTAACGCTCGATATTCGACTGTCGAAGTTAAATCCTTCGAATATCGAAGTCGAAGGATTTAGCGCTATTCATTCGAACGATTCAATCCTTTGAATCGTTCGATTCGAAGGATTTTAATCCATCGAACGAACGATTTTCTTCGACCAAAAAAAGATTGCAAAGCCTATGGGGACCGTCCCCATAGGCTAATATTGACTTCGGTAGGTTTTAGGTGGCGAACTAGGGGGTCGAAGTTTTCTTTAAAAAAGACAGTACTTCGACTATCGAATGGTCGAATAGTCAAACGATTTTTAGTTCGAATCGTTCGATTCAAAGTCGCAGTGGAAGGTCGAAGTAGCCCATTCGATGGTCGAAGTAGCCAAAAAAAAAAACATTTGAAATTCAAAGTTTCTTTTATTCTATTCCTTCACTCGAGCTAAGTAAATGGGCCCCATAGAGTATAACAGTATTTATGTTACTTATGTATAATATACTGCCAAATAAAATAATCATGTTTAATGCAATACATAATTATGTTGTTGGTACTTCTTATTGGCAAACAGGTGAAAAGGGCATTGTAGCTAAATTGTTATATAATTTTGTCTTTCAGACTGGAGCAGGATATTGGACAACTGGAGAGTGAGGAATCACTCATATCTGCTAAAGAGCAAATCCTCAGAGAAAAACTAAAAGAAACAGCAATATCTTTTGAAGATGTGCAAAAGGTAATGTTGGCATTGTGGGTTAAAATCATGGTAATTGGAAGTCAAACACCATGGTATTGGAAAATACAAAGCAGAGACAACCACCGCTAAGTGAATTAAAAATATGTATTTTTTAACTGCATTCTATAACTATTGACCTGCACATTACACAATGTACAATAACATTCATGAGGTCATTTACATAGTTATAACGTCACTTACTTATGAGTGGCTAGACTCTGATGGGACTGCATGCATGATGATAGGCTAAGGCAGAAAACAAGCTGATCACTGCTATGTGTCATGACTCATGAGTAAGATTGGAACTATATGGCCAGTCTGGGTTATTTGACCAACTGTCCCCTGACAAACAGTTACCACTATGCAGCCACCTCTAAAAAGGCACAATGAAAATATTAATGCAAATCCCTGGCACCCTTGCCTTATATATTATTATTATATTCTGTGAAAGGGCATACATTTTAAAAACAAGTGTCTAAGTTTATTGTTAACCCTGTATGATGGTCCAAGCTATTTGCTACTAGTCATATATCCAGAGCTGTCACCTCTCTGCATTTCGTCTCTTGAACAATTAATCAGTCCAGTTGGGCTAATCCATCCTCCAAGACCTACATAGCAGTTGGGTGCTACTACAGGATAGGGACCTATTGTCCATAATGTTGGGGCCAGGGCCGCCATCAGGGGGGGACAGGGGGGACAAGCGTACCGGGCCCGGGCATGAAGGGGGGCCCGGCAGCGCTGCATTTTTTGAAGATCCAGGCCCCCCTTATGAGCGCCCGAGCTGTACGTCTTGCCTCTGTGTTGCCGAATGCGGAAGTGCCGAAAAGCCGAAGCCGATGCGCCGAAAAGAGCCGAAGTCACGGAAAAAGCCGAAGTCACGAAGCGCCGAAAAGACCCGAAGTCACGAAAACAGCCGAAGCCGAAGTCCTGAAGCAGCGCAAAGACCCGAAGTCACGAAAACAGCTGAAGCCGAAGTCCTGAAGCAGCGCAAAGACCCGAAGTCACGAAAACAGCCGAAGCCGAAGTCCTGAAGCAGTGAAAAGACCCGAAGTCACGAAAGGAGGTGAAGTTGAAGTACTGAAGCCGTGAGTTCAATTCTACTGAACACCAGTTTGTGTATTTTTTTTTTTTTTTAATCTCCTGGCCACCAATGTATTATTTTAATATTCTATAGGCCCCTGCAACCAATCTTTTTTTTTAAAACATGTTTTTTTGGGGCCCCAATTTTTTTTTTAACTCGTAAGGGGCCCCTTGCCACCATTGTTTTTTTTAAAAAAAAAAAATAATAATTTTCTTTTTGGTGGCCCTAAATTTTTTTAACTTGTAAGGGGGCCCTTGCCACCAGTTTTTTTTTTTCAAATTTTTTTTTGGGGCCCCAATTTGTTTTTAACTTATAAGGGGGCCCCTGCCGCCAATGTTTTTTTTTTTTTTTCAAAAATTTTTTTTTTTTAAATTTTTTTTTTTTGGGGCCCCAATTTGTTTTTAACTTGTAAGGGGGCCCCTGCCACCAGTTTTTTTTTTTTTCAAATTTTTTTTTGGGGCCCCAATTTGTTTTTAACTTATAAGGGGGCCCCTGCCACCAATGTTTGTTTATTTTTTAGTTTTTTTTACATTTTTTTTGTTGGGGCCCCAAGTTTTTTTTTAACTTATAAGGGGGCCCCTGCCACCAATGTTTTTTTAAAAAAAAAAAATTTTTAATTTTTTTTTTTTTGGGGCCCCAATTTTTTATAAGGGGGCCCTGACCATCAATAGCTTTTTACAACTTGTGTGGGGGGGGTTACTTTTTTAGCGCTGATGTCTGTGTGGTCTTTTAACTGCGATTTTTTTTTTAACTTATAAGGGGGCCCTTGCCACCAATGTTTTTTTTAAAAAAAAAATTTTTAATTTTTTTTTTTTTTGGGGCCCCAATTTTTTATAAGGGGGCCCTGACCATCAATAGCTTTTTACAACTTGTGTGGGGGGGGGTTACTTTTTTAGCGCTGATGTCTGTGTGGTCTTTTAACTGCGATGTGGAGTGGGCGGGAAATGGGGTGGAGCTTGGTCGTCAGTGTGGGCGGGGCCCAGGGGGCCCCAAAAATTTTGTTGTACGGGGCCCCGTGATTTCTAATGGCGGCCCTGGTTGGGGCCCTGTAATTTGGAACTTCATACCTTAAATCGACTAGAAAATAATGTAACCATTAAATTAACACAGTAGGCTGGCTTTAATTCCAACTTTGGATCAAGCAAAAGGTTGTATTATTACAGAGAAAAAGGAAATACTTTTTAGAAATTTGGATTATTTGCATAAAATGAAGTCTATGTGAGACATCCTTTTTGTAAATTGGAGCTTTCTGGATAATATGTTTCCAGATACCAGATCCCATACCTGTACTACTATTAAAAAATCACAGTGCATAGCATTTTTCCCCACTCACATTATGATTCATTTTTAGATGGATTTTGTAATTTTTGACTACAAGATATAGCATAAAAATAGTAATACCGTTTTTGTTTCTTTTTGCAGAGTTTGTCAAACCAGGAGACAGGTAGGATTTTTTTTAAATATGTATACTATTAATCTGTTATGCTATAAGATTAAGGGGCTAATTTATTAATGCTTGAGCCTCTGGACTTGAGTATTCTGTTCCTAAAACCACGCCTGAGTTTCTAAAGTCACGCATGTATCATTCATGCTGCAGGTTTTCTGAAAAAACTAAATTGATTAGCACCTAAAAGCTACCAAGCTTTTTAGTTATTTTTTGGGGTAAAACAATTAGCAGCAAGCCGAGGTTTTCAGATACAGAAACCATGTGTGAATTTAGGAACTCACATGTGGTTTTAGGAACCGAATGCTCAAGTTTAGAGGAACAAACATTAATAAATCAGGTACTTTTTGTCATCTCTAACAGAAAACTGAAAGCTTTCAGTACATGTTGCAAAGTAAAATAATCCCTTAGAATTTGTTTGTGTGTCTGTAGGACAAAACATTGTAGAGAAGGAATCTACAGGGTTCATATAGCATCTTTTAAAATGACTCATCATGTAGGCAATAAAAAAATATTACATGGTGTCTGATTTACATTTTGGCTAAAAAGAATCGTTACTTGATTAGCATAGAAGAGTGTCCCTTTTACATAATGGAAGATAATGTGCAGATCTGTGCCAGGTGTGTCAATCTGTTGCCTGCCTAGGATTGGTTGCCATCCTACAGGCAATGTCCCAAGTGCCTTTAGTACTTGTGAACAGCCTAGGAAAACAGCTGGGGGAAATAGAATAGCTAGTAATACAGTCTTTGAGTTATCCAGGTTCAGAGTATAATACTTTAGCTAAATGCCCTCAAATATGTTTCTGGTCTGGTGCAGATAATCCAGCAACTTCATTGAAAGGGAACATTATAGTTGATGAAAGAAATTTATTTCAGTTTGCCCATAGACCCAGAGGTAAAGGTTGTTCATATTTCATTTTCTAGAAAGTATTAAATATTTGAAACAGAGGGTGAATGTTTCATTCCAGTAAACAACAATATTTTGTCAACCAACTGCCTTTTTACTTTTTAATGGTTCCGTGTCCTTATTATTAAATAATGACATGTGTGAAATTCATGATGAATGCAGCCTGAAGAGAATTTGGACCTGTTCCCTCCTACCTCAGCTAGTCTATTTAGCACCGCTCACAAGGCAATGAATCTGCATTTTGTTGCCATCCAGTTACAGAGAGAGCTGTAATTCCCATTGTTTAGGAAAATTGACACACTGCTATGGCTTTCTCACTATACAATGCTGCTGCTAACCAAACACTCTTTGCTCTTTTCTAAAACCAGATGCTGTGAACTACATTTACTCTCAGATCCCTGACCTTGCATCCTTCAACTTGCAAAATACAGAAACATCACTTTCTGGTGAGGGAATGGCAAGGGTAGCTGGTAAGTATATTAGACTATTACATAAAGAGTAAAGTTGCATTCTGTGATAAAGTTGGAATTTTTAAGTTGCTAGTGTTATGATATCGTGTTTGTTTCCTGGATTTCTATTGTAGAAAGGAGGAATGTTGTTTTTACAGATTTCAGTTCTACATTTGCTTTTGTTGTTGCAGCTGGTATGCTAAGTTACTGACCTTTCTTAACCACTTCCACTTTAAAAGTGATTGAAATCCCTTAACTCACTTTAGAAAAAATAAGGAGTATATAGGAGATAAAACTATATACCCAAACCTAAAAATCAAGTTGCAATGTAGTGTCATAACAACACCGTTGCTCATTAATTGCTGATGGTTTTCCAATGGATAAATGAAAAAAAAACCTACACTCTATATCTAATTTATGGTAACTCATCTAAGGTCAAGGTGGATATCTGAATCAGGCTGGTTATACACTGGTAAATACAAGTTACTGCCTGTCCAAGGATCAGTTTTCTGCAGTGGTTTAACACAATTTCATAAAATTAACTTTGAGAGATCATCTGTTTTTCGCTCTGAGGCCTTCATTTTACAAACTATAAGTGTACTGTATAATGTAGCCTTTTTTGTGTATTTACACAGGCAGAAGATATATTATGCAAAAGATCATATTATATCATATTAAAACAGTCAATGCACAAGCCGATTACTGAACGGAAAATTTGGTATTGCCAAATTACATCATCTGTATGTTGCAAATATAAACTTCTTAATAATATTATTAATCAATCAAGTGATAGGCCACTGATTTAATATGTATGGAATGTCCTCTGCTATCCAGCTCTACAAAAGTAAACCCCTTTAAATACTTGCTGCCTGATCCAGTACATGTACATGTGCAGCAGCACATGTTCCCTGTATTTGCCTTTTATTCCTTCTGTCTCAAAGTGAGTGTGACCTGGTAAGGGGTACAGTAGGAGCAGTGCATATCCAGAGTTCATAATAATGGCATCCTGGTTCTTATTTTTCACATTTCAAATGAAAAGCACAATACCAGTTATAACATGAAAGGGCTCTGTGTTTGTAGAAAAGGAATGCAAGGCACTTACATTCTTTTTTTCTCCCCATCTTTCTACTGTGTTCTACCAAATTACTGAATTAATCCATTTTCTCTCTTGTTGGAAGATCTATAGATTTCCATTGCCTTGATTTACTAGGCCAGGACTTTGCATCGTGAAGCACATTAAACATATGTCACACTCCAAAGGATTATTATTGCTGTAGTTTGCTTGAGAGCTCCATAGAGTAGAATCTTATTATACTACAGGTATGGGACCTGTTATCCAGAATATTCGAGACCTGGAGCTTTCTCAGATAATGGATCATCCAGTAATTTGGATCGTCATACATTAAGTGGGTTATTTATTAAAAGTAGTTTTTTTGGAATATTTTTTGAGATTTATTATGCCCCAAAGCCACTAAAAGTCCGAATCCAAACTACAGTTAAAACCTGTCGAATTCATATAAAAGTCAATGCGGAGGTCCCTTTAACCATTTGAAGATGTTTTTTTAGCTTCAGGATTTTCAGGTGTTTTACACTTGTTTTCACTCGAAAACTCCATACATTTGAGGTATTTCAGGTTTTTAGCCTATAAACTTGATTAATTTGAAGTATTCAAGTTTTTTTCCCATTTGCATTCAATCAAGTTTTTTACATTCTGATTTTTTCATAAATAAGCAAACATTTGAGTTTGTTTCAATTGTAAGTTTATTCAAGGTAGAAAAAACCTCACAAACATAAATTTCGATATTTGAATTTTCAAATTTTTTTCAAATTCAAATCGAATTTGGACTATTCCCTAGTCGAGGTACACAAAAATAGCTCGAAATTTGAATTTTTTTAATTCGAAAATTCACCTTGACCTATGATAAATTTGCCCCTAAATAAAACAAATAGGCTGGTTTTGATTCCAATAATGATTCGTTATATCTTAGTTTGGATCAAGTACAAGGTACTGTTTTATTATTACAGAAATAAGGGCAACCATTTTAAAAAATATGTATTATTTGGATATAATGGAATCAATGAGAGACAGTCTTTCCGTAATTCTGAGTTTTCTGGTTAACTGGTTTCTGGATCACGGATCTCCTACCTGTACTACCTAAAATATTGCATCTTTCTCCATTTATAATTGTCTACAGAGTCTTAAAATATGCTAGCTTGCTTTGTAAATTACAAATAAGAAGAGATATAAGGGCATCTGTAATACATACATGTTTTTGTACACATTTCTGTAATAAACCCTGATGTATACATGTCTTTCCCCTACAACAGTAGTATAGCACTGTAACTTGGTGTCTCACCAGTGTCTTTACAACATAAATGTGTAACAGCACACGTCTGATTTGTGTCAGTTTCAGCCACTATTTCAATGGATATTGCTCACATACTTTATTGTACAAATGGCTTTAACAATTCCTAATCCTGCTTTGAAAGCTCTAATACAATATACGTACCTGTAATTGTTTTGTATGGTTGGTGTACAATTATTTCTGTCTGCCAATTAACAATTCACTTGCTTTTTATGTTATAACATGCACTTCCTCTCTTGTTTCTGTTCAAGCCTTATACGCCATGGAAATTAATGTGGAGAAAGACAGAAATACAGGCGAGACCAAGATTGTCTCTGCATCAGCCCTTGACCCAGAGGGGGTTCAACAAAGAGGAGTAAAGGTCTATGATGATGGTAACAAAGTAGTCTATGAGGTTCACCATGCTGGTGGTGTGGTAGAGAATGGCATACATAAATTGAGTGCAAGGGATGTAGATGAGCTTATACAAAAATCACAATCAAACTTGAAAGGAGGGCAAGAAAAAGAATGTTTGCCAGAAAGGACTGTTACAATTGAGGGAAATCCTAGTCATGTAAAAGAACAAATGCACTTTAAGGAAGCAAAATTAGAATTGGTACACAAATCAATCAAAGGAGTTCCTGTAAAACATGGACAGTATGATAGAAGCAGTGAAAATACAGGTAAAGATGCAACATTAGACCAACCCATAACAATGATCTTCATGGGCTACCAAAATATTGATGATGAAGACGAGACAAAAAAAGTGTTGGGCTATGATGACACCATCAAAGCAGAACTTGTTCTCATTGATGAAGATGATGAGAAGTCTTTGAGGGAGAAGACAGTTACTGATGTGTCTACTATGGATGGAAATGCAGCAGAACTGGTCTCTGGGAAACTACTTACAGAGACCACCGAGCCCTCTTCACCAGAGGGCAAAGAAGAAAGCCTTGCTACTGAACCTATAGCAGGTACCGAAAAGAAAGCCCGCTGTAAATGCTGTGTTGTTATGTAATCATTAGTCTGGTTTGGGCACAAGGAGCACAGGCACTGCCAACTTTGTACAATACTGTTAACTGGAAGCAAACACCCACATTGCCTTGATGTTAGCTTACGTTTGTCTTTGATAAAAGTTTGTGACAAACATATTTTCTGTACTTTTCCTATAGGAATATTGTTGAAGTGATGGGTGAATAGAAGACTAGTTAAACCCTCAGATTTTCTGATGCCTTTACAGATGACACAATGCTTAAACAATTACTCCCTGCCCATTGTCAAGCAGGTCTGGGGTTAACATATTATTTCAGTTCACAACACCTTACTGTCACATACTTGTTCTGAATGTCTACTGGATTTTGATTTTTATATCTACATTGAAATCTGACAACCCATAATAACTGTACTATCCTGGATTTAGTGAAAGCCAGAAGAGTGGAGGTTCCTGGGCTCTGTTGCGTAACCATACACAATATGCCTTCTAGCATAAAAATATTTATGCTTGGTTTTCAGTGATAATAGATATAGTTTGTGGTAGTTTTGCCTGAGCAGTATAGTCCCCAATGAAGGGCTTGAATTTTGGTTGCCTACATTCTTTTGTTTTTAAATGTGCTATTTTTGGTTGAAGTTAATAGGAAATATTCTGCCTTAAGTCTTCCAGTTCACAGTATTGTTTATTTATAGACAGTCATATCATACTGGAATGAGTAGAGTATGAAAGCAGTCAGGACCAACCTATCTCCAGCAACAACTAAGGCATCTAGTTCTGCTAAATAGCAATGGAATTGACTCACACAATTATTTAAACCCAAATTAGAAATACTTAAGAAAATTCTTTGCGTGGAATCACATTTATACTTTATTTCAGGAAAACCTGTTTTTTTCATGTCAGTTATTGGAGGCACAATTTGAAATACGCTAGTGAAGAAATGCTATGTGTCTCATTAGCCTAAATCTACAGGGTGACTATGAGTGGTGATAAGGAGGGCCCTTGCCTGAGAGGCAGAGAATGAAAATGACTCAGTGGTCATTGGCGCTTGAGGCATAGAGGTGGGGCAGGCAATATATGAAGCTTTTTATGTCCCAATTTCTCTTGATGAAGCTCAACATTGCTGTTAATTTGACTATATTTTCTACACATTATAGGCTTCATTAAATAGTAATTTGCAATCTTTAAATTCTGTTTAATGTAAACACCTAGAAACATTTGGTTAATCTCAGTAAATCTGGTACTTAAAATAAACATGTATTTTGCAAACGTAAAATGATAGGTATATATAAATAATAATACACAAAAGCCACGAATATCTTGTAAATGATATCCTTATAAATGGTGAGTTCTGATGTCATCAGTTATAAACGGTGATGTCTACCTTGTCATGAAACAGCTATAAAGAATTCAAAACCAATATTAATATCAGGCACAAATCAGAAAATACATATTAGGGCCTTCATTATCAAAATCAGAATTTTTCTTACCCTTCAAATAAAAAAAAAAGTTCAACCAAACTAGAATCCATGATTGGACCTTATTTATTATTAAAAAGGCACAATTTAATCATATCTGGAACAAACACAAAAAAAAAATCGAGTGAAAATCTAAATCACTCATTTTTTTGGGCTTTTTCCTATGAAGACTGAATTTTTGCTAATTTTTGCTAATTCCAGCGCAGACCACAGAAACTTCCAAATAGGATAGGGACCTCTCCCATTGACTTATATACAACCTCGGTAGGTCTGAGATGGTGGATTTTCGGATTTGGACTTTTTGCATCCTTGGGGTATTATAAATCTAGAAAAATTTGAGTTTTTTTGGACTAAAAATTCAGATTTTATAGTCATATAGTATTTTATTTGGCATTCAGACTTTAATAAATAACCCCCTTAATGTAGTGTATTCTAACACACTTGTTTTTCTAACAGTAGCTTTTCTATTTAGCAAGGAAGAAACTAATCTTCTTTCAGGTTTTTACTCCAGAAACTTTACATATACCTGTAAGTCTTCAAGTGCAGCTTTGGAACTCTTATTCAGTAATCAGATTTTTTTTTTCATTGTATGTGGTGATTTTTTCATTTTATTATGCTGGTGTTTTCGTTAATATTCATAATAGTTTTTATATCTTATTTTGAATATGTGTATTTTTTATCTTTTAATAAGTGTGTTTACAGTGAGAGAGAATAAGGAACTCATAGGAACTGCCTGGTATCTTATTATTAAAGTCAATATTCACCTTATAATTATATTTTAATTTGCTGCAGACAGTGATATTCTCAGATATTTTACAATTGTTCTTTATTTTTCAATTTCTGCAACTGACATATAAACATTTTCTTGGAGTTAAGATCCTTTTAATAAATAACCCCCTTAGTCTGAAGATGAAACTAGCCATGTAGCTTGAGGCAAAAACAAAGGAAAAAACAGACTTAATCTGACATGAACTGGCTCGTAAATTAGTTAAAGGGATGGTTCACCTTGAAGTTAACTTTTAGCAAATACTAATATGTATACTAATCAGCTTTTTTCATTATTTTATTTTTTTATAGTTTTTGTAATATTTGCATTCCTCTACCAGCTTTAAAATGAGGGTCGCTGACTCCTTCTGCAAACTCTGTAAGGCTACAAATTTATTGATATAGGAACTTTTTATTACTCATCTTTTTATTTAGATCCTCTCCTATTCATATTCCAGTCTCTTATTCAACTCAGTGCATAGTTGCTAGGGCCATTTGGACCCTAGCAACCACATCAAAATCGACTAATTATAAAAAAAAATGAAAAGCAATTGCAAATTGTCTCAGAATATCACTCTCTACATTGCACTAAAAGTTAACTCAAAGGGGACAACCCTTTTAATTCTGTCAGTTTGAAAAATATAACTTTAACAAAATATACAGTGTAATAGCCATTACCACTGCATTTAGCCCCCATGTACCCATGAATATGCAGGGGAGCGTATTGGAAAAATCAATATAAGAAAAATCTTACATAAAATCGCAGCCATCAGAAAAGTTAGAATTGCTACCCCCCACTACTACTTTTTTTATTTATTATTATTATCTATTGGACGCTTTTGCATGTCTTTTAGAATACAAAAGTACAGTATGTGGGGTGCATTATCCAAAATCTCTCATTATACTAAAAAACAAAAGATATCTAATCTGTCCTAGAGTCTGTATGCTATCTGTAATATTCTTTGGCCTTACTGATTCTAAAGACTGTTCTTTCGGAATGTACCCTTAGCTACACATTTGGGCTGGGGCCTGCAGATGAACATGGCATGGCAAGAGAGGGCATATTTACTAACATAGTTGCTACATAACACAAGTGCAGTTGCCAGTAGCAATCAAACAGCAATAAGCTTTGAACAGTCTACTGAAAATTAGAAAATGAAAGCACGGGTCTGAAAAGAAATGCCAGTGGCCATTCAGTTTGGTCAGTGATAACTAGTGGAAAAGCATGTGGTCAGTTGTAGTTCACTTAAAGATACTGGTGTCAATTATCAGTTGAATAATTATCAATTTACAATCATGTAATATAAGCATAGTTATTGTCATCATTAAACATATTGTTAACGCAACATACAAAAAAGCACAATGCTGTTAATATAATATACTTTACAGTTATTTAAAAAAACTATTTTACATTTAGGTGCTTAGATATTACATATTTTGTTTAGTAAAAACAAAGAAATTGTTGGGCAGTGGATGCAGAGAAGAGAGTACAATGCAAGAAGGTTTGGGTTTAACACACATCTTAAAATCTGCTAAATTCAGGGAAACCAGCGGGTCGGGCTGGTTCAGGCCAACCTTGCTGCATCTTATGTGGGTTGTGGTCTCGGGTTGAGCTATTCTGTCTGCTCTCCCTGCCTGCAACCTTAGACTGCCGGCTTCTGACTTATAGTTTTATAGGCACACACCTACCCTGCCCCTTTTGTGATGTCATCGGCGGGGCAGGCCTATAAATGGAGGGGGCGCTGGTCGAGCGGGTGTGGGTCGAGTTTTTCTCGACCCGCACATCGCTACTACCCACCCATAACAAATAGGGAGTGTGTAAAAGTAGTTTATGCTTTAATAACATAATAACAAAAGCCATAATAAAACAATATTATATCTTGACCAATGTATTACCTTTGCCACATACTACAGAACATTTGAGTTAGGGGCATTTTACTCACTGAATTCTTTTTATCTTCAGGATAGCATATCACTCCTCAGCCTCTCAAGGGTTTACAAGAATATATTCATGTTAATGCTAGCCAGCCCTGAATGGTTTATGAGACTCACTAGAGATCACGTTTACAGTACAGTGTGAACTCGTAATTTGAGACAAGTGGCCTAATTAATGAGCATTTCTCTAGACACTTAGTATATATATATATATATATATATATATATATATATATATATATATATATATATATATATATACTGAACCAAGGGTTTTACTTGTAATGTAGGTACAGTGAGCATCTTGATATTTTTCACTCTTTTTATATAGGTTATTGTAGAGGATTTTTTATTTTGTTACAGTTTACAACATGCCAAATCTAAAATTAGAAATTCATTTTATTTACAATTATAAAAAGCTCTTGAATCTCTGAATAGTTATCTATCTATATATTGCTGTCAGTGGAGGATATCATGTACAGTACGTGAATGCAAATCTTCCCTAGCTCACTTTCGTGAAGTTGTTAAGTATAAAGACAAGAATAGGTATGATGTGTGATTCCAAAACTTACCACTGTACTTCTGCTCTTTTCTCTATTTTAGTTTTTTTTCACATATTTAAAGAAACTACTGTACAAACAAAACACAACATTTTCTTTGAATGAATGTTTGCTGATAAAGTATTTGTTTATGTAAACAAAAGCCACTGGATCCTTTCTGGGCTCTAAACATTAAAATCTTGGCAGCAAGAAGGGTTATTATGGGGTTGAATATATATACTGTATGTTATGGTAGTTTGGTGAATACTTTTGCAAATGCATGGGATGTGGGAGTCAGTGTTTTACCCTATTTGGTGTGATCCAAAAGGATTATAGTTCCTTCTGACAACATAATGTAGCTTTTTTTTTATGAGATTTGGTTTGGACATCTATACTCAAAATTGTACAAAAATCCATGGCTGTTACTGATTATTTTTCATTAGTCTTCATAATTAAATGTGGGCCTAGTCACACAGCTTGATATCAGAACTATGCGGGCCACCTTTTGCAGTAGGCATTCTTTGCAGTCCCCTGCTTACCACTAATGTTCTGTACTCCTCTATGCTATATTCCTTTGTTCTGCATTTATTCTTTAAGCATGTAACTTTGCATCTAAGCTTTGCTCTCTCATACCATTTTCTTTTGTGCACATACAACATAAATGAACACTATGCAATACCACCTTGCTTTCTTGCAACTATATGGGTGTGTTTGCACTTATAGATTTACTGGGCTCACATTTTTTTCTGGTTCTTTGCTTTAAATAATACAATGTTAGCCTAGAATTAATTTTGTGTAAATGGAAAATCCTCAAAATGATTAAAGGAAGAATAGGTACTTCCTATTACAGGAAAAAAAAAGAGAGAACCCTTTTAGCCTTTTTATACTACATTGTTAACATGTAAGGGGCAAGTCAACCCAAAATAAACATTTGCCTAATAAAACAAGACATAATTCTAAGCAACTTTTTAATATACATTAATTAAGAATTTTCAGTGCTTTTAAATGTTTTTGTAAAAATGGTTGTTACATTTTAAACAATGTTGCAAACTTGTTGCAGACTTGTCTGTTAATTAGCTGCTTATCTTGCATTTTTTCAACAGTCTGAGCCATCAGGGCAGAGAATAGAGAGGGGCAGACAAACACTGCTTCCAATAGCAATACATATACAAATAACTTAAAAACAATAGGAAATTTGTAATGAATGTATATTGCAAACTTACTAAGAATTGTTTTCTTTTATTAGGCAAAAAAAATATTATTTGGGTTGACATTCCCTTTAAATAATCATAGGATGGGGCTTGGATCATACTTGATTTTCTATTCTTGAATTTGCACTAAAGATTTAAAAACATAACATCAAAAATCGGTAAAATGGCAAAAATGTGCCTAACCCACGAAACAAATACTATTTAAGCAGAGCTGATAATCACACTAAACCATTGGCACTAAAGAAGAGGCTTGGTTATGAATAATGATATCAAATTTATATTTCTGAAGATTTCCTCCCAACATCTGAATGATCACATCAATTTTAATTTGAAAATCTGGAAAGCAGAACAAAAAAATCTCTAATTTGGGGGGGGGGGGGAGAGAAAAAAAAGTCCACCAATCCCTGCTTACTTTACTCAAGAGGCCAAAGACAATGTTGTGTACATTCTTTCTTACTATGTATAGACTAGAGGTTATTGATGTGAGCTTGAAGCTTAAACATTAAACTCATTGTCACTTCATGTATGTAAAACAGTTGAGTGAAAATAAACTGTCTAACCTGTTGTTTCTGCTGCTGAATATGAGTAAATGATGTAAATTGTAAAAGGGCATATTCTTTTTGTTTACGTCAAATGTAAAACAATATAGGACACTGCCAGCAGCACACAAGGCTGTAATTGTGGCTATCTATTTTTTCTGTATAGTATCTATTACAATAGAAAATAAACTTGCTTTTCATTGCTCTGTGTTCCTTTTCTTCTTCTGTTTCTTCTAATCTAAACGGCTGCTGTAAGACACTTTACATCTACCGACTACTGGTAAATCACAGTATGACTTTCCTAACCCACCAACTCTTTCTGGCTGTCTTGCTCAGACACTTTGCTCCTATTTTACTAAACACTTACCATGCATCATACCTGTTATTGCTATTATCACAGTGAACATCATGTTTGTAGAACAATATCACACAATGCTGTTGGGAATAAATGCAATGTATCCCAGTTCTGTCTTTCAAGCAACAAAGCAGTCAATCTTACAGAAGCAAAGGTCAAAAGTATTTTCTAAGTGTATTGATGTATAATACAACATACAGTGTATGTTAATTTACTATCAATTACACTCCAGAGCCTCAGTTGCACATACATCAACGAGGATCAAATTTAACATTCAAACAAAATAAAGTGCATGTTTAGCAAAATTTTGCAAATTTAGCTTAATGTTCTGCTTTCTGTGGCACACTATAAGCCAATACAATCCAAACCTACTTGAAGCAGTAATATAATGCTGATGAACATATGTGGTTAGCAGCATGTTTCACAAAGGAGTTCATTCAAGCAGAGATTGCATAAATAGTGAGCAAAGTTCCATCCTTTGCATCTGCAAGAAAAAAGTAATTCACTAACATCTAAATCGCCTTGGAATATATTCAAGGCATGTTCTATTTTTGCAGAATATTGCAGTTTAGGCCATTTGCAGTATACTGTACATAGCTATGGAGAGCACACACAGCTATTAAATCTGTTTTGTTTTTATTACGGAAATAGGTAGTTTATTTGATACAGTCAGCTCCTGAAATTTCTGTTTTCAGATAAATCTTAAGCCAGAGGCGTTTCTAAATGCTTGATGCAGTCAATTATAGTAGAAAAGTATTCATTTGTAAAGGCTCTATATTATGCTGCTTATTCTCAACTATTAGCAGTAGGACCTGTCTCTATGAATAGCAATATGCCACATATGTAAGCAATGTATAGCTTAAAGACCCTTATACTGTACAAAACAGCAGCACAGTCTTTTGAGGGTTAACCTGCCTTCATCAAGTAAGTATAAAGATAGATAAAAGACCTTTGGAACTACTGCACTATTAATAAAATGCTTTTAACATGTTGCTTACCCAAAAATGATTGATGTACAGCTGTTAGTAAGGTCTCAAACGGTTATCCAAACTATACATATGTATATATATATATATATATATATATATATATATATATATATATATATATATATATGTGTGCAAGGCACATTCTGCACTGAAGAACTCTAAGCAAAAGTGACACCTATGGATATTTCTGAAGCAATCTTGTGTCCAGCTCTAATCAGTTTCAGGTTCTACACAAGTCTTACATAATTAAAACATAGTTGAGAGAATGTCATGCACATAATGGGGTGAAAGGAAGTGCCCTATTTTTGAGACTGTCATGGAAGCTTCCAATATCTAATATTAAATTAGCTAATTTGAGTAACTGATCATGGAATTTGCTCTTCTTTCATTCTCTTGAACAACTAAAAGTTGGAATTTTACTGCAGTCAATCAAGAGTGTACATTTTTGTACATGGCACAGTTCCCAAAATAGCTATGTAACATGGTGTCAGTTTTTTATCAGCAGAGCTCAAATACTGGGGATTGCTGCTGGCTGCTTCCCATTTACAACAATAAGCACTGTGAAAGTGTCAATTATAAACAAATTGGTTCCATTGCAGGTGATGTGTGCTGGGTTCTGTTAGCAGTGCTTCTCATTAATGTAATTATGAAGTGAGCAGCAGCAATTATTCAGCAAAACCCTTTAGTTGCATTTGCTACTGTAAGAACATGCTAAAGACAAAAAATGTTTCCACATGTATATTATTACAAGGACTGCTCCATTTTAAACATAGAATTGAATTCGGAAGTTAAGGATCTAGGCCATTATGTTATTGTTGTTACTGTACAATATCTAATTACATTTTCCCATCTGCCATCAATAATGAGTCAGAGTGTAAAATATTTGTATTATTAAGGAAATACTCAAGTTCTTATTCCTTCTGCCTTTATTATTTCAATTTTTTCTGAAGGTTAAACAGGGTTCAAAAATTAGAAATCAGAAAGGATAAATTACCTGCTCTGTTTCCTGGAATTAATATTAATTAAACTATGTTGACTCATTCCTGATGTCGCTATATGCAAGGAGATTACTGTTTTCAATTATTTGACAGTTTTAATTCCTGGTAGTCAACACATAACTATAGTTTAACAGAGCCCAGAATACTACTTTTTATGAGAGGCCTCATGTATTCCATCCATTCATGCATATACATATATACATACATACATACAGTACATATGCTGTGGGAACATTGGTGTCTCTGATCTGCTTAGCAGAGTGAAAGCAAATAAATGGCTGGCTTTTTCTAGTTCCAGTGATAGAGCCTTGATACAACAAAGCTTGCTCTAATATTCCAGAAAAATGAAGAATTAGATTTAAATACCAGATATTATATATACATTGAAGCCACCACTGTATTTACAGCCGGTGTTCCACAAGAAAAACATCTTTGTAGGAGCAATACTGGATGTCTTTCCCAGAATTCCTTCTGTTAACAGCCAGGGTGTTTCTATAGTTTCAGTTCCTTTGACAATCAATCTTGCTAAAAGGTAGAGGTAATAAGAGGTTATCACCATAAACAGACTATAGACAGTACATTTGCTAGTTCATTTAAAACACATTTTCCTTTATATTTTGATTTAAGGCAAATGTCAAGGAAGAGGGAGGGGAGAGAGTTATCTGTAAAAGGTCTGCCAAGTGGCAGTAAGTAGGCGAACACTATTTTAATAAAGTTATAATAATACAGGTATGGCACCTATTATCCAGAATGCTGTGGACTTGGGGTTTTCTGGATAATGGCTTGTTCCATAATTTGTATTTTCATAACATGTCTACTAAAAAATCATGTAAACATTAAAAAAAACACCATAAAACAAATAGAACTCAATCAAGTACCAAGTATTTGTCACATTTTTATCAAGGTCTTTCATTCATATTAATGCAGTATCAGAGTTTAGCTTTTTGAAATAATTGCTTTTTAAAATGACCTGATTAGACTGCTCATATAGTTTTCCTGCACCTTCCCCAGAGTGAAATGCTCAAATGAAATACATTGCTAAACAAAAGGTTTGTATGTTGTTTTGTACTATTCAGCTCTGCCCACCTATTGTCTGCTCAGTGAACTAAACACCAGTTAAATGGAAACTAAAATGTCATCAAAATGTCTTACAAAGATGTAAACAGGAGTGCATCCAAAGCATTTGTCTATAAATGCTGACATGGTTTATTATGCAGCCAGCTGAATGACTGAGCTAGGGGAATCTAGCATAATTACAGAGTAGTCCTTAAATATGTAAATATGTACAAGTTTTTTGTTTGTTTGTGCCCATTCACATGCATTCTCTTTGCTTTTCCAGCTTAATTTGTTGTTTTTCAGTTTTCATTTATTTTGCGGTTTAAAGGGTTATATAATTAGCATTGCATGATGATAGAGCATTGCATGACAATCGTCACTGCTGAAATACTACTGTTTCCATAAGGCATGTAATATATGAAAAGGAAGTTGCTACTTTGAAAGCCAATGAAAAACAAAACTCCAAAGAATTAAGACTGGTTCCCAAACTTTTTCATATGACTGTATATAAGTTAATATTGATATATAATAGAGGAACAGAGGTATAAACAGCTTGGCAGAGTTTTAGTGAGTGTAGCCACCTATAATTTATATTTTATTCAGGGTGTTTCAGCTCATAGAAAACCAGATACATGTATGAATATGATTCTAATGGGAAATACGATGATTCTAATGGGAAATACATGCTTATAGTACTGTTACTAATTAACACTGAGAAGCATCTGCTAAAGCTGGCCATATGCATGTAGATACTGACCAGAGTCGGTAGCTTATCTGCTTGTGTATGGGTCCTATACGACAGCCTATTCAATAGATATTTGACAACTACTACTTCTCTACTTCCTAATTATTGTACTGATGCAAAATCTGTTGGTTTTGCATTTCCAGTTCATGTTTAGAGGGGAATTTTGATCACTGCAGTTCTCAAAGCATGCCACTCTGCATCCAATTAGACTTCACATGAGTTAAGCTTGGCCGCTTTGGGTAGTATCATGTGCCTTTGTAGTGACATAACTAGATATAAATGGGCCCACAGCAAATTATTGTTCAGGACCCCAAAATGGCTAGAGGTTGACCTGTTATACCAGTATTTATCGAAATTGTAGATGAATTAGGGCCTCATGGAGCCTCTATGTCTCCTGGGCCCTCTTGAGTATGCTTCCACTGTAGGTAAGCCCCCTGTACCCTTATATTTGGGTCCAAATGAGCTGATTTCCAATTTTAATTTGTTCAGAATGAAGTACATTTACTATTTAAATAAAGCTGGCCATACATAGACGATATCTGCCAATTTAGCCCCTTCAGACACAGTTTTCAGCTTATTGGCCCATGAATGGGTCTATTGGGGCAGCCTGCTAACTGATAGAATACAATAGAACTGGCCAGATATCTATTGGGCAGGTTTGGAAATGCAACTAGGACTGCATCAGCTCAGACATCCAGATGCACAGGACATACACACTTCTGAATAAGTTTATTGAAGCAATATGAGCACTACAGATCGAGGACAAAAAGATATTAGAGATGCATTTCAGCAAGATTTGGATTCAACCAAATCCAAGTGTGTGGTCAAACAGTATTCTAAAAAATGTTCACCCTTCCTTACCTTATTTTGCATATGCTATTTTGGGATTTGGTTCATCTCTATCTAATATCATAGACAACACCAAGCAGAAAGGGAAACCCTATTTTGTGGGCCTATGGTTTACTAATTGCAGCTTTTGGGAGAGCTTGGTTCGTAAGATGAAATTGCACCTGGTGAAGTTGCTTGCCCCCCAAAGTGTGTGCTTACATTTATCAAAGGTGATGGCCCACAAAGTAAAAATCTGTGTGCCTTTCCTGTTTGGTGTTGTGTATTTAGAGTGGTGTGGCATTTCCCTGGAAAGCAGAACACCAGCAAAATTGAGTGGTTTGCTGAAGTTTATCCTTCCTTTGAATCCAATTTCATAGACCTGCACATAATGTGTTATGTGCATTGGCCTCAGAATTAATGAGTACATACAGCTTAGAGGAAACATTGCTTATAGCACATTATAGTGTAATAAAAAGGAATGGACTGAGGCATTTTACCATATGTGTCAGAATCCATTAGTGGGTGGTTATCTAGTAGTGCCAACTATTTATGGCCACTTTGTTATATGTTAATTGAAATCTAAAGGTTATACGTCATTCACTGTATCCCCATACTTATCTGCAGAGTGGGTTTTGTTACCACTTTAAAAAAAATTATAGATATGTTGTAACAATCTTTCAGTTAATTTAAAATGTTGGACCTGTCATTTCTGAGAGATTGTTCAAAAGTTATTGCAGAGAAAAACATATTGCAAAATAGGGCTCTTGGTTTACTCAGTGTGTTCTCACTTGTCTTTTCTTTTATAATTAAATCCCATCACAGCTCTAGTATGATCCTTTTTGTCGCACTTCTGGTTAAGTGCTTTTACCAGGCAGCCAGAGTACCAGGGGCACTACTTTCTTAATCTAAGTGGGCTAAACAATAGGGTGCAGCAACTTAGGTGTACTGCCACCAACACTCTGGCCATGTGGCAAAAAGTGCCTAATCAGAAATGCTGCAGAAATAACTGTAACAGGGGATTTAAACAATAAAAGAAAAAAGCAAATGAGACTAGTTTATTGTATTTGGAAAAATAGCTATGTAAAACACTGTATACAAAATTTCATACATTTAAATGGTTCTTTTTATGCACCGTGCAGATGTAAAGAAGAAAACTGTACAGTTTAAAGACCCCGATGACTATGAGATAGAAGAAAGTCTCTTACAGCTGAACGTAAGTACACATTTCACCAATTATATGCTATCCTTGTCTATTCATAAAAAGCTTCCATTGAAAGGTACCTTTAAACATTAAACCCAAAGTAGAGAAAGTTTTGTGTTTTTAAAGAAACAGGTACACATGCTTGTTATGTTACCCTTTAGCTAGGCAGAGAAGAATCAGGGGTAAGTTGGCCCCAAACTCATGAAGATTAGCAGCGGTATATCCATTGTTAAAGGAGAAGTAAACCCTAAAAATGAATATGGCCAAAAAAGCCATATTTTATATACAGCACTTATTGCACCAGCCTAAAGTTTCAGCTTGTCAATAGCAGCAATGATCCAGGACTTCAAACTTGTCATAGGTGGTCACCATCTTGGAGAGCCCACACATGCTCAGTGGGCTCTGAGCAGCTGTTGAGAAGCTAAGCTTAGGGGTCGTTGCAAATTATTAAGCAGAAAATGGTTTGTCTGTAATATAAGCTGATGCTACAGGGCTGATTATTAAATTCTGACGCTAGTTGCACTGGTTTTTGTGCTGTCATTAGTAATTTTCTCTATTAATTGCTAATCAGCCTTATATTGTGACATTTATATTCATCAGTAAGTGACAGCAGCACAGAGCAGAAAAGAAAAAAGGGCTGTGGTTGCCTTGGGCTGGTATAGAAGCCAAAAATATATAGTACACCATTTCTAGCCTATTTGTTTAGTCATACTTTACTTCCCCTTTAAGGATGCAGGTCCATTTTATTAGAGCCCGAAAGGTTCAAAGTCAGAGAATGTTTAAAAACTGTAGAACCCCTATTTTGCGTTTTTCAGGGAACCAGAGAAAAATCCAGGAAAATACATTTAATGGGGGAAAATTAAAATTAAGGCATGTAAAGTTGAGGTTTCACATGCTTAATATGAAACAGCAGTTTGATGTAGGCCATATAACCCCATGGTTTGTGCCTACAAAATGGAAAAAGTTTTTCTTCTGTCATTACATTACTCTAACTATATGTCAAAACTGTACTTTTAAGCAAGAGGCGCATCTATTATGGGAAACCATTACGTGTGATGCTGGGTCAGGTATATAAAGCATGATTAGTTTGTGCATATTTGCAGGAGGGTACTGTTACGTTGTGACACAATTGCTTTCTATAATGATTGTTAACCATAGAAGAAAAGGTACAAATTTATGAAAATAAATAGGTGGCACACACATACATGTCAGTGCAGACAGCATGGTCCTCCTCTCATGTGCTGTGAGCTTTGTTCCACTAGAGGTGCCATTACAGCTGCTTTGTCATGCCATATTAATAATTTATGAATTTTGATTATGAATACAGAAAGGTAACTACTAGGGGATTCCCAAAATGGCACTTTTTAAAAGTAATGATCATGTGTCTAATAACAGCATGTTTGTCTAGATAAAGTTGCACTGTAGCCAGGCCAGTGTCAGACTGGCCCAATGGGATACCAGGAAAAGTCCCGGTGGGCACAGGTGTCAGTGGGCCCTCATGCTGCTAAATATTTGGCCTATTTCATGGTCATTCCCTATTTCTATGAGAACAAAAAGGCTAAATAGATGGGGTAATAGAGTATAGTATGTAAATAAAAGAGACTAGGAGGATAGAGGTTGAGTGAGGAGAGGAAGAATAATAGTACTGAGAGTGGGCCACTGGTCTAAGATTAATTGGTGGGCCCCTGGTCAAAGGTTTTTGAGTGGGCCCCTGGTGTCCCAGTCCGACACTGAGCCAGGCTCATTCTGTCATGCAGAAATACTTGCAGTTGCTGGAGATCTGAAATAGTTTTAGGAACAGCACCAATATATGTACCTTGCCTATGGTATGTTAAAAAATTTGTATCTGCTCTTCTGTTTATATTTCTGTTTTCAATATAACCAATGAACAGTTTAGTAAACAGTAGAAAGCCTTGTGTAACCTGAGCAGCTCTGGAATTTATCCTGCTGTACTGACAACCTCTTTAGCTTGGAACAAATGCAGCTTGATCGCTTTAGAATAAGCGAGAATCCTCTAGCCAGCCCATTCATTTATTTATTAGTCAGACAGAACGGCAGGGAGCCAGTGCAGAGACAGGGAGCTCAATGTCACAGTATTCGGGCTGCTGCTGCGCCTGCTGCTTCATATGCCCACACACAGTACAGATCAGCATCCACACCCACTGATGATGGGCTGCCACCAAATAACTCTGTGACTGGAGGAGCTGAAACAACATTAAGTGGAAGGCAGCTTGCTGCTGCAGGACATTAGGTGCTTTCTGATCACTGTAGCTGAAGATTATTATCCACTCTGAAGAGATAGCAAGGGCCAACACAGTGGAGCCAGCGGGCACAGCGAGGACAGAGGTACTGTACTTTTAGCAGACTGCAGTAAGCATCCTGCAGCATCTGCAGCTTTTTGTACCAAAAAAATATTGCTGGTGTGCGATTTGCTGGGGAATCTGCTCAGCGGTAACACAGGGTGCTGAGGATTTCTATAATGTCTTGTCTTAGTAATATAAAACAAACATGTTATCTTTCAACTAAATAATGCCAGTAATTGCCAGTAATACTATGTAAAGTTGTTTTAGATTTCTTGCACATGCTTTTAACTTTAATAGCTATTCAAATCCAGCAAACATATACATCTAAATTGTAAAATTACTCATATAATGTAAATTTGTGCATATAAACAATGGATTTTGTATTTATGACATATTTCAAGTTCACTGGTGGGAGTTTGCGCACTGGATAGATATGGTTAGTCATTCAAGGACGTGTATATCAAATGATGATTTCTGGGTTTATAGTAAAAGCAAGAATTCTCATGACTAATATCTTAAAATAAAAGCAGTATCATGCTGCAGTGATTAGCTATTTTAAGGACAGTGTTCTGTGGCAGAACGCAGCAATGGTTTGCTGTTTCAAAATAAAAGATGGAAACATATCACAAGTTCACAGAGGTTGATCGGAGGACATTTTGGATTCTGCAATAAGCATAATTGCAATTTTTTTCCCTTATGTTTGGTCTGTGGAATGTATTGAAACACTTCTGCAACAGTGAAAGACATACTTTCTATAGGTGTTATCATAGCTTTTGGAATTGGTTTGTAACAATGCGCTGAGGATTTTAGCATATAGTGGTTACAATCACTGTAGCTGACATCTTTTTCTCTTATTATACTTCTCTGTCTTCTCTGTCAAATAGGAATCCAGACTGTTTATTTGGGGTTATTGTTGGAGGTTGCTTTGCAAATATTTGGGATGCTCTTGAAACATTAAATACTTCTGTGAGTTGAGTGATAGCCAGGGATCTGCAACAACATTTTAGCATTGTATAAAAACCACAGTTTTTGGGCAGTCACGAAACTAGTGTGTTGCCAGCCCCAGTGCAAAATTTGCACCAGGCTCTGTTGTACTGCCTTCCCCCCATTGCCACTGCTTGCATGTCTCCTTGCAGTACTGCAGTACCCCCAACTGCTAAAACAAACCACTAGCCAATTGCACTGACCACCTCTGTCCAGCTTCCAACCCTCTCCAAAATGAAACCTCGCTGGGCAAAAGGGGGAGCAAAAGATTTAGATAGCTGTCTGAATCCCCCCCCAGCCCCCCATGCAGATGTGGCAAGTACCCCATAAAATATTGCCATCCTAGGCCCCTTGTGTCCTACCCACAATCTTGTGCCTTAAATTACCCTTATTGACTCCTGCCTAAATCAAATCCACTATTTTGGATTCGGCCGAACCTGAGAATCCTTTGCGAAAGATTCGGCCGGATACCGAACCTAATTCAAATCCTAATTTGCTCATGCAATTAGGGTTGGGAAGGGGAAAAAATGTTACTTCCTTTTTTGGTAACAAAAAGTCACGTGATTTACCTCCCGCCCCTAATTTGCATATGCAAATTTGGGGTCAGGTTCGGCCCAGCAGAAGGATTCAGCCGAAACGGAATCCTGCTGAAAAAAACTGAATCCTGGCTGAATTCTGAACCTAATACTAGATTCGGTGCATCCCTACCGGTAAGTACTGATGCAAATAATTGGCAGACAACTTTTGCTTGGAAAAGTGGCATTTATGATTGACATTTGCTATATCCAGCTGTCAAAGCTGGTTAATTTTGTTTTATGGGTACTACATTCTGAAATACCAGAAATAGAGAATTCCAAGATGCTTAAATTTCCTTGTGTGTTTTAGCCTTTAAAGAGGTTTTTAATATGTTATAGATTGATCTTAAATTAGCCGAATAATATTGTCTGGTTGCTATCAGGCAGCTGGACTGGTAAGCTTTGGAGTGGTACTTATTATGATAACCAAAATACTGCTGAAAAGAGTTCGGAATTTTTTCTAATAATTTGTCTTGGATGGGTTTTTTCTGTTTGTTCATTGTACTTGATCTCCATCCACACTAGTTATCTATAAACCTGATTATTGGCATGGTTCCCATCAACTGGACGGAACCCTTATCCATTTAAGGCTGTATGCAATCTGAACGAGCCCGTATTTTCCTGATGCAGCCATCTTTCTTGTGACCAGAATGAAATTGTAACTAAAACATCTAGTAGTGTATGCTAGCTGACAGCCTTTATTCTGTATTAAAGATTTTATTTTACTTCAAAGGCTACCATTCAGAGATGATCTTGACCCCTAGTAACCAGTGGGGATGCTGATTTCTAAACTCGCCTCAGTGGCGCAGCGCTCCTGCTGCCATTGATGTTGCAACTGCATATACACTAATAGGTAAACAAAGATGCAGTAGCTGCCACAGCGGGGGAGTGCACAGTGGGCATATGAGCATCCACTTATATACATATATGCTTACTGGTGTATCAACCTGATTACTTTGCAGCTGTGAGAATCTAAAGCTTCAATGAATCTAAATAATCACTAATACTTTTCAACTGGATCAATCCCTGAAAGTTTTTGTACTGGTTTATTGTTTTATAGGGTGTATGTTGATGAGCGTCAGCCTAACCTAGATCTCTCTTGTTAGATGCCATGAAACATGAGACCTGGAAGCTGAGCAAAAAATGGATTGTGTTACTGTAGGTGGTGTGTGGTTAGCCTGAAAACAACTGTATACCTGAAATCCTTCATGGTTTGTTCCTTAAACCATGCCTAAAATTTTCCACATTTACTAAATCGCTGCAGGGGGCAATTATTTAAAAGTGTAGCATACAACCATGTGTTCTGTCAAGAGCCCTGTCTAAATCTCCTGTGCTGGAATTTCATGCAATTTGATGTCAAAGAGAAGGCCAAGAGGGTAGCACACAGATTAGTCACATGACTAACAGGAAGTACACTTCTTCAGACAAGTGCACAGTACTTCGCTGCTCTTTCCAACTTCAGGTTCCTACTTCAGGTATAGATACATTTTTTTCTCATAATAGTTTATATTGGGGGGGCAATGTAAAATCTAGTAAAGGCTGTACAGCTATAGGATATTGGTTTAATAGATCTTCCTTGCTTCCAAAACAAAGCCACTAAGTTTGTCCAGGTGCAGTAACTTATGACAACTGATAAGATGTTTGCTTTTAACATATGGGGCATAAATGGGTTAATCAGACAATGTTTTTCATGCAACAACCAATCGGCAGGTTGCTCTTATAACAGTGTCGTACAGTGAGTATCTGGCTGTTGTGAGTTACTTGGCCAGAGAAAACATTTCTCTTCGTACTAAATAATTCATTTTGTGATTAATATAAATGCATTATTGGTGGCTGTGACAAAATTACAAAGAAATTATTTTAAAAAGTTTGGTGCTGGTGTATTTGTTAAATGTTTCACCTAATGCTCTCCCTGGCTCTCTTGCAAAACATATTTTGGCCCTACACATGTATATACACATATTAACCAATCAGTGCAGAAGAGAGACGGGGCCAGACCACCCAGGCCTGGATTTGTGGCGAGGGAGCATATATGCGTGCTTGTGGGGGGGTGGCCACTAGGACCTGGTGGTATAGGGGTGCTGCAGAAGGAAATCTGGGCTTGAGACCACCTCTTTCCCTAGCCCTCCTGCAAACAAAATGGGTCATTAGGGTGAAGACAAACAGATCTACTATAAGCAGCTACTTGTCAGGCTACAAAACAGACTATAGTGATAATTGGCTTCGCTAATACACTACTTAGTGAAGCCAATAATTTCGAGTTTTGGTAAATGTGCCCCTAAGTGTGTTTTAGCAAAGCCAATTCTCAGTATTGTCTATGGCAGGGTATTTTGTAGCCACAACAAGTAGCTGCTACTAGTAGTTCCGGAGCTACCAGTAACCACTACTTTTGGAGTCAACAAAATGCCAAAAAAATACCCTGCCATACACAATTCTGAGAATTGCCTGACACATTTACTAAAACTCGACCTAACTCCCATCCACGAATTTAACTCATTTATAAAATAATCAGCTCGAAAAAGTGGGGTCTGAAAAAGCCTTGACAAAATCGACCAAAAATCCGAATTGCTCGATTTTTTCAGGTTTGTCGTCTGAATAATTCATTCTTCATCTGATAAATACACTGCTGTTGTGAACAACCTGATCATTAATAAGATGGTGAACAGTTGTATTCTAACTTCTACAGTCATATGAAAAAATGTGGGAATCCCTGTCAGCCTGCATAATAATTTATTCCACTTTCAACAAAAAAGATAACATTGTTATGACTTTCAGTTCCCAGGAACTGGGAGTACTGGGGTGTTTTCTGAAGAATAATTTTTAGCGAAGCAGTTTTCAGTTTATGAAATTAAATTAAATGTGAAAACTGGCTGTGCAAAAATGTGGGTACCCTTGTAATTTTGCTAATTTGAATGCATGTAACTGCTCAATACTGATTACTGGCAACACCAAATTGGTTCGATTAGCTTGTTAAATCTTGAACGTCATAGGCATTTGTGTCTAATCATGAGAAAAGGTATCTCCTCTGAAGAGCGACAGCATGGGATCCTCAAAGCAATTCTCAAAAGATCTAAAAACAAAGATTGTTCAGTATCATGGTTTAGGGAAAGGCTACATAAAGCTATCTCAGAGGTTTAAACTGTCAGTTTCAACTGTAAGGAATGTAATCAGGAAATGGAAGGCCACAGGCACAGTTGCTGTAAACCCCAGGTCTAGCAGGCCAAGAAAAATACAGGAGCAGCATATGCGAAGGATTGTGAGAATGGTTACAGACAACCAAAAGATCACCTCCAAAGACCTTCAAGAACATCTTGCTGCAGATGGTGTATCTGTACATCGTTCTACAACCAAAAGATCACCTCCAAAGTCTTGCAAGAACATCTTGTTGCAGATGGTGTATCTGTACATCGTTCTACAATTCAGCGCAATTTGCACAAAGAATATCTGTATGGCAGGGTGGTGAGAAAGAAGCCCTTTCTGCACTCACGCCTCACGCTTTTGTATGCAAAAGCTTATTTAGACAAGTCACAGTCATTTTGGAACAAAGTGCTTTGGACTGATGAGACAAAAATCTAGTTATTTGGTCATAACAAAAAGTGCTTTGCATGGCGGAAGAAGAACACCGCATTCCAAGAAAAACACCTGCTACCTACTGTCAAATTTGGTGGAGGTTCCATCATGCTGTGGGGCTGTGGGGCTAGTTCAGGGACTGGGTCCTTGTTAAAGTCGAGGGTCGGATGAATTCAACCCAATATCAACAAATTCTTCAGGATAATGTTCAAGCATCAGTCACAGAGTGGAAGTCAGGTAGGGGTTGGATATTCCAACAAGACAATGACCCTAAACATACACTTCGAAATCTACAAACCTACATTTTGTATGGACCAATGGTCAAAAATACCGCCATCCAGAATCTCATCAAAGGCTATAGGAGGCGTCTAGAGGCTGTTATATTTGCAAAAGGAGACTCAACTAAGTATTGATGTAATATATCTCTCTTGGGTGCCAAAATGTATGCACCTGTCTAATTTTATTATGATGCATATTGCATATTTTCTGTTAATCCATTAAACGTTGTCACTGCTGAAATACTACTGTTTACATAAGGCATGTTATATATTAAAAGGAAGTTGCTACTTTGAAAGCTCAGCCAATGATAAACAAAACTCCAAAGAATTAAGAAGGGTTCCCAAACTTTTTCATATTCGTATATAATCTGCATTGTATGGTCATAATAGGTACTTGTAGTGCAAGGGTAAAATATTACAAGAATGTAGACATTCTTTTACCACAGAGAGAAAAATGCTTTTTTTTTCTTTACACCCAGTTAGGGGCTAATTTCACTGGATGTATTGCCTGTTTGAGTGTACCACCTATAGAGAAAGTACAGAGTGCTGTGTTTTTACAACGTGGCTTCACTCAAAACATATTAGAGGATAAGAATAGTCTTAATGTGTCTATTCCTAGTAAAACATTTCATAAATGCACATGGGGCAGAAACAGAAATTCTCATTGTGATCCAATCAAGTCATGTGTTTTCCTAGTAGTATTTAGAATTATAAATATCCTATAAATTATTATCCATAACAACAAAGCCATTATAGCAAAACTATATTTAAAAAGTACTAATTATAGTGAGAAAATAGCATTTTGTTGATGTAGTTGAAAAGAAGCCTTCTGTTGCTGTTTGTTTTGTTTTTCAAAAAAGAAATTCATAGATAATTGCATTTTTCATTCAAATTTATATTCATAAATTAACAAATTTACAATAGGATTCCACAGGAAGCTTCTTCTCTACACAACAGCAGCTAAGAAGTAATGTAAAAAGGATATGCATTTCCTGAACAGACATTAAGGAGGTGTTGCTTTAGTTCCCTTACTACATAAAATGCAATTTGTCAATACATATAAGGGCACAATTAATATCTATATAATGCTCTGGGCAATAATATGGAACAGTTGTCAAAAAAGGTTGGAATTTGTGCCCAGGCATTTTTCCATACACAGCTTTATTAGTTATTAATAGTATAGTATAATTTTTGAAAGGCATATTGGAGAAATTACAGCTGGAAGCACCAGCAGCAAACCACTTTTGCCCTCTATAGCCCCCTCTATAACTCCACTTTGTCAAATTGTCTTGTCCGTGAAGCAAGTGCTGAGGGACAGCACTCTTTCTTTATACTTCCCAGAGCTCCGACCCCATCTTCATTCACAGACCAGAGGATAGTAAGATGTAAACAACACACTTTCTCTAGCCTGTAAATTGAGTGTGGCTGGTTGCTGAGGCAAGTAGTGAGGGATACTGTGCTGTTTCTCGGTTCCTGAGTCACTCATACACATAACCTGTGCATAAAGTGTAGGGCACATGTGTATAGCAGGTGTTTGTGGTGCCCCAATGTGGTTGCTTTACTATATCCCTGTCTGCATTGAATTATTGCAATATACTTAACTGGATTTTTTCTTCATCTGTAACTAGTGACACAGTTGTTGATAAATATGGATCACTATCCTTAAAATATTTTAGGGTATATAACTGAACCCTTTAAAATGACAGCACTGTAGCATATGCCGGCCCTTTGCCAGTGAGCACGGGATGTCAAGTAAGTCTTCTTTCTTTTCTGGGGGCAGACGCATGAGTAGTAGAACGAAATAGCCGTCTTTTTCATTAAAGTTTTGCATTTTGCTCTACTGCGCATGCACAGCCACAAGAAGAAAGAAGAAGCTAGAAGATGATCACTCTGTGGTGCTTGCTGGAAGAATCTGGGACAGGTGCAGTTTTATACTGATAGGAGCACCGGCCCGGGTGACAGGTAAGAAAATGGGATCACTTCGGGGTGCCTAATTTTTGGCAACCCCCAAGTATAAAAGGACTTTCAGTAGTAATTGTTTTTGCAAATAACTTTAAAAGCATTGAAAATTCTTAATATATGTTTATTGTAAAGTTGCTTAGAATTATGTTTTCATTTATTGGGCACATTTTTATTTTGGGTTTGACTTGCCCTATAATAATGTTAGAAAAATGAAATACTCTATAGATAAATATTTCTGGTATATAAATAAGGTATATAAAACAGATCATTGTGGATCAGCTGTTCCTTAGGATTCACATCAGCATTGATTCTATGTTGCTTTCTTCCCAGACTAAAGTAGTTTATCACATATGCTGTGAACCAAAACTGTTCTCAGCAAATAATTAATCCCCAACTGATAAAATCATATCCTGTGGTGGACATACAAAATATTGTACTTGCTACAATAAGTCTTTAGACCAGCACATTCCAGGGAATGTGTTGTGGTTGTACAAAATACTTTCTGGACATACAAGGCAAAGGATCTGTCAAATTTCCAAGTTTTGGAGGAAATTCCACCCTCCCACTTCCCAGCGACATACCAACATCGATCACTTAGGAATTCTCTCTTGCAATATGCTATGCCGTGTCGTTCAACAACAAAGCAATAACTGGTAGTTAGAGCATTATTAATTACCATTAATAATAGTAAATAATTACCAAAGCAAGAGATAATGTATATGGGTTTCTGAATTCTAACCAGAAATTACATTTATCACAACATTGCCCTTGCATGCTTTTTATAGTTTTGCCATTAAAAATGTGCCCGATGCTTTGCACTGTGTAACTAAAGTGCAAAGCTGCTGGCCTCTGTGTACTGTGCAAAGATATCTATGGCTATCCCCATGAATACAGTGCTGCCTGTGTTTGTTAGCACTACAATCATGAGGGTTGGATGGGGGCAACCCTCTACCAACCCCCTCCCGCCCTCTACACATCCCCTAACTTGCACATCATTTGGACATGCAAGTTATAGATAGCAGTGGTGGATGCAGGCCACAACAGGACCCAGTACATACCACCTGCCCTCTTTTTTGCATGCTCTAGTGACCTTTACTGCTCTTGGTAAGAGTGTTTCATTAAAATACCATGACGTAATACTTCCCTCCGAGCTTTATATGAAACTACAATTAATTTCTGGCAAGAAAGGTTTATCATTAATGTTGTGAAATGGGTCATTCTTTCTAGCTATAGTACTCCTGTGGATTGCTAAAGAATTGGTTATTATTTTCTGCAATATTAGAATATTAATACAATTTTATTAACATTCCGTTAAAATGTAATACATTTGCAATGCCATATAACTCTTAATTATTTTGAATTATTGCTACTGCCTTTTCAGTCTTGTGTCCCACACAACACTTTAGGTTGTGTTTATAGTCTAAACACATCATTAAGCTGTAATGAGAAAAGTGGGAACACGTATAGGGTGCTTATAGGGGCATTATCAATGGACTAGTGATTGTTTTGATTGTGCTTGTATGAACCAGGAAGTAGAATGTACTTTCGATTCAGCATTTGACCTGTTTCATGCAAGAAATAACATATACAGTATATATTGGAAAGCCTGTCAGAACTGATGAGCCACAAGTAAGGACTCATTTAACAACAGCAGTTATTTTTTTTACTGGGGTAATTAACCATAGCAACAAATAAGCTTTTTTTCAGTCAGCTGCAGATAGAACTATAAAAGCAAAAATGTAATTTGTTGCCTAGGGTTACCTCCCAGATGCATATTTATCCAGGGTTGGTAAAGCATTCTACTGTAAAAATAGGATGTTAATTGCCGATAGAAAACAGTGTTGTTTCCTGTTACTGTATATACGAAAATAAAAAGCATGTAATAAATGGGAGCAGTCAGCTGTACCGGATATTGTACATGTGTGACATGACTTTTTTAAGCTTTGTGATTCAACCACAATATCACAAGTTATTGAGGAAATCACACAGTTGTTTGTAATTTGGGAAGTCTTGATTTGAGATCAAAGTGGAGGGGGGAATATTAGTCTGAATTAAATTGTAAGGAAGTGACTTAAAAGCAATTTAAAAGCTTTGAGAAATGTTAGTGTTTAATACCAAATGTTCAACTTTGGCTCATGTCACACAGTATTTATTACTGCAGACATCTCAAAGTACCAGCTCAAAACACATGGTCAGTACTAGTGTCTCTAACAAGCAGTGTGTTGCCAAAAGACATAAACAGTAGATATATATAATACTGAATGTATGTGTGTATATATATATATATATATATATATATATATATATATATATATATATATATATATATATATATATATATATATATATTTAATCACCAAACATATTCTGTATAGATACATAATAACTGACAAAAAAAACTGATACGTTTTTGGTAATGGGGCCCTGCAATCTATAGGGGTGGTTACCCTTCCTCTATGTCTCACATTATGCAACTGTGCATCTATTCTGGAGAAATGTTTATCTGTTTATATAAACTGTCATGTCTTGTATCCCCTTACACTACTCTATATACAGTAACTGATAATAAGCGAGACACAAGCTATAAAAATATGTAGCCGTGGGGGAAAGATATGTTGCAGAAGTATTGTCAGTGTAATGACTGTTAGTGAGGAGATAATGACTCAGCAGAATGTGATGTTTGGAAGCTGGTGTGTTATGAAAAAGGGATGACTTGTATAGAAGACATGTTAGAGGTTATTGAGCAGGTGTGTAAGCTTCACAGAAGAGGTGAGTTTTAAGGGGATTTTTAACATTTTACAGGGTAATGGGAATGTTTGGTGTTGTGGTGTAATTAATTCCACAGGTAGGGAGCTGCTCGGATGACGTCCTGTAGGTATGCCTGTAGGGAGCTTACCATGGACAAGACATTAGCAAAGGGATGTGGTTGATTTCATTTTGCTAGCAACTGGTCAGAGTCTTCAGGGACCATGACAGAGAGTGCAAGTTCAAGGAGAATTCATCCAGAAAGAAAGGGAGTGATTATAGAGGTATGACTAGATCCAGGAAGACTGCTATACCTTGTATGCCAAGGGAGAGGAGGATGTTGCAGGAGCTGATAAACTGTATCAACAACAACAGAGAGGTTGAACTGAATTGTCCTTGATATTTATTAGACAGAAGGTTACTGGAGACTTTGGTTAGTGCAGTTTCAGTTGAAGTGGGCAAAAACCAGATTGAAGTGGGTCAGGTTGAAAGTTAATAGAGAGACAGTGTCCTTCGGTCAGTTGTATAAGGATTCAGACTCTTGTATTATCCTTTGTTGGGAAAAAATACAATGCCTGCTTATCTCTTTATCTGTTATGACCTATTCCAAATAAACCATTTAGATTTTAGGGTGCATGACAGTTTGTTGTATTATATACTATAGATATTCCCCAGCACTCCACTTTGTAACTGTAAGAGAAAATTATATGTAAAACACTAAAGGAAAAGTGCCTGTGCTTAGTGATAAAGAGATGTTGGTTTTATCTAGCATACGCTGATTCAAGGCACTGTCTTCAGTCGCTCCTCTACTGCATTCTTGTATTTCCTATTTAAGTGAAAATGCAACTGTTTCATTTCTCATCTTCATTGTTAAGCAAGTTATTTCAATTCAGAACAACTTGTTTGAATTCTGGACTGGGCTCAAAAATAGAGTGCTGATAATACATGAAAAAAAATATTTTGCTTGCTACATTATGGCTAAACAAAATGAATGTGTACACCCAGTCAATGAGATTATCATACTACCACACAGACTGTGCAAATTAATGATAATAATTCACAGGCTAGCACCAGTTAATTCTGTAACACACACGCACACAAAAACTTGACTTGTGCAGGCAAACACTATCTACTCAAGGGTCATCGGTATCAAAAACCTGATCTGATTGTACTATATAATACACTTTTTTGAGCAATAGGATTGTGGTATAAATACAGGAAGTGCATTTTTCGCCCCCTTTTTCTCTCTACCCCTGTACTCAGATCCTTCTCCTTAGTAACAACCCTCCCTTCCCCAACGGTATACCCAGTAATGCGTAAAGAAATATGTATGATGTATGAAAGTATACTGTATACCCAACCTGCTTTATTTTTCTTTCTAAAAATCAATAAAGAATATTTGAAAATTAATTCTGTAACACACTTGTTTTAAGCCATTGTGGCTTCTCTGCTTCTAGTCAACTATCAGACCAATTGTGAACCAGTTAAAGATGGTGGGTTGCAAGAAGCCCAACCACAGTAAGATGTATCAAACTTTTGCTGTGTCAGACAATTCCAAGACTAACTAGACCAATTAGGGTAAAATTAACTATTTTCTAGGAATTGTAGCAAGATGTCTGATATAGCAAATAGTTATTACATCTGTAATTTACAGTTACCTTACAATCAATTATGACTGACACAATTCAGATAAGTAAAGGTATGTTTAAACCCAGAATGTCTGCAAAACAATAGCATAGAATAATGCCTGCTACAGACTGTTTACACTTATTTCTTAAAGAAGGACCTGTGCATAATTAAAACTACTTTATTATGATTTGTAAGAGTTGTATTTACAAGTAGATTTACTATTTAGATATATATCGATATTTAGTATTATTTACTATAACTATAGATAACTATTTACTATTTAGATATCTAGATATTTAGGGGCAGATTTACATAGGGTCGAATATTGAGGGTTAATTAACCCTCGATATTCAACTGCTGAATGTAAATCCTTCGACTTCGAATATCTAAGTCGAAGGATTTACCGCAAATAGTTCGATCGAACGATGGGTACCTTCCCCATAGGCTAACATTGCACTTCAGAAGGTTTTAGGTGGCGAAGTAGGGGGTCGAAGTTTTTTTTAAAGAGACAGTACTTTGACTATCGAATGGTCGAATAGTCGAACAATTTTTAGTTCGAAACGTTCGATTCAAAGTTGTAGTCGAAGGTTGAAGTAGCCAATTCGATGGTCGAAGTAGCCAAAAAAATCATTCGAAATTCGAAGTTTTTTTTATTCTATTCCTTCACTCGAGCTAAGTAAATGGGCCCCATAGTATTATTTACTAGTTATTACTAGATATAGAGAAAAGAACTTGGTACTCCCATGTGGCATTAAGAAATGCATCTGTTGCTCCTGGTATTTAAATAAGATGAATTCCATGCTGTGTTCAGATTGTATGGCCCTTTGTTTAGTTTGATGTCACAGTTAAACACTAAAAATGTTCCTTCCTTCCTCACTTAAGTATTTCAAGTATGAGGATTGTTTTTAAGATGAGAAGGAAACTTTAATTATTTTCTGTGGTTAAAATGATTTAGTTTGGCTTAGAATATTATTTAAGAATGAGGACAACATAAGGAAATGGTAGGGGAAAGATGTAAAAACATAACATTATAGTCATTAGCAAGAAAACATTTTTATTTATAAAGCAGAATGATTTATTACACCTCTTCAGTGAGGTACTATGGGACATTCTTTAAAAAGCCTTATACAGTGCTTATAAAGTTATTTAGCTACCAAATTAGCCTTAAGATTTGAATTTATATTTTTTTGCACCTGCTTAAACAGAAATATATACCCCCCTTCTTTTCATGAGTCATTCATAAACTCCAAGATAGTTCAATCTAGTCTTAGAATGCATCACTTCATGGGAACAAGTGTGGGAGGGGGTTGCATTATACAGGTATGGGATCCATTATCCGGAAACACATCCAGAAAGCTCCGAATTACGGAAAGGCCACCTCCCATAGACTCCATTTTATACTAAAAATCCAAATTTTCGTTTTTTCTGTTATAATAAAACAGTAGTTTGTACCTAATCCAAACTACAGGTTTGGCATCCTTTATGTGGAAATCTCTGAATTACGGGAAGGCCATCTCCCATGGGGGCAAATTCACTAAGATGCGAAGTTGCGCCAGCACTTCGCCGCACTTTGCCAGGCGTATTTTCGCCATCGTCCGCAAATTCACTAAAATCCGAAGTTGCGCACAGGGGTAGCGTTCGTTTGCGAAGTTGCGCTAGCGTTAATTCGCCAAGCGAAGTTTCGCTAGCGATGGTTAATTTGCATACGGCGCAAAATTCAAATTTCAATGGAGGAATATGTATCTGCACTACAAATGCCTAGAAAACCTTCAAATCAGCAAATATAAATTTTATTTTGCCCTACACATGTGCCCACTGTCTAGGTAAGTTGCCATGAGTCAGGAAATGTAGGGGGGAAGGAGGGGAGCCCCAAAGATTTTTTCAATCTTTTTCAGCCATCATGTAGAAAACACGCCAGCGTTTTTTGGGACTTAGAAAAAAATTTGACTTTTTTGGAAACAATCCCTATCTACTCTATTGCGCTTCGCCAGGTCTGAGGCGGCAAAGGAAGTCTAGCGTAAAAGGTAGCGTTCAGTACACTGCGCAAGTTAGTCAATTTGCGTAGTTACATCGCTAGCGAAAATTCGCCTGACGTAAGTGTGCGAAGTAACACTAGCGAATTAACGCTAGCGTTCAGCGCTTCGTCGCTTAGTGAATTTGCACCATAGACTCTATTTTTATCAAATAATTCACATTTTTAAAAAATGATTTTCCTTTTCTCTGTTGTAATAATAATATTAATAATAATAATAAAACAGTACCTTGTACTTGATACCAACTAAAATATAATTAATATTAATTGGAGGCAGAACAATCCTATTTGGTTTAATTAATGCTGAAATAATTCTTAAGCTGGCCATAGATGCTGAGATTTTTAAAAGATCAGATCCTGATCGTGAGACCACGATCTTCTCAGAACGATCGTACGATCGTACGAATTTACCATCAACTAAAAAGACCAATTTGCCAGGAAAACAAAGGGGAGCTGCCTGCTTGTCCCTGCAAACATAGATACATTGCACTGGGACCGACAAAGATTTTTTGACCTGGCCGATCAATTTCCTGACAGATGTTGGCCGAAAAATCGTAAGATGTACGATCGTTCGAATCCCACTAACCCCACGATAATTTCGAAGGATTGGTCGGGCTTCCCTAAAATCGGTCGTTCGGCAAGAAGAATCGTCGCGTCTATGGGGAGCTTTAGTAGACTTAAGATATGGAGATTCAAATTATGGAAAGACCCCTTATCTGAAAAATTCCAGGCCCTGAGCATTCTAGATGACAGGTCTCACTAACTTTAGCCAGAAACACAGCAGAACTTTTTATCTCTCTATCTGAAAGTGACATAGTGGATGGGAATTTGTCTGTATATAAATTTAGCTATTGTTTTGTTAAAAGTCAGTGCATTGTCACAGATGGTACTTGCAGATACATAAATATTTTGTATTTCAGTGCCAGGCAACAGCTTGTAACTTTACTGCAAACTAATATGAATTGGAAAAAGTGCTCAGATGTACATGATTTATTTCTGTTTACATTACATGTGTGTATTCAAGACCCATATATGGTTTAGATCTTGATAACCCTTTTGCATACAGTTATAATGTGATAGTTATGATAAGTATATTTATCAATCAATATACTGTATATGTTTTATAATTATTGCAACATTTATTTTACCAGAAGAGATAAACTCTGGATGAGCTGATGACTTCATGAAAGTAACTGCATATGCTACCGATGAATTCTTTTCTAGGAATTAATATCATATCTATAAGACATAAGAGCTGCTAAAATTCCATGCTTTGGCCCATATTCTTAGGGCAAGGACAGCTGAAGTGTAGGCTCCGCTGGTCTCAGCCTGAGTTGATTTTGCAGGCTGAGAGAAGCAGATCCACTCCGTTCACTATCTTTATCTATTTAAATAAGATCTGCTTGTGTGTAGTCACACACAGTGGAGTCTTTATCTTAATAAAGATCAATAGAGATAGGGCACAGAACAGATCTGCTACTTTCAACCTGCAAAAATGACGCAGGAGCCTACACCGTCTACCCTTGCCCTTAGAATAATTTTGTCTATATATGCTCCTTAGCAATCACCAATGTGCCTATTCCACCTATTCTGATTAATTTCAGGGCAAGTGGCCACAAATGAGCTTGTGTAATTCCCTTAAGGTGGCCATAGACGTAACAATTACAATCTTTCCTGGAAATGATCTTTCCAAGAAAGATAGTTTGTTTCAATACAGGTAGAAACAATAGAATTCTACCTGTATCTGACAATTCAGCACTAAACAGTGGCTGATGTTCAGGTGCCTTCAAAGGCGCCCAATCATAGTTTTCCGATATCCAAGCCTTCTGTTGATATCAGTTGGCTTGTCTCCCACCATACACACACCAATTATCATATGAAAATTTGTTTCATATAATATTATCTGTACGTCTATGGTCACCTTTAATCTCCATTAGCGGGTTGCATCTACACTTGCAACTGACTTGCGTGAAAAAGACGATAATGCTGTTATTGATGCATGTTCTGAAAGTGAGCTATTTACATACAAATGCAGTCAGGAAAAACATGTTTGATGCAACTTGTGCTCCTTTTACCAAAGCAGAGATACTAATTTGCATCAGCAGTGGTGTAAAACATTGCAATGTGGGTGCAAAACCTGCCATTTGGATCCAAGTATTGCAATTTCCTTGTTAATGAGCCCCAAACATTATTGTATGTGTTCACGTGTGGCTGCTTCACACATTTCTACCCAGGTGCAAAGGAAAGGAAGGCCCTAACAAATGTGATCCCCAGAGATCCATACATCACTCGCAAAATACTAAGTAATTACAGTTTTTACAGACAGTTTTTATATTTGAAGCAGATGTTTAGTCTGTAATTACAGAAATAGCAGCATTGAGCTGGAGCAAACAAAGCTAACAATATTCCCTTTTAGCAAAGCTTTGTATTAGTAACTCTACTTGTTAAAATCATTTACATGCAGCTTCATCCATAAGCATAAGACAGGGACATGAAAGGCAAGATATAATTTTAAATGTCCTCTGTTTATTCATGTTGCTGTGGGAGTAACCATCATTTCTCTGATGCAGTTACCTAATTTAAATATTTTTATGAAAAATTTGCTCTTGTTGGCCAAGTTTTCAATGTATAACAAAGTATCAGTCAGAGTGCAATTATTTTATCCTGCAAAACAAGTACAATTATTATTTTATTGTTTTGTTTTTTTCAATAACTAGCCAGTATTATGTTGCTAAAAATGTAGTCACTGGAACAAGGATGAGGCAGAGCACACTCTTCAAAGCTTTTCAAAGGATAGCCTGGTGCACAGAGTAGAGGGTACGGCAACCCCCAAACAAATACTTCAGGTAAAGATACACTGGCACACAGGGCAATTGCAGTGCAGGGTGACCCCTTGCTGTTTATTTGTGCGGACGTGCAACGTTTCGGGGCGAACCTCTTTCTCCCTTTTGTATGCTTGAGAAAGGGGTTTTCCCCCGAAACGTCGCACGTCCACAAATAAACAGCAAGGGGTCACCCTGCACTGCAATTGCCCTGTGTGCCAGTGTATCTTTACTTCAAGCTAAAAATGTAGTCAGTCATGGGTTCAATCAGTGTTAAATTATTGGTTGGACTCCTCCTGCTGGAATTAGAAGAATTTGGTGGTAGTGGTTTATTAAGCAATTACACAATAACATGTAAGATAAGTGGGGGATAAATAGCTCCTGAATAGCATGGTGACACCTAACTCCTCCGTTTTAATTGCTCATGTTATTTACTTTGGCAAAGCAAATATAATTACAATTTCTGTTATATTTGTTATGTCTTCTTGGAATCCCACGCAAATGCTATTTGAAGCTCTTGCTTGGATGTTGGATATTGAATGCTTTTCAAATTAGTATACAAAAGGTACTTATAAATGATAGTCCTGCCTTCCATTTTAGTCCCATGCTACTGCTAAATAATTACAGTTCATTTATGGAGCCTGTTATACAGAATATTCTGGACCAGTGGCGTAACTACCGGAGCAACTATTCATGTTTTATGCGTGGGTGTTTTAGTACAGTAAAAAATGTCTACCAGGGTCAATGGACTACTAGTTACTCTTCTGGTACGTGAAATCAATGCATGCACCGGTGCCATGGTCCCTCTCCTTGACATTAATAGCAGAGTAAATACCAAAGGAAGAACACCACCACTCCATAGCAATGGAAAATGCAAGTTACGTGCTTGCAAAGGAGTCCAGGTATCATCTTGTTCCTGTTTTCTGTTCATTTTGTTTGGTTTCATGTTTGAATACACCAGGAATCTCTTCCTTTTTGGCTCAGTTTGCGTTTGTCAAGCAAAACAATATTGTCTTGTAGCTCATTTCCTTTGACACTTGAATGCTCCCATTTAACCCTTGCATGCTAGATAAGCGAGGATCCCCAGCTTCCATGGCATTGACTGCAATTTTTTATTATAATAAAAGAAGGCGTGGAGATTTGCTTGTGGTACAGATTATTAGTTTTATTTGATTTATTAGTCTATCTGTATCTCTCCTGTATGGTATTGTCACTGAAACGAAAGTATTATGATCCGCTGCACTCTGCTTAGGGCTTTAGCAAACTATTGTAAAGGCCAAATATATTTTTTGCCAGCACACCTTCTAGGAAATTGCAGGATTTTACAGTTCTTGCCATACTGCAGGGAGAATAACACACATGAAACGGTGTAGTTATCCCTGCAGTAAGTGAAACAACAAAATATATTTTCTTTACTATTTATGCATGTACTTATGACTTGATGATAATCATGATAATATACTTTTCCCTTAATAACTTTTCTGTCCATTGAAATTTTGTCTATAGGCTTTTTAAGTGCATTAAGGGCTTTTTTTTTTTTAAAATACAGTATACTTTATTTTAAGACTGTGAAGGAACAACCAACCAGACATATTTTTCAAAGATCCCATGTGCTCATATGTGAAAGTGCAGACAAATCCCCGTATGACAGAGTAATCCAATAAAAATCTCAAATATGTCAGAAAGTCCAACATGTCTAAAGTTATAATACTTTTAAAAGAAATATAAGCTTTAATCTTAAAGAGTCACAACCCAGATTTTAAGGATTTTTTCAGGAATTTCTTCTATAGATATGCATGTCTCTTCTGATTATCCAGATAATATTTGTGTAGCAGAGTTAAAATTAATAACAATCAGAGTCACGCACTGATCTACCTTTTCAATGAACAATCACTTGGCATTGCAACAATCTTTTGTTTAAGGTTAAACTTGCAGTTTGCTGTGTTAGATTTTAGGCTAACCCAAATAAGTTAATGAAAAGTACACAAATAAGATGCTTATTTTTTAACAGGTGACCAGTAAATGCTTTCTGCTAATTTGCTGCTATAGGGCATTACACCAGTAGCAAGCTTTTCAACTTTTAGTTACATATATCTTAAATTTGCTCCTCTAAGTGGGGCAGTGGATGGCACTGAACTAAAATGTGACAAACTCAATGCTCACAATATACTAATTCACTTCTATAGTTCTAATGGATTGGGTAAAGTCCATAAAAACCTACAAAGGTAAAAAAAAAAAAAAAGAATGATGAATCAATATTAATGAATCGTGTATCATACAATAAAAATAAAATGGCAAAAACTTTATAAACACCAAGGGGCCAATTCACGAAGGGTCGAATATCGAGGGTTAATTAACCCTCGATATTCGACTAGGAACTAAAATCGTTCGACTTCGAATATCGAAGTCGAACGATTTAGCGCAAATCCTGCGATCAATCAAAGGATTTTTCGTTCGATCGAACGATTAAATCCTTCGAATCGAACGATTCGAAGGATTTTAATCCAACGATCGAAGGAAAATCCTTTGATCAAAAAATCACAGGCAAGCCTATGGGGACCTTCCCCATAGGCTAACATTTACTTCGGTAGCTTTTAGCTGCCGAAGTAGGGGGTCGAAGTTTTTCTTAAAGGGACAGTACTTCGACTATAGAATGGTCGAATAGTCGAACGATTTTTAGTTCGAATCGTTCGATTCGAAGGTCGTAGTCGAAGGTCGAAGTAGCCCATTCGATGGTCGAAGTAGCCCAAAAAAACTTCGAAATTCAAATTTTTTTTTATTCGAACCCTTCACTCGAATTTCGTGAATCGGCCCCCAAGTATCTTAGAAAAAACAGAGCTAACCCTCACAATTCTTTGTTTGAGAGAAAGCACCATTACAGTACTTTTACCTACTCTTCCCCTTCTCACTGTCTTAATGTCAGTATTAGAAATATAAAAGTCCTAAATGCATGATCCAGCTGCTGAACTGCACAAGGTATTATTCAAGGTGTAGTATGGATTGATTAAAGAACTACACAATATACAATCTGGTCATGTTACTGAGAGTGTAGGGAGGGATTGCTACCTATTTATTTTAGGAGATACACCTCCCAATGCTCATTTCAGGAGATCTGTTGGCTCTTTGTCATTTAATATATATTTATTTGTACAGCTACTTTTGTGCTTCTGTAGCAAAGAGTAATCAAATGATCTAGTCTTCTTCATCTATGTCTCACAAAGCAGCATTTCTATTGTACTGTATGGCTGAGATTCTAGCCACTTTGAAAACAGTATTTGCAGGTAAAGTTGCTGTATAGTGTTAGCCAGTAAAATGATACAGGGCAACCGTTTTGAAATAAAAAATAACTAAAGTGGTATAAAGGTGATACCTTTATTTGCTAACTAATATAATCATAGCAAGCTTTCAGGACATTTTAGTTTCTTTTTCAAGCTGATTCAGCACTGAAAGGGATTCATTTACAGAATAAAAATAACTCAATTGGAGTTTTAAATATTAAAATATTATATATATATATATATATATATATATATATATATATATATATATATATATATAGTGACACATTGTATCAGCACTCTCCTATAAGAAAAAGCATTTGTGGTGCACAGCCTTTGGGGGGATTGGCGGGTCTCTCCTCCTCTTCATACAAAAAAACACAAATAAGGCAGCACTCACTTGATCATCAATCGTGTATTAGGTATAAAACATCAGGCTACGATTCGGGCATGCATCGTGCCCTTTATCAAGCCAAAATTACATAAGGTTTACAGGTGTACATGGTCAGGTGGTTTTAAAGAGAGATTATCAGGAAATGACATCAGACCTGAATATACATTTATGACCTTTGGAGGTCAAAGTTTACAATATATTCTATACATATTGCCTTGGCCCTTCATGTGCCTATTTTAATCTACCATGCCTAACGTGGTTAGCAAATATAGTATATATTGATAGGCTCTGTACCAATTATAACCAATAGTATTAGGTTTTTTACAGTATACTTACAGGGAAAAACACTCATAGAAAGAGATATAGGTCATAGTCTCTATTTAAACCTTTGGGCTGTGAGGAACCTAATTTGTGGATCCACCACACCTCCCTCTGTTTTAAACGGAGTTCTCGATCTCCTCCATTTTTCAGTGGGGGGATCATTTCCAGCACCATAAATCTAAGTTGGTCAGCACTGTGTCCTTTCTCCAAGAAGTGCTTGGACACCGGCTGGCTCATGTTGTCCAGATTAATAGCAGATCTATGTTTGGAAATACGTGACTTGATCATCTGTGTGGTCTCACCTATATAGATGAGACCACTCGGACAAATCAGCACATATATCACATATTTAGAGACACAGGTATAGAAGCCCCTCAAGTGGGCAACATACCCCGTCTCAGGATGGATAAAGTCTTTCCCTCTATGTACATAGGGGCATTGATTACAATTGTAGCATGGTGACATTCCTGTTGTTCTCCTACCTAGAAAAGTATCAGCTTCTCTAGTTTTTTTCTTTACTTGAGCGGAGGTCACCATAGTACCAATTGTTCTACCTCTTCTATAGGAGACAATAGGTGGAGCATTAAATTCATCTATGTGTGGATACGCTCGTTGTAAGATATACCAATGACGTCGAAGTGTATTACTGATTGATCGATACTGTCTGTTATAATCTATAACAAAAGGAATCCTCCTCCTATCGATCTTTTTATTTCTAACTGAGTTAGTTTTGATTCTAGCTTCACTAATCACTGTTTCTGGATATCCCCTTTCTTGGAATTTTTTGTACATCAAACTTTCTTGCTTAGACTTTTCTTCAGGGTTACTCACAATCCCTTTCTACCCTAGTAAATTGACTAACTGGGATAGATTTCTTAACATGTTTGGGGTGGTAACTTTTGTAGTGAAGAAGTTGATTACGATCTGTTGGTTTCACATAAAGTGTTGTATCTACACCTCCTTCCTGCCTTTGCAGACCATAACATCCAGAAACTGTATCTGCTGCATATCATATGACAAAGTGAATTCCATTTTTTGGAATTGTTACAAAATATGTCTAATGATATTGGAGGGGATGTTATTCTGGCAACCTTAGATGTTGCCAGTTTATACACCTCGATACCCGATAGAGAGGGCATAGAAGCATGTAAGTGGTTACTACAAAAGATGCTAACTATTCTGTGCAACAGGTTGGGTTCTTTTTGGAAATGCTGGATATCATTGTTAGTTGCAATTATTTCACTTTTAGGGATGAATTCTTTTTGCAGCTGCATGGGACCGCAATGGGGTCCAACTTTGCCCCGTCATACGCAAATGCCTTCATGGCTAGATTGGAAAAACTTTACATCTATCGCGATGGTGACTATGCCAGCCACTGTGTGGCTTGGCTTAGATACATCGACGATATCTTCATTGTGTGGCGGGGCGGCGTTGAGTCCCTTTTGGGGTTCCACGCAAAGCTGAATAAGTTTCATCCCTCAATTTCGTTCACTTTGTCATATGATATGCAGCAGATACAGTTTCTGGATGTTATGGTCTGTAAACAGCAGTAAGGAGGTGTAGATACAACACTTTATGTGAAACCAACAGATCGTAACCAACTTCTTCATTACAAAAGTTACCACCCCAAACATGTTAAGAAATCTATCCCAGTTAGTCAATTTACTAGGGTAAACAGGATTGTGAGTTACCCTGAAGAAAAGTCTTAAGCAAGAACGTTTGATGTACAAAAAATTCAGAAAAAGGGGATATCCAGAAACAGTGATTAGTGAAGCTAGAAGCAAAACTAACTCAGTTAGAAATAAAAAGATCGTTAGGAGGAGGATTCCTTTTGTTACAGATTATAACAGACAGTATCGATCAATCAGTAATACACTTCAACGTCATTGGTATATCTTACAACGAGTGTATCCACACATAGATGAATTTATTGCTCCACCTATTGTCTCCTATAGAAGAGGTATAATAATTGGTACTATGGTGACCTCTGCTGAAGTAAAGAAAAAAACTAGAGAAGCTGATACTTTTCTAGGTAGGAGAACAACAGGAATGTCACCATGCTACAATTGTAATCAATGCCCCTATGTACATAAAGGGAAAGACTTTATCCATCCTGAGACGGGGTATGTTGCCCACTTGAGGGGCTTCTATACCTGTGTCTCTAAATATGTGGTATATGTGCTGATTTGTCTGTGTGGTCTCATCTATATAGGTGAGACCACACAGATGATCAAGTCACGTATTTCCAAACATAGATCTGCTATTAATCTGGGCAACTTGAGCCAGCCGGTGTCCAAGCACTTCTTGGAGAAAGGACACAGTGCTGACCAACTTAGATTTATGGTGCTGGAAATGATCCCCCCACTTAAAAATTGAGGAGATCGAGAACTCCGTTTAAAACAGAGGGAGGTGGGTTGGATCCACAAATTAGGTTCCTTACAGCCCAAAGGTTTAAATAGAGACTATGACCTATATCTCTTTCTATGAGTGTTTTTCCCTGTAAGTATACTGTAAAAAACCTAATACTATTGGTTATAATTGGTACTGAGCCTATCACTATATACTATATTTGCTAACCACGTAAGGCATGGTAGATTAAAATAGGCACATGAAGGGCCAGGGCAATATGTATAGAATATATTGTAAACTTTGACCTCCAAAGGTCATAAATGTATATTCAGGTCTGATGTAATTTCCTGATAAGCTCTCTCTAAAACCACCTGACCTTGTACACCTGTAAACCATATGTAATTTTGGCTTGATAAAGGGCACGATGCATGCCCGAAACATAGCCTGATGTTTTATACCTAATACACGATTGATGATCAAGTGAGTGCTGCCTTATTTGTGTATATATATATATATATATATATATATATATATATATATATATATTTACCTTGATGTGGTATGGTGGCTTATCAATTTTATGATCATAACTTTGTAACAAAATAACCCCTGTTTTGGGTACATATGCAATAGCAATTATTATACTTATATATATACTTTAAAGCCTTTAGAGTGCTCCCACAACCCCCCTGTTTTGATATTATATATATATATATATATATATATATATATATATATATATTGAAATTAAACAATATTTTACATTTCTATGTAGTTGATTTTTATTCCTTCAGGAGATAGTGATGCAGTGGATTCTGATGTAAATGACATGAATGTGTGCCAGCAAATCTCAGGTGAAAATATCTGGGACACATCTGTCAAACACAGTCTCTTTGCAAAATGGATATCTTCGCTGAGGATGATAGCTACAAAGCTATTCTTATGACATGCGAGTATAACAGGAACAGCTTAATCTAAGGACATTGGCTTTTGTAGCCAAACTGTTCTGCTATAAGTGTTCTCCACTGTGCATGAGAAGGTTTGCCTCAGGCTGTGTGTGTGTTACTGCTTTGAACTCTCCTTTAAGGTGGCCATAAACGGGCAGATAAAGCTGCCGATATCGGTCGTTTGGACCGATTTGACAGCTTATCTGCCCGTGTATGGGGGCTTCCAATATCAGGAAGGTTTGACTTTTAACCGACCGACCCGTCGGAGCCTCTTGGCGCATCGTAATTCGATCGTTCGGCCACACGGCTGAATGTTCGAATTACCCCCGATATAGCCATGCAGTTAGTGGCATATTGGGGAAAGATTGGCGATGTCGCCAAACGAGCGGATCTTTGAGTCTATGGCCACCTTTACAGGCAGCTGTGTTAATTGTCAGACACAACAGTGAACAAGCTACATTTGGTACAGATGTAATCAGTAGAGCAGACTTGAAAACTGCTGTTCATAACACAACATGAACACCTGAGAGGCCAAATCCAGCTTATCTATTAAGAATGAGGAGAAAGAAATGTACAAGCAAGCACAGAGGAAAGACACGTGAGTTGTGAACCATTCACAACTCACAACACAACAATGCGTCTCACAGCAGAAAAGTTTCCGTTGTTTAAAGATGCCAATACATATACAGTAAATCTATCTGATTTGGAGACTTTATTATTCACCAGGACACTTGCAAAACTAATGGCCAGACCAATAATTTGCATTGCAGGGAAAAGTTAATGTATGGGCACTTGCACAGGGATTTTTATTCAGAATTTAGCATTTTTCTCAGAAGTTGTGGCCATGAGGGGGAGTTGCACATGACACATTTGAAATTGCAGCTTTAGGTAGAGGTAGCATGGGTTTTCTCTGTATTAATAAGTGCACTTGGGTGCAATTTGAAATGGAGAGAGAGACACATTATACAAAAGTGAAACATCACAAAAGTAAAAAAGTACTGTTAATTAATGGCATTAATGCAGGCATCGACTGCATCCATTTGCATGGCAACATTTACTACTGGTCTAATTGCCCACAGCAACCAATCATCACAAAACATTTACTGGTCATCTGCTTAAAAGTAAACATTTTATTGGTTGCTATGAGTTCCTGCACCTGGGCCAACTCTACAACCTAAGGATATTTCTGAGGTTACTCACAGATTCTGCCATTTTATGCTTATTGTCTCTATCCTTACTCCTTGAAAATTCCAACTGTTGCTCGAACAATCTGATAATCACTTTGCAGAAGCATAGTTTGAGCGTATGTTCAATTTGGTGTGCAGTGTGGTATCCATTCAGCACAAAGTGTAACAATTAATATGTTCATTTCTAAATACAAGAAAGTGGCTATTTAGTAATGAAGAACCTTGGGTGCCAGTTAAATTATTATCATTTTTAGATCCCCCATAGTCTGCAAAGATCACAAAGTAATTAGAAGTGCAACAATATTCTCAGCAGTTAAAAGTGGTGCTACACTTGAATATTTTACAGGATGCAGCTGCTCATTCCTGTCTTTCAAAGCAGCCGCCCATGGGTGGAGCAAACCTCATAAAAAAAAATCTAGAGATGCATGATTTCATGGTTGATTTTTTGATTAAGCATGCAATGCCTTTGCTTTTAGTGCACCAATACAAAGTTATGAAGATTAGAAAAAGAGACAGAGTAAAAAAATCAGGCTTCTTAGGAAAATTATCCATGAAACTCCTCATTCACAGCTCATTCCCTTCCCTCTTAAAACCTCTTTCCTGCATTCTTGCAAATATTATGGTTGACATTCTTGAAGAAGGGTGTTCTGCAGTATTGGATATGAATGAGGACCTTTTAGAGGATGAAGGGTAGCATTTTATAAGAAACTGGACTGGTTTTATTGACAAATTGGAAGAAAGCAAAGGGTTTTGTAGAAGGTTGAAATAAATACCTAATATGAGCAGTTTTATCAGTCAGAACCCTTGTGTTATGTGCATAGCTAGAGTTAAACACAATGTATAAATCATGGCTTTTTAAAAAAAAAGTACTTAAAAAGTGCCAAAATAGCAGTGGTCCCCGACATGGGAATATTCAATATGTTCAGAGGTCCAAATGAAGAACAAGCAAATCTTGAGGACACTGATATTCAAGTAAAACTGGAAACAACTACTTTAAAAGGCACAGCACAAGATGATACCATATACTGCATTGTTAAGGGAAAATGTTATTGATGTACCCAGTGGGAGTGAAGAAAGCTTTCTAACTCCTTCAGCATATGACACGCAATGAATTTGGCCCTAATGACCTAATGCATTCCATCCAAAGAACGCTGGTTTAAAGGCTTCCATTTGTGTGCAGCTGCTACTTTGGCTTATCTTGTAGCACCATTCTCACACTTCTTTGCTAGTAATAGAGTAAGATAGAGTATCGTTCTAAAACTGACATCTCCTATGACTATTGCTCATCTCATTGAATGTACTGTAATCCTAGGTGCACTTAGATTACCTGAATAGTGAATATTGCTTGGCAAAGTGACAGCTATTCAGATGAACATAATGTGAAGGGTTTAAGTATAGTTTAGTATTTGTTAATACATTCAGATTAGGCATGTAAAACTAAACTTTTTTTGTGGCATGAGAACTGCCTTTGTAAAGGTTCTGTTTACTGTGGAATGAATTGTGTGACTGCTCATTTTCCAGTTGACATAGTGACCTAGGAAGCAGATCTCTATGGAAGATGACACAGTACCAAGCACCATAGAATAGTACTTTCTCTTCCCTTACAGAGAAGAGTCTTTCACTGTAATGTAAAATGAAATGGAGATTTGATCATTGCTTGATAAAATGGAAAAGCTTCTTAATGATAGTAAGGTCATATGTACAGTATATTATCTTTTAATGTTTACTAATTTATATGTGACTGTCTGTAGTGCCTAGTAGTTTCCTTATACTTTAGAAAACAAATATGATTTATAAATAAATCTAAATGGCACTATATTATCAATAGTTATAGCAGTAATAAGTTCAGGAATAGAAGTCTATCAGGAAAGGCAAGTTGCACAAGTCTACACGGGGGAAGACTGGATTCACATCCTTTACCTAGGGGCAGCCTAATGCAGATGCAGTCATGTTTAATTTCTTTAAAAAAAATACTTATAAAGGTCCTTGCGTCTGCTGGTTGGTTATAGTTTGTTACAAATTACAGACATTGCAACGTATTCTGACAGGGAATCAAACATGGATAAAATATGCTGCAAAAATGAGGCTTCTGTTTGCTGCATGTGCTTTCAGTAGTCAAGAATGGTTGAGCTCTGTCTCAGCGGGGGCCTTCCATCTTTGGTCAACTCATGCTGGGGGAACAATCCTATACTCACAGCCCCTTTACTCAGTGAAAGCAATCCTTCAACTCCATTACCATAACATGCCATGCTTTGGACTCAAAAACTATCCCACTAGTAAAATTTATTGGCCCTTTTCACCATTTCAGAAGTTTTATGGATCATAATAGTTCTGTCATTCTATCATTATGCCCAGCATTAATTTGTACATATTTATATTATTTACTATCTCTGTAGACACATTGATATTAAGCTTGCTTTATTTGTGCACATACACACATGTGCATTACAGAACACTGACTGACATTCTGAAATCATCAACGTGGTCATTCATTCTGGTTTTGGGATTCATATCAACTTGAATTCAAAATAATATGAAATATGATTTAGTGGGCATGTGTCTATAGGCTAGGGATGCACTAGACCCTCATATAATGTTAGTATGCATTCTCATATTGATTTTGTACTGACTGTTGTCTTTTATATGTGACCATAACTACAAGTTCTTCTTCATAAGTCATTTTGGCTTTGGTTACATGACACTGCTGTCTAGCAAGTGTATAGCTCAAAAGGCAGATAAATATGGCTGTGATATACCCCTACAGGCCAGGGTAAGAGTGAGTTAAAGCAGTTGTTGGAACAATTTACTATAAACTATGCATAAAATGCTACCATTGTATGGGTCTCTTCTTGCAACAGTCATTGAAGATTAGTAAATGTATACTCAATAATGGCTAATCGAAGAGTCTTCCCTCTAGTAGTGCTTGAGAGGGTATTATCATTCTACCCAGAGTTTCTACTGTTTCCTCTGAGGATATCTCTTATGTGGAACCCAGATGGGATCTATCTAAGTCCCTATTGTCTGTATCTGGTCCCCCTTAGGCCACAATGCCCTTGGGATCTAATTCCTTCTATCACTCCTCAGTGGAGCCCAGAGCTGCTCAATATATGTAGTCCTAAGCGTGGCTGGTTCTCCTAGAGAGACTAGTACAGGATCTTGCTACCCCTTAATAGTCCTGACTAATGATGACTCCACAAGTGACTCCAAGTCTCTGACAAAAAACCCTGAGACTGCATGGCACAGTCATTATATTTTATTACACTGTGCACTTAATGGCCAAACCAGGGATATACTGTGACCCAGTGAATGGGGAATCACCCCCTTCCTTAGACTAAAGGTGGCCATACATGGGCAGATAAAAGCTGCTGTCAGACCGAGTCGGTAGCATATTGGCCCCTGTATGGGGCCCTCCGATTGGCTTCCCCGATCGATATTTGTCTGAAAGTCGGGCAGATGTTGATCGGACAGGACTAAAAATCCCATCGGATCTGCCCAATATCGCCCTCCACAAGGCGGGCATATCAGGGTGAGATCCGCTCGATTGGTGACATCGCCAAATGAACGTATTTCTTAGTGTATGGGGTCCCCTTTGTTCCCAATCCTTTGGGTAATGCAAGTAAATGCATGTAAATACATTGAGTTATGAAGCATTATTTGGACTGCATATAGTGAAAGAAATATCCAGGTACCCAAGCCTTTTGGCTCTGTAAATTGAGGAAGATGGGGTTATTAATTTGTTTTATTTTTTGCTTGCAACTGCTCAGATATTTAGGCCGTGTACCATGAGAGCTAACTTTCCAGCTTTGTGTTCAAGATGTCATTCTCATGTTTCACATAATGTGCTGCACTTTTAGTGCCAGCACAAAAATGGTAATTTAAAAATATCTCTAATTATTTACCTTTTTATTGAATTATGCTTATTATTGTCTGCAGGAGTTCTTTCATAAGTTTCACATGTATGGCTCCCTAAATGCAGAACAAGTGCTAAGCTCCCTGGTCACGGCTCAATCTTCAGCCTGTAGCAGCCGCCTTTGGCTTCGGTAGGAGCCCTCAGCTACTCAGATGCCACCAGGTCTTACCTTGAGAGGAGCAAAGCAGATGTTCTAAACAAGCAAAGGGGCACGTGCGTTTGCAAGGTTTTGGACTGCAGGCAACAGTTCAGGGAATAGACAAACAGAGTTCAAGCAGGGTCAATCAGGCAGGGTTGGTACAGGCAGCATTCAAGGAATAGTCAGGCAGGCAAAGGTCAATACCGGTAGATTTCAGAATAGTCAGGCAGGCAACGGTCAGAATTAGCAGATTTCAGAATGGCAGACATGGGTCAAAACTGGAATCAAAACAGACAGGAATCACACCCAGATACTAAACAAGTTAGACCTAACAACGGGCAATGAGTTTGGATTCATATGAAAATACAAATCATATGAAATTTTGGATTTTTGCCTGAAAATTCAGATCAGATCAAAAAATCTTTGGTACTTCTCCCATTGACTTATATACAACCTTGGCAGGTCTGAGATGCTCAGATTTTTCTATCCTCATGGTATAATAAGTCCCCCCCCCCAAAATTATTTTTTTTCCACAAAAAATTTTAATTTTATACTAAAATAAAAACAAATTTTTCAGATTTTTGACATTCGGAGTTTAGTAAATAACCCCCTAAGTTTGTTGCAGCCATTTAAACGCCATACTTACATATATACAAGCTCTCTTTGTCTATTTCCTAGCTGCACATACCTGAACTTTCTGATGATTGGAACACTGAATTATTGAGTTATGCCAAATCCGATTTAAACATTGTGAAACAAATGGTGGAATTTAATTTTTAAAGTTTGCTACTTGTATAGAAACCCATAGCAACCAATGAATGGATCAATTTCTGCTTTACTAAACATTACATTAATAGGTTTAAACTTGATTGCCTATTGTGTACTGCCCTGCATTTTCTAAGTGCAAGAACAATAAAACCTAGGATCTATTACTTAGAATGAATTAAGGGTATTGCATGAATGTTTATGGTCCTTGTGAGGATTAGTGTCCTTTGTACAACTCCATGAAGATTTTTCACAATTAAATACTTCCTTTTAATGAATCCTCGAATTGTTTCTGCACTGTTACTGGTAATAAAACTGCCTATAAGAACGAGGGCACTTGTTTGTTAAAGTAACGAATGTTAAGTCTCACTTCAGTGAAGCACCGGTCATCTACCAATATCTGTAATTGTCTTCTGATATTTGTAATGTTGTAGTTGTACTAAAATAGGCCTGAATGCAGTAATTTCTGAGGGCAAAAGAATATACAAACCAGACACATGGTGATGCTGAAGGAGTACATAGCTTTGTAGCAAGAGTAAGAAATAGGCTAGGACCATACTGCTGACCAGTGTAGCCCTATTAGCTCCATGTTTATCAATTATTGCTTTTGCTACAGGAAGGCTCAGAGATATTGTCTGCACCACAACATGCTTCATTCTTAGCAAGCTCTGGTTGCAGGCCACCTAAGGCCTCCAAAACATTATATAAGGAGGCTTATCGTGTACACACATTGCACTTGTATTCTCAAATTATTATTCCTCTTCTTGTGCAAAAATACAAAGAATTGACCTATTTGTACAGCCCATTCACCCAAGATGTAGTATCCTTTCGGTTTGTCCTTCCCAAAAGCTTTATCAGCACTGAGATAAAAGAGGAATTAAATTTGTGTATGCCTGCAGTAGTGAATTTGTTGAGCATTTGTTCTGATACCAATTATTGTACAAAGAAAGGCTCCCAGGGAGCAGATACTCCCTCACTGGTTCCAACACGTGAGAGGAAAATTCACACAAGCTCCTGAAGCGTCTGCTGTTTCCATAGAAATGTTGGCATTCCTTCTGTAAAGCAATGACTGTGGAATGCTGTTTAAGGCTATTGATTTCAACTTAACATACATGCAACAAAAAGCTTTGCCTCTTTCAACAAAGAAAACATTATTTGTAACATCATTTTATACTAAATTACAAAAATGAGGACCAGAATGGGCAACCTGCTATGATCTTTAACCCTTTTCATGTCAGTTCTGTACCTGTGTGGGAATGAATAGACCCCAAGGAGTTGCATTAAAAATTAAACTTTGTAATGCTGTTGGCATATCCCGAATGGTGACATTAATATATATTAATATTAATATTAAATAATATTAAGAAAGCAATTTCCATCAATGCTGCATTACTTTTACTTTGGTTTCTTTAATTTGTTTTCCCCTTACAGCACATTATAGTATAACTAACATGGCTCTGACCTGTTTTGGATTAAGAGAATTTTGCCCATATACAGTAAGATACTTGTGGTTTAAAATATTTTTTATTAGTTTCTATCATCTTAAACAATCCACTTTTCTAGTTGTCATTTTTACGTAGACCTATTTATCCTAATTAGATCTGACAGCTTGCTATTGGAAAAGTCATTGATCTCGCAATGCTGTAAAAAGGGATTGCAGGACATTTAATAAACTGGTTTGATTGCTAAGTCCGTTGCCCCCCCCTACCTTTAACTAGTGGGGGCATAAGAACACTCACTTATCTATGGCTATGAAAAATATTTACTGTAATTTTGGAGAATAAATTATTTAAATTTTCTTTATATTTCCTCTCAAAGCAAAAAGCAAGGAAAAGTAAATAGCTCCTAGATTGCCTGGTCACGTTATACATAACAAAAGCTTACTGGTTAAGTAAAGTTGTTGAAGGCATAAAGAAAAGTGTTTTGTATGTGTGAAAGCAGAAAAAGGGTTAAAGAAACAAATGCTTGGGCTCTGTAGTGAGCTGCCTTTGTCAGTGGTAGAGTTTGTAGGGGAGGCGGGCAGGTTCAAGGGGTTATGGTAATTGAGTTTGATGTTAGCTCCTCCTGAGAAAGAAAGCTGATTACAGGCCATTACTTTCAAAGTCTTCCTCTCTGACTCCAAAAGAAGAAAGCAGGGATTTCTCTTGAATTTCACTCCTAGCCACTACAGCTGCTAAAACAATACATGTACATATCTTTTAACTTCTAAAAGCAACGTAATTGGAGGATTTTGCATTTTTTAATACTCAAGGGATGACTTTCTTCAAGATATTGTAAGCTCCAGCTAGCATACTTGGACCAAAAGTACAGATTGCCAAATATGTTTCCATACACGGCACCTTGGAAAGTGCTGTGTCTCTCTATGGACCAGAATTTAAGGGTAAGAGTAAAATCTGTTGTTTTCCCCCCTCATCTGTCTTGTTCATGAAAATTGACTTAGTAGTTTTACTGTGCATTATGGGTGTATGGTTATGTCAGTCCCTGTAATTCCCACTGATCGGGCGACATAGTGAAAGGTGCTAATCCTTGTAAATGTCTTTATCATCAGGCTGCCCTGAGCCATTTCAAGGAGAACATTAAGCTGTTGAGACCTAAATCTGTGTGCAGCATCGAATCTTACTGAATAACTGATATACTGTATGGTCAGTGAAAAATAAACATTCAGTGGCTTACAGACTTGCAATCTCCATTCAAAGATGTTTCAAAAAAGTAACTTTGTAAGACCTGCCTTATTTAACCAGAGTTTATTGTAAAGCAGTATAGTAATTACTAGAAAGTGATACTTTAAACATAAGAGGACCCTTATTTGATAATTTGATATAGATCAACTTTGCCTAGAAATGCTTCCAGGTTTGCATGGATCAATATAACTGCATTAGGGAGTATACATGCAGGGGAAAGTAACTGTGTCCTTTTTTATTATTTTCAAGTATATTGTCCTGTGTGTTTCTTTTCATGTTATATCGAGTCGTTGGTTTTTCTCTATGCTAAATTGTGGAAGCACTTGGGCTCACACACATATTTGAGCCCAATGACTACTTTTAATAAAAATATTGATATTATCCTGTACAGATTGTTAAACTAAGCTTATTTCATATAAGGCCTTTATTAGTTTGACTAAGTGAGTGAGGTTCTGGGGGAAGCATCAGTATCATCTCTGTAAAAAAAACATCTATTTATGTTTATGAAAGGCAAAATCTGGCAATCCACAGACAAGGGGTCAAAAAGGGACATGTGCACTGAGATAACCTTAGGCCTGGACCCTCTTTTTTCTAAAATGTGAACCTACGTTATGCTTGTGAAAGCAGTCTTTGTTGCTCCTCAAAAGACAGATGAATAAGTAGTCAACTGCAGCTGTACTTATACTCAGTTGTTGTCCTAGAACAGCACCTGGGGGCACAATAGGATAGGAGCCTCATATCACCTGACTCAGATTTTGCTCTGAATCATTACCCACTATGGAACAGAGTATTGAAAGGCTCTTGGTTACCTTTTTATTTCACAATTATTGCAAAGCTATTGACTGTTCTTATGCTCATGTGGCAAGTACTGTTCTGATACAGCAGATATATTTGTCAAAACGACATCAACGGTAAGTACTTATGTTTTCATTTGTTTAAGTAAAAGGGAAATTATTCATAAAGCATTTTGCTCCCAAGGGTTTACAGTAGTCAGGGCAGCCAAAGGCAGTGGTTGAGCATATTAATTTGTTGCATGTCATAGATTACACCACCATGTCAGTGTTGTAGATTGGATGTGTCCAGGTTTTGTGTCACCCTATGGAAAAGACGTGGTGCTGGGCCACATCCAATACACAAAGGGTTCATGACTTCAGGGTCAAAAACAGTTGACATATGGTTTGAACCAGGGTCTTTAGTTGAGATCCAAACATCAGAGGCAGATGTAAGTCTCTTGGAGAATTAATTTAGTAGTATCAGTTGTAGCTTGTTATAATATGCTGACTAAATTATTATAACCAAAAACAGAAAACGTATAGGGTCGGAAAATATCCTTGGAGATTTTTTCCCTTTAATTATTTTCAAGTAAGAAACTATAAAGTATCTACAAAATATAGACATCGAGTGGCCACATGTTGTCCTGGTCTACTGCTACGATAATGACGGTTCAAATGCCTCAGATGTATGGTTCCTGTGAGCATTCAGTGTATAAACAAGTCATACTGGTACTGCATTCTTTGCTGTGCATTCAGCATGAATGTATCTGTTTATATTCACGGGTCTGAATGCTAGTTCCCTGATTGGCATGGATACAGAGGCAGCTCTGTTGCAAACACAGAGAAAAGGAATGAAAATAAGCTAGGAGGCTACGTCTTGAAGACAGATGAAATTCCACTGTTACAAGGTACTCAGTTTTGAGTGCCAGGCTGAACTAGTGACTAACTGAAATTATTTACTAAATAATAAACTAAATAAGACTATTGCAGTGGTAATATAAAGAGAGGAATAAAGAGTTAGTAGTACTCTCCCTCCTTTTTTGGGCTTTACCTGCTTTAAAGTTCTATCAATTCTCAATAGTACTAAATAAAATGTAAGTTATTTAACTTTTTGATTAAATACCTGTGTGCATCTTTATACCGGTATATATATATACAAAAAGAAAGAGGTATATACAAAAGGGAAAGAGGTCTCAGGTCTTTCCCTGACGAAGGCTTCTGTGCGGAGCCGAAACGTTGGATCACCGATAAATCTCCACTTTCATTTGAATTATTGACTTGATGTATTTCCTTGGAGTGCTGTCAATCCCTGCATTTTGTCTACATACTTCTCAGACTAGCACCCAGGTTTCTGCATACTAATGGTTGTGCATTCCATTCTGTTTGATTATATATATATATATATATATATATATATATATATATATATATATATATATATATATATATATATATATAAAACCTGTGACTATTTCAAGCAGCCAATTCATTCTCAAGAGAAGTATCATCAGCTTTTTTTTTTAACTCGGCTGTCCGGTGGTGTACTGCATAGTTCTTTTTTTTGTTTGCCTTCCCTAATTACTGTATATACAGAATATCAGAAGTGAAGGAGGGGATGATGTTATTTTTGCAGCCAACACCACAGATGAGATGCAAACTGTTTATTATCCCAATTATGATGTGTCAACATACTTCATTTACAAACATTCCTTTAATCTCCTTGTTTCCACAACACATGAGGCATCACTGCATGTTCATGGTCTAGTCTGACCAGTATGTTTGTTTAATGTTAACTCTCTTTATAAAAAAAAAGTCACTAGCAACATTTAGCTGTGGCCAATGTAATCCTTAAAAGATGAGGGGTCATTTACCATGTGGAAGGCAGGGGGCAAAGTACAAAAACGGATGCAATCTGCTCTATTTCTGTATTTTGCACTCTGCCTTCCATGGTAGATGAAGTGCTGGAGGTCTCTGTGCTCCATTTTAGAGCACAGTGTCCTGCAGCTGCACCCATGAATACAGTGTTGCCGGTATTTGGCAGCACTATATTCATGAGGGGTGAATCAAGTTGCCATCCTCTAACTTGTGTACAATCCAGACTGCCAATGCCAAAGCAATAAGAGGTGCTCTTTTGTGCCATTTTTTGCTCTTTTTTTCCCATTTTTTGCTCTCTGAGAAATTACCCCTAAGCTGTCTACTGTTGATTTCAGTACCTAACCACTACAAAACCTTAAAATGAAAATCCTCATATAAAACAGGGCATATATTGCAAAAGAAAACATTTACTTGTAGGTGCTTGTTGGATAGATATAAACTTTAATGATGCCTCATGCGTTGTGGAAACAAGGAGATTAAATGTAAATAATGGTGTTGCTGGTCCTTTAACTGCCTTCAAAGCTGATATTTTATGTATTCTGTTGATAGATTTTGAACTAATAATGGCAGCTATATAATACTGTATATTCATCATCATCATTTATTTATATAGCGCTGTCAAGATACGCAGTGCTTTATATTCAAACAACTTGATTAATGAATTTTGTAATAATTCCTAGGAGTCATTTACCATTGAGGCACAGCATGGGTGCAGAATTCTACCTATTATTAACAATATGTAAAGCACTTGTGACTATGTATGGATGTACTTTATGCTAATGTGCTAGATCAACCTTGTATTGTGTATGAAGTGCAGCATGCTGAATAGCAGAGCCATGTAACTTAACACCTGCCTTGACCAACTGGTAATTACAGGGCTTTCTATGAATGCTCAAAATTTTGCATACAATTGACACACATGTAAATTCATGTCTGCCCCGCATGCCGCCCTAAACTCAGCGGGAGATTTTGTAGGATGGTGTCGATCTGATGTGTAAACTGCATGGAAATTTTTCCATCCGCCGCTAGACGCTGCTGCATGCTGAATCTTCATCTGATAAGATGAAATTTGATGGTGTCTGATGTCCCATTGAAATACACTGAATGTTGGATGTAGATGCATGAACAAACTGCTACTACTTTATCTGATCCGACTTTACATTCTGCCTATAGAGAGATCAGATTTTAAAGGATCCTACAAATCTCATGCTGTTGAGTTGTGTTGTATGGCAAAATCAGATAAAATCTGACACACAAAATCTCCCATGTACTTCTACCCTTAGGCCGTGGGCACAACTTGTGCCAATTTGCATACCATTCATTGCTCTGCAAGGTTTGTGCACCCTGAATATGGAACAGATTTTAAGATGAATAAATAAAACCATAATTCCGGAGAAAAAAAATCTGCATTATTAGTAAAAGACATGACAGATTGTGCCAAAATGTTGCACTACTTTAGTAAGTAAGCCCTCTCGTCTTTTAAAATGTTGTGTTTTTCTCCTATCCATGTCCAACAAAGGAATTAATGGTCATATGTCATCTGTTCTCAGTGTATTTCCCTCAGTACCCTGATGACAATAGCAGACGCATTAGCACTCAGCCATTCAAGCTAGCTCTAATTGCATTTGTATACTTATTTCCTGATGGCCTGGCATTCTGTTAAGAAAAACTCATTTTAGGTATAGAAGTCAACTCAAGAGAAACACTGCTGGTAATCCTGCACTTGGCTATATTTCCTCTGTGATAGTTAGTTTTTGTTTTGCTTGCTTGGAAAAATATAGCCTTAGGAGTAAAGCTTTTCAGCTGTGTTCTCTGTCTTCTGCCAAAAGCAATGATGCGTTAAGTTAAATTTAGTTGTCCTTTATTCCTACCAGTATAAAAGCTTACAGTTTCCCTGGGAGACTTTGCTTCTTTTGGCAATTATAGCAATGGGTACTGGCCAATGTTTTGTCACCAGATGTGCTACAATTTAGGCTAATTAGAAGCAATAAATAAAATGGCCACTCCTTTCTCCTCCACACAATCTTATTAGGCAACCTCCTGTGCTCCAATTGTTGACATAATTAGGGAGCTAACATATGGGGTGCAGTTGGTTTCCAGGTATTGTGTAACAAACTCAAATTTGATTGAAAAAAAAGCAGTTTTAGTAGTTACAAAATCTATTTTGTAAACACAAACTTAATCCTGTGAACAATTCTTTGGTCACCAAATACATTTTGTCAGCACAAAAGGAATGGTATGAATACAAGGGTTATTTTTTATTTTAAAAATAATTCTGTGAATAAAAATATTCTTTTATAGGCCCAAAGTAGATTTTGTCTAATATAATGTATCGTTTATATTAAAAACTTTTATTGTTTAATTCATTTTGCAACATTTATTTTGTAACTACAAATTTGAGTTTAGCAAGCTTCAGTACCCCACCTGCAGAAAGCTGCTTTGGGTGGTGGTACATTTATCAGGGAGTGCTTGAACTATTTCTGTACAAGGGCCCTATGCTGACTGTTTTCGCCCCTGGTGCTCTGGGGATGCAGATGGCAACACATCGATGATGCTGCAACTTGTATCTGATGTCTCAATAAATCAGGTTAGAGTTGAATCTTAGGTAACTTTTGTTCAGAGTATGCGCGATTACAGTGTAATGCTGGCTAAGAGCATAGCATCATATGTAAAAACCATGGTAGCCTGCACTAATTTGCAATGAAGTGGTAAACCAAATTTAAAGTTCAGTTTTTGCTTCACCTCACATGTGTGCTGTTCCAAACAATAGAGGTTTGCTGGGGCAATGGGAAACATAGTGGTGCTGGGCTCATGGACCAGTTTACTTTTCAGAAGACAAGAGACCAGGGTCTAAAGTGAATGGTCACTAGAGGTGCCTAAGGCCAAGGGCAGGCAGGCCAAGTATCAGCCCCTTCTGTGCCTGCACCCGGCACCACTGCATTGGCCCAGGAGCAGACGCATGGAGCAGATTTGCTCTTTAAAATGCATATTCACACATTGCACAAAGCAAAATAACATAGTTATACAATTTAGGCTATATACACATGCACATAGCAGTGGCCTTTTATATACTTTCAGGCATATTGCATTCAAGCACCCGTTATACACGTACCTAATCAGAGGCCTATTCTTCACATGAAGGATGGAAATCATAATATAAATATAGGAGCTAATACACTTCAATATTGCTAGATGATACCAAATGCTATAAGAGCAGATGCAGAAGAATAGTGCTTGGACACAGTGCAACTTGAGCACATATTAAAAGCACTTCTGAGACTTGTGTGTATTCTGTTATTTCTCCATTACTTAAGAAGCGAAAAAAAGCTCAAGACGCAGAGGCCCTGTAATAAGCGTGCTTTGCAACTGTTTCAGTATTTGCTTGTTTGCGGACACTGCACTACTAGTACTACTAGTAGTACATGTGGGTTGCAGATTACCAGAGCAGGCTGCACCTAACAGCTCGGCCTGAGTCTTTTTGACCTGCCCACAAATTCAGAAAATGTTCTACATGCCTTCTGAATACTAAAGACAATGAAAATAGTTGGGGAGCCACCACCATTCAGCCTCATACTGAAGGGAACATGCCCTTATGATGATATCAACTTGGAGTTGGCAATGAACTTTAGGAATGGTTTGTGGAGGGATGAAATTCAACCCTTCCTTTACTGCTATGATGTTGGTATTGGCTTCGAACCAATAATAATACCTGTAATTACAAACATATAAATGGCACTGCAGCAATGAGAATGTCAGGATGCACTATGTTGCTTTCATATATGTTAAATTTTCTTTATAGTAAAGGGGTAGTTCATCTTTAAATTAACTTGTATGATATAGCCAGAGATATTTTTTTTATTGTTTTAAATTTCTATTATCTATATCAGCCAAAAGGTTGCTAAGAATAGAACATTCTATAATAAATTAAACGTTAACTTAGAGGTGAATTATCCCTTTAAAGGGACAGTATACATGAGTTTGCTGAATAGGACTTATTTTAAGTTAAAAGTAGTAAAAATGTAGTATGACACTAAGGAAGAAAATGAAACCAGTATATATACTTAGCACTTCCTGGTTTTGGTAGAAGAGAAGCTTATAAAACGAATTACCTGTCCACCGAGAGTTAGTTAAGATGCTTTGAACAAATTGCCCTGTTTATAAGGGAGTGAGGTGGTAGTTCACTGAAAAAAAATAGCGTTTTTAATAATGGCAAAAATGTAAGAAAATATGGATTTTTTACATTAAAAGAATAGGTGTAAAGCTGGCCATAGACGCAAAGATCAGATCGTACAAATCGAGGATTCATACAATTTTTGGACCGTGTGTTGAGAGTCCCGACATTTTTCGTCTGGCGGAGATCGGTCGTTTGGTCAGACAGGTTAAAAGATTTCTGTCGGCTGCGGGTAATATCTCTGTGTGTATTGCAGATTGTACGATTTTTAGAGGGAAACTGTCACTAGCTTTGGTTGGACATAACTTTCATACGATTGCTGTCAGGGGCAGAACATCAGCTGATCTGTTCTTTTCTACTTTATTTGATCGGAATGGTTAGTGGCAGGTCGGGAGATTTGTGTCTATGGCCAGCTTAATGCATTTTCAACATAAAAATGTTACAGGTGTTCTTTTTTTTTTTTAGCAAAGCTGTTTTTAGGTTTATTCTGTTCCTTTAATCTAAAGTAGCAGGCAAATAATGTTAGCATAAACAAAACTAGGATTCTGTTTCACCACCAAAAATTACCTAAGGGCAACTGTGATCAATGACTTTGTTATATTTATTCATCTGGAAGTTGTACTACTTTACATTGAAAGGGGGATAATCTTGGTGTCAGATCTTAAGCTTCTTGTCAACAGTCATGTTAATTAGTTTCTGTTTGCTGTATGCCCAAGGTGGGGTATTTTCTTTTTCTGTGTAAATCAACAACTTCCAATCTAAACAATATGAAATTTTTACTAATTGAAGAAAAAGCAATGAAAGTTTTGCTAAATATTATAGATGTTAGCAATCAGTTACAATATGTAAAGCAGTGGCTTAACAGTGGTCACTATCCTACCTGAGAGGGAGGGTGGGACACGAGGGGGGCCAGTAGGAGTTGGAGAACGCAACGGGCCCCTCTGAAGATTTTTTTTTGCAGGGGGCCCAGTGCTGTGTAGTTGCACTGCTGATGCTGAATTCCAGTACATTTAACACGCCGGTACAAATAGACATTTTTAACCAATCATTTTTAGCATGTTTCAGGGAAAAATATCCCCTTTATAGGAAGATGAAAGCTTATATGGCAGCTGGCTTCATTCTTAAAATTTAGAGCAACTGCAGTGAGAATAAAACTCATGCGGAAGGAAGTTGAAAACATGACAGTAGATGAGGTTTAAATGTATTTTTTATCAAATGATCAAAGCAGGATTAAAAATGACTTGTGTGGGTGCTACGAGTGTTTTGCATTTGTTTTTCTTCTTCACATCTGCTAGGGAAGGCCACATTGTCAGATGTAGCGATTACTTTAGCATCTGTGTTTCAAATCCGATATCAGTGATCCTGACAGGATATCAGCAGTGATTCCCAAAATGTTACCAGGCTAAATTTCCTAGCTGTGAGGGCAGAGCCCAGTCTCATCTATTATGTGGATATGAGTTGTGAATATCTAAATATGTCCCTAAGTAGCCTTGAGGCAAGGGACACAGGTATCTGTCTATAAAAATACTAACAAAAGGGTAAGTGTGTTCCTTTTCAATGTGCTAAACACATTTCTCATAGACAACGATGTGAGATGTTTCTTCGAGTTTCACTGCTGTGATTCTTCCCCTGAAAGATCCTGTCAATAAACAAAAAAGAAATGCAACAAAAACAACTGTTCTATGTTTTCACTCGCACACTCTGTAATACTGAATTAGGCTGTTGCAATAAAGCAGTTAAGAAAACAAAAACGACATAGTCGTCTATTTTATGTTATACAATGGATTAAGTCACCCTGTTTAAGAAGCTAAATATCCTTCCTACATTCAGTCTCACAATAGGAGAATTTCATTTACATCCTCCCTCCCAGACCCCCACCCCATGATGTAAATTTAAAAGCGGTGCTTTCCATTCTAAAGTTCACATTTGCCTAACTCTCTGCCTGTAATGAAAACGTGTCTGAAACAGGCAGAAACTGTCACCCAGCCTCAGTCAACAAGCTAATCTTGTGATATGTTAAGAAGGGGCCTGAATTTCCTTTACCATCTCCGCCCAACTCAGTCCTTTTTTTTCCCTTTAGTTTTAGAACAGTTTCATTGTATAAACTGACTTGAAGGCAGGGCTGTCGTCTTTTTTTGTGTATCCCAGCCCCCCATCCCTGTGACGTCACTCTTTTGCAAGGCAGAGATGGAATTTTGACTGGGAAATGTAGCAAAGAAGAATTTGGTGTCGGGAAGGATATTCTGTGCAGTTCAGAAACTGAATATTCTAAATCCTGGGTAAGCTTTGCTTCTCTGCTTTATGTGTTAGAATTGTCTTATCTCATAGCTGGTCCGTAGTCTGACTGACCCCCCTCTGTGCTGGAAGGGCATTGTAATGCTAACCATTTGTGCTCAGGGCAGGGACATAGTGAGCACACGAGCTGTTCTTATATTGTATATCTCTCTCTCTGTCTTTAAAACAGTACTGAAGTGTAAGGGGACTTTTCTGTCTTTTTGCACTCAGAACTCTATTACAACAGAAAGTGAAACAAATTAATATTTGTAATATCAAAATAATGAACTGCATACAGTTGTTTGTACAGGCATTTTAGCTGTCAGATTCCTTGATCAACTTCCAAGCTAACAAAAAGATGAAACTGTGACTTGGGTCAATGAGCTGTAATACTGGGAAGCATTAGAGTAGTCTAGGCACTTTTTCAACTCTTCTTCGATATTGGGAAGCAACACAGAAGCTGCAGCTGGATAAATTAATGAAGTCCAGGATGATAATAAATTTCTAATGTGTAGTGTGAACTGTATCCCTGTACAATTTAACTCTACTCTACAGTTTATATATGCCAATTTTCTTTGACTGGATAGTACAAGATGATAGATCATATTCTAATTATACCTGAATGTATTACTTTAGCACATACGGACATTGCTAATTTTACTTTGCCACTTTTTTCAGAAAGATTGAGATATATATGATTATCTATTGTGCTGTAAAAGGGGAAGTTAACCTTTTAGTATGTTATAGAGATGGGCCTCTAGCTTTTTAACTAGCTTCGCTGAATATGGCCCTTTACCCTGTGTATCATAAGTACAAATAATTTGTACGTTTGGAGATATACCCACTGTTAATAATTATAATAATAATAATTTTTATAGTATGTTTTTTTTAATTATTAGCCCTTCTATCCTGTCTATTTCAAACCTGCAACTGAAAAAGCTTTCCTTAAAGCTGTTTTTCTGCTGCTTGTACTTGCTCTCCATTAGGTCTGCAGTGAAATACTACCATAGTCTGATCATTTTCATGTAATTCTATAATGGAATCCTTGTCCCGCATGGGTTCTGGCTTTAATAGCTCATTAAGAACCAATTAAGATTGTACAGGGTGGGCATATTTTTCAGCGCTAAAGAATGCAAATGTGTTTTTAATGAGCAGGTTATATTAGCAGTCTCTAAAGACTAAAACATGTACTACAGGGTATATATACATAGACAGATATATGTGTGTGTTGTGAAACCACAGAATATATGATAGGAAAAACCTGCAATATAAAATTGAATGACTAACAGTGGGGATGAAACATGACTGTGGGGCACAGGGATTAAGTTATTGTAGATTCAAAATAGCTTTGTCACTTGCACTTGACACCTTTATTCCACAAAGGTAAATCTATAATCTGAGCAATTTACTACTGGCAAATCAACTGATATTTTGAAGTAAAAAAAAAAAATAAATAACATGCTTAATAATGGTTTACAATTAGTGTGACCACAGTTTTCAGGGTTAAGACCAGCAGAGCTGGTTGAAAATAGGGGCCTAGTTAAGGTAATAATTTGAGACCCAACCCTTAAACTGTCCACACCCAGTCACATAGTGATACAAAGTTACCTCTTGGTATTGCAATGTATTTGTTTATAATGCATGTTAGTAATTCTGCCACTGGATCACATGTGCAGCAAAAAATGAATGTTTATATGTCACAGATATATATGTTGCTTACTATAAGCTGGGACTTTTTAGAGACTGGGCCGTTGACAGACTGGACACTGGTATTGCACACAGAACTGCTGTGTTCTTCTCTACCTGGCTTCCATAGATAATAAAGATGCAAAGTATTTTAGCATAAACACCAATCGTTTACCACATAGGAAATAATCTATATCTGATCTATTTTACCTTAATTTTGTATGTTCTCACATATTTCTGTAACTGAAGAAGGGTGCATTGAAGAATCAGTGTATATATCTTTATAGATTGCTTTGCAACTGATGTACAGTTTGAGGCATACATCAGCTCAGTGCTTGTGTTTTATTATATACTGTACATAGATCCATATCCAGATGCTCGATGTTTGCCATGTGTTGTTCTGAGGTCCGCCAATTATGTTGCAGGATGCAAAACAGATGTTCCTGTGAAAGAAATGGACATGGAGGGAAAGCAGTCACAATATAGTCACTAAATATATCATCAATACAAAATATTGTGCCCAATATTGCCCCCAAGCCTTACAAGACCATACAGTTAGGCACACATCTACCCTAGCAACTGTAGAAGGTGATTAAAGTAACCTAAAGTGTAGAGTTTCTGATTTAATTAAAAATATTAACAGGAACAGTTTTGCAGTGTATATACAATACAGGTATGGGGTCCATTATCCGGAATCCAATAAGCTCTGAATTACAGAAAGGCTATCTCCCATAGACTCCATTTTATCCAATTATTCATTTTTCTCTGTAATAATTGAACAGTACCTTGTACTTGATCCAAACAAAGATATAAGTAATCCTTATTGAAAGCAAAACCAGCTTATTGGGTATATTTAATGTTAACATGATTTTCTAGTAGACTTGAGGTATGTAGATCCAAATTACAGAAAGATCTGTTATCTGGAAAACCCCAGGTCCCGAGCATTCTGAATAACAGGTCCCTTACCTTTATTATGTTTTTACTGTGTAGGAGACATAAATGGGCTAGCTGCATCTAAAAGCTGAAACCCTCATCCTCATGCAGTGTGACTGGGACCTATGCTCTCTAGTCTCTGCAGCCAATCAAAAATGGGCACACATGTTATCTAAAAGTGATGTCACAGTCAAGTTAGTATTGTTACTAGTGATTGTACCATAAGATAATACTGTTGGTTCTTTTTTGTGTCTCGTAGGTATGATCATAGATATTTTGTCACAGTTGCAGGATTAATTATTTAGTACAACTTCCAGCTTCCTGCAACATCCAAAAAAATAAGAGCATGTTTATCTTGAGACATCAAGACACATTTAATATTGTAATTTTAATGGTTTACATTAAGCAAGTTGCCCTGGAGTCCAGTTTAGTCCAGCTTGGTTTCCCATATATAAGTAATAGTAATAGCAATGTTGCCTATGTACCTGCTCATCCTACTTAGTGGGGTTCACAAAAAGTTAAGAACAGCTTTCATGCACCTCCTTACGCTAAATTAAAGTATTTAATTGCTTAACTTGTACCACCATATTTTCAAGATAGCACTTAGTTTTCATACTCTGATTTTGTCTACAGTTCTGTGGGTTCTTTAGTTTCAATTTCATTTTCCTTTAAATGCATTGCATAAAATACAATACAAGTCCAGCAGTTGTTTCAAGTAAATCTTCATATATGATTCAAATGTTTTTTTTACTAACTGCTTCTTCTATGTTGAGTTTTCTGCTTTTAATTGTAAACTTACTGATGTAAATAATGAATCTCTGTAAAGCACTGCTCAGAGGAGTGAACAATAGTCACCTAACTGCAGTAGCATATAAAGAGATTACTAGACTGTATTTCAATCTGCATTTTTCCCAGTGCTATAGGGACATCTGGAAAATTAATTATTTATACTAGTCCCCATCGCCTTTAAACCAACATGCACATTTCCATATGGCAAGGAGCAGGCTGATGTAATCCCAATTTATGGAGAATTTTGGACATTACTCAATCATTGTAGGAAAAAGTATGGATCAGCTTTAAAAATTAAACTAGTTCTTTAAAACCTCATTGACTGTTGGATTTATAAATAATCAATTAAACAATTGCTGATATTAACAGTCAGTTAAGTGCATAATCAAGGAAATACTGAAGTATTAATAATCATCCCCCTCCACAAAAAAAGATAAACTGTAATACTGAACCAGCTGACGAAAAGCAAAAATAAGTTATTTAGGTCAGATGTATTTTACACTGCTATTTCATGGAGGGATTGATTCTAAAGGTGGCCATACACGGGGCGATAAAAGCTGCAGACAGACCGTGTCGGCAGCTTATTGGCCCGTGTATGGGGCCCCCCGACGGGCTTCACCGATCGAGATCTGGCCGAAAGTTGGCCAGATCTCGATCGGATGGGACAGAAAATCCCGTCGGATCGCGGCCGCATCTATTCGTTGATGCGGTCCCGCGATCCGACCGCCCGTTAAGGCATCGTTAGGATCCGATCGTTGGGCACTAGGGCCCACGATCGGATCAGCCCGATATTGCCCACCTCAAGATGGGCATATCGGGGGGAGATCCGCTCGTTTGGCAACATTGCCAAACAAGCGGATCTCTCAGTGTATGGCCACCTTTAGACTACTGCAGTTGAAAGATGCATTCACTTCACTGCTCGTATTTTGCTGAGAGGCACACCTGTTCCATAGTATGTACTAGAAATGGAAGACCCATACTTTTCATCACATGACAGAGCTCTATTTATTTTTTTATAGAAATGGCATTCACATGCATTTATCATTTTTGTTAATTCCGGGAGACATTAATGATTTTAATTTACCCTTGTTGTCTCTAATTAGTCCAGATCTGCAAATGTCCTTATGGAAATAGATTACAAAGGACTTTGCCATGTGCAGTAAGGCAGGAGTAATGGAGATGACATAAAATTTTCAAATGTTTTTAAATGTATAACTTTTAAAGCATGCCAATGGTTTTCTTAATACAGTGAAACCTGAATTCTACATCACCTGATTTTAAGTTTTCCCTCATTTTACATAGTTGTTTTTTGATTATGCATAATACATTTCCCTGATTTTACATTTTCCTGGATTTTACACCATTTTTTTCCACGTAAAATGGGGGTTTTACTGTAGTCCTGACAAGTGAGAAACAGTTTTGATTTTTCTGTTGAAATATTTTTTGCTGAAAATAAAATAACTCATTCACCAGTAGCCCAGATACAAATGGAAGAGCACTAAGCAGTGCAAAATTTGATATCTCTCAGTTATATGAATTCAAAACAGGAAACTGTATGTTGGTTAATTTGTGACCTATGATTTCCAGCCGCTTGGTATTGTCTGGAACTGTAGCTTATTATAGCCATAGAACAGCAGGTTTTATAAAAGTTTATATCTTGTATGTGAGTAAGTACATATACGTTATAGATACATCATGGTGAAAAGCAAATAAGAATATCTTGTATTAACATTCAGCTACTTTTAGCACTAGTAAAATGGTCTGTACTCTGGGTTACTGGTTAAAGTACAGGTATCATTTCAAATGTCAGGCTGTTCATAAAGATCTGTGAATTACAGCTAAGAGTAAGAGCACTACAGTTGTGTTGGGACAAAGATGTAGACAAAACAATGGTAAGATCCTATATGGTGATTTCTGAGATCATGCTCATATGGGAGGTCCTAAGTTGTTGCAAGTTGTTGGTCCAAAGGCATGTAAAAGAATTTTCCAGCATCCCGGCCTAGAAATTCTTACATGAAAATCAGAAAACAAGATCAATTATTTAATGGCATGGGGGGAACTGACTAGACCAGACAACGTTAACTAGCAGTTAGTGATGCCCTTTGGCCAGTTATGTCATCATATTCATGGTTTTTACAAATGAAAATAATATGTAATCTTAGACTCATTTAATCAACAAAGAATGTAAAGTCACAACATGTAACTTAAAAAAAAACCCTTATGTATCACAGTTGTTTTAAAAATTTTGAGTCTGAAGTTTAAAAATATGTAATAATGTCATGACTATTGGGAATGAAGGAAAAGCTTCCATTGACAGGTCTTTTAGAAACAGGCTAAAGAGAAACCAGTATCATCCTATAATTGTGTTTCCACAGTTTCAGTAATTAACTTTTTTCTGTCAGTATGTTCTTTATTTTACATTCTTATGTTTTTGTGTCTTTCAGAAACCACAAGTTCCAGAGGATGATCTCAACTTGAAGGAAAAGGATCAAAATAGTGCCAATTTTTCAGACCCTGCAAGATTAGTGATAAGCAAAGAAACAATGGAGATCGATGTTCCTGTATCAGAGCACAAAGGAATCATACTGATAAACCAGGATGGTTCAGCTCATGATCAGTCTGTTTTCCTTGCTGTTGTTGCAAACCAGAATGGAATTAAGAACAGACATGAATCAATTGACAGTGATGTTGCTCAGGAGATCCAGTATCTAGATGATGTTTTGGAAGCAAATTGCTGTGATACTTCTGCCGATAATACTATGAATGGGTCACCAACTCCTGAACTTTGTACAGTTGGTGAATCCAGTTCATATGTTAGTGTTACAGCTCCCTCTGCTTCCATTGTAATAGAAACAATAGCAGAGGAACCTAAACAGGCTCCTGTGGTAGAGATTACAGAGGCCAGTGAAGTTATGGATCCTGTTAAAATGAATGGGCATTCTCAAAATGGAAATAAAGATGAACCTTTTGAAGGGTATACATATCCAGCAAGTCCAAATTCCTCTAACAGTTCAAGAAGGTCATCCAAGGATGGAGACATTTTACCAAAAATAATCAAAAAAGAGGCAAAATTTGAGTTGCGCACATTCCATGAAGAAAAAAAGCCATCAAAGTTGTTTGATGATTTTAATGAAAAAGAACACATTAGAGTGAGAAAAGTCAGACCTTCAGAAGAGGTACAAGAGTTGGAAAAGGAAAGACTTGAACTCATTAAAAGTCAAGCCGTGAAAAAGAATTCTGGTATTACAACAAAGTGGTGGAACCCACCACAAGAGAAGACAATAGAGGAGCAGTTAGATTCAGATCAGTTAGAATCCCATCAGAAATACAAAGAACGTAAACAAAAACTGCAGCAACAAGGAGGGTCACCTCCTGCAGTAAAAGCTAATCATCTTCCCCCTGTACTTTCAGAAACTACTGCTGTGAAAAAGGAAGACATTGTCACAGAGCAAATTGACTTTTTAGCTGCAAGAAAGCAATTTTTGAACATGGAAAATACAAATCAGCCTAACTACAAACCCCCACCCAAAAGATCAGTTAGTGCAAACCTTTTCACTGTAAGGCCTTTTTATAAATCAAGTGAGGCCAGCAAATCATATTCATGTATCACAGTCACAAATCCATCAGTACCATGTGTTCAGAGTGTCCAAGGTGAAACACCACTTGTAAAAGCTGAGAGAGTAAACTGTATATCTGAGGACCAACCAACAATGAATCAGAGGCTTATGGCAGATGCTTCTCCTGAGCCTTCAGCTGACATAGACTTGCAAGATGAAAAAGTATCCAAAAGATCTGCAGAGGAATTTGTAAGTGCTACAGCAAGCTTTACTGTTTTAAAGGATGATGATAGTGACCTATCAGACCGTTTTGTCAAGTCTGTCTCTGTATCCTTCCTACCTGAAGAGCAGGACTCTGGTTTAGATGACCTGTCTATAAAATCTCAGGATACTACAGTTATGGAAACACTTTCAAATTACTTTAGTATGGACAATATCAGTGACAGTGGAGCATCTAATGAAACCATGAGTGCTCAGCATGATTATTCCCTTGGTGACTTATCTCAGCCCCAAACACCAGTTAATGACACTCTAAATGAATACATACTAGAAGAAGGCTCTAAATACGATCAAGGATTTTATTCACCATCTTCCATGCTGCAGGATATTGATGATCAGTTAGATTATCATGCAGGTGTTTTGGTTCAAAATGTTATTGAGCAAGCCTTAGCAGAGAAAGCTGGGTTCAAAGACTCTACACATTCTGAAGATTCAGACAAGAGTTATTATTTTGATGACAATGAGCCATTAACAGAGAAAAGTGAGATTCAGAGTTGTTCCTCGCCACCAGTTAGCCCAGGGAGAGACCAACGTGAAGTATTTGAGCCTCCTCAAGTTTCCTCTCCAGTCCAAGTAACAAAGGCTATAACAATACCAAAGACCTTTGAAGGTGAAAACGTTCAGCTAAAGCAAGACAATCCTCTATCAACAAAAAGTCTTTCACCCACTGAACAAAATTGCACTGAAGAACATAAGCAAGAAAGCTACTTCAGTAAGTACTCCCAATCTGCTGAATTGAGAAGCACTGCTTCAATATTGGCAACACAAGAAACCGAGATTTCTGTTGGCCCTTTTAAACTAAGGTCAAAGAAACAAAAAACGTTATCAATGATTGAAGAAGAGATCCGAGCTGCTCAGGAAAGAGAGCAAGATTTGAAAAAACAGAGAGAAAGGCAGAGCTCTCAAAGTCAGCATAGCCCATCCAATAAGAGTGCACCTGTTCTGCCAACTCGAACTGTCTCCTACAAAACTGCCCCTGGTAAGTGTTCTTAATTGTGTATAATAGCTTGTTATCGTTCAGCTCCTTTTAGTTTCCATTTTCTTGTATTTTAATTTAATGGTAAAAAAATGTTTTCAATATTTTTTTACTTCTTCTGCTCCAAGCAGCTTTTACTTCCAAACCCTTTTTTTTAGAAGTAGGGTTGAATGGCAGAGATCGTTGGCTAACTAATCTTCCTTGTGTCTATGTTTTTGATTATGTCATGTATCAGGGACTACAATTTTAAAAGAAATCAGTTGTTATCGTATGCTTGAGCATTATATTTAAATAAGCTCCATCACAGCAGTTTATGTTTAGTTGTATCGTAAGTTTGTCTTACATAAAGTATATATGACTTTAAGCAGGAGAACTGTACCATTTCCAGAAATGTACTAGCCTTATGCTGTATGTAAATACATGGTACATACTTTGCCTAGCTGGTTTATTGACTTAAAAACAATGAAAATGAGCAGTGCTCCTATTAGGCACCAAACTTTCTGGACTGAGATCCCCCTACATGGACCAGTATATTCCTTTACCCTATAACACGGTTACAGATATAGGAATAATTGCAGTGTAAGTAGCATGTTAAAGTTCCAGAAATATCTACAAAAGCCATCTGAGTCTAACTGGCACTTGTGTGCATGTGCGAAAACTGCCTCTTGTGCGCATGCCCGAACTGTCGCTTGTGTGCACGTACACATTGACATTGGCGTGCACAAGCAAATTGACACAAGAGCTAATAGGTGGGGGGGGAGAGAATCGACAGTCGGGGAAGAGAGGGGACCGGACTAGGGGTAGGCAGGCGGCAGAGAAGTTACGTGCCTGGTGCCCCCCAGCTTTGCGCCCTAGGCATGTGCCTACTCTGCCTACCCCTAGTTCCGCCCCTGGCTACTGGGGCACAGCCCTTTACTGCTAAAGGGCTATAGTTGCCTTGGGCTGGTATAGAAGTTCATAACCTAATATACAACATTTCTAGCCTACTTCTTTAGTTAAGCTAAAGTTCTCCTTTAACACATACCAATCTAATACCACCTAATCATAATACCACCTAATATATGTACCTTTGCTCTTAATATACCACTCTAAAATGTTATTGTGCAGGGAAATTTGGTTGGCTACAAGAATAAGCCAAATCAGCTAATGGTTCAGCAAATTACGTGAACAGAATATAAAATTGTAAGTTATCTTTGATATGTGCTGATTGTTTGTAACAGCATTTGCATAACCAATGCTACCATGTTTTATGTTCCCTTTGCCTTTTTAAAACTGTCGGATGAATTAAATCAACCCGAAAACTCAAATCGAATTTGAATCTAATTCGATTTGAATTGTAAAAACTCGATTTGAGTTTTTTCACCAAAAATAACTTGAATGTCAGGAGGGTTGCAAACAACTCCAAATGAATCCCTGGACCTCTCCCATTGACTCAAACAGCAATTCGGCAGGTTTTATGTGGCGAATAGTCAAATTTAAATTCTTAAAGGGCCAGAGTATGATAGATCTTGAAAATCAAATTTGAATTTTTTTTAAAAACTCTAATTGAATTTGAATAACTCGAATATACAAAATTAAAATTTAGAATTTTATTGATAAATCTGCCCCTTAATGTGAAAGCTTTATGTTTGATAAGCAGATAGATCCATTTTTATTAAATATACTATGCACAGGTCTTTAACCTATATTGAAAAGTGCAGTGCTGCATAGTGGCTACTAATTTTTATCTTCAGGGCCAGTAACTGGATCTAACCAGAGTAATTCATTTCCCAGCTGGGTCCATTCCATCTGTTGGAAATTACAAGCAAATTAGCTCACTAGAACAGAGCTCACAAATGTGTTTTTTCATTCAAGGCTTTCCACTCAACGTTATAGGAGTAATCCAACACAAACTAATTTTCGTTGGGGAAAATAATCAATTAAATTAAAAACACCAGTAGTTATGGGTAGTCTATTTGCTAAGTCTATAGTGAGAAATAGGATATGTACTGCAGTCCAGCATTTTATATGTTCTTTCATATTCCAAACTGAGGAAGCAGACCCTGCGGCTGTAGGGGGCCCAGGAGTTATAGGGGCCCCATGAGGCCCTAATTCAGAAGCAATTTCAATAAATATCGGTAATACAGGTCAACCTCTAGACATTTTGGGGGCCTGAAAAATTATTTGCTGTGGGGCCCTGTAACATCTAGTTACACCACTGCCTTGGTCCATTTATACAATGATATCATGCAAAGCAGGGGATGCTACACCACACTTTCTAAAAGTGCTTAAAAAGGTTGTTCCTAAAAATAGACAATACATATTGAAATATATACTTTTGCACATTCTAAAAGTTTTGTGTGGGAGGCTTTAAATGGAAAGTATGCAGTAGCTTACATAGGACCTACAGAAGTTGTATTACTATTAGAATAAGTTATTCTCCACAGAAAGCCGTTGTATTTATTCATACTGCATACTTCTCCTCATCGTAGCAACCCCTTAAATAGAGCAGGCCCGGATTTGTGGGAAGGCCACCTAGGCCCGGGCCTAGGATGGCAGGATTTTAGGGGGGCGGCATGCTGGCCAACCACACCCACACTGGTTCAAAAACACTGGGGATGTGCAGGAGAAACAATCTCCATGAAAATTTACATGAATAAAAGGTAGGGGACAATGGGGGGCAAATGGCAGTGGGCCTAGGGGCGCCCGCTATGTAAATCCGGCCCTGAAATAGAAGCCAGTGAAACAGTGGCCTCTTGTGGCCATTTTGTCATTTTATAAAGACATTTGTGTGCAAAGCTTTACCAATCAGTTACTTTTGACCACAACATTCCTCAGACATGGGAGTGTTGAAACAATCTCAGTTTGATATGTTTTTTCTTTTATGTAAAACAAGACAAGTCCTTGTTTAGCATACAGTAGCAAGAAAAAAATGTATACAATTTATATTGCGTATAAAGTACAGTGTGCAAAAGCATAAAATGTGTTTAGTATAAAAGCAAGTCCCTTTTCCTGGTTGGTCTGAAACTTTGGTTTGAGCCAGAAAGAGACTAACAGGCATCTTCATTCTTTACATTCCTGAGAAAGAAAGGAGTATAACGTATAGGGAGTAAGAGTAACCCAAAATAAAAGCCCTCCCCTATAAGCATACTGAGCTCTGGCTCAGACCTTGGATAGCTTACAGATTCAGGCAATAAAATTAAATCTCTTCCCTGCATACCATTCTGGAAATCTGAAATTTTCCAGGAAAGCCTGTATCAATTACCAACATATTTCAGCTTTTTTTATACTGCAGTTTCTTAGCTGTTTTGTCTCTTTGCAAGGCTTTCATTTTTGAGTTCATGTTGCTTAAATCATAAACAAAATAACACAAAGGGGTCATTTACTAACAATCGAATTTCAAATTTTTCCATGCATCTCTAAAAATTAGTGTTTATTATTATTATTATTATTATTATTTAAAAAATTCGAGATCTATTAAGTGTAAAATCAACAAAAACAAATAATAAAGCTGGCCATAGATGCAAAGATCCGATCATACGAATCCTCGATTCGTACGATTTTCGGATTGTGTGTGGAGTGTCGCGACATCTGTCGTGCCATGCTGATTGGTCGTTCCGTCGATCGGACAGGTTAGAAAATTTCTGTCAGCTGCCGATAATATCTCTGCATGTATTGGCGATTTACGATTTTCAGTGGGAGACGGTCACTAGCTTTTGTTGGACATAACTTTCATACTATTGCTGTCAGGGGCAGAACATCGGCTGATCTGTTCTTTTACTACTTTATTTGATCTGAAAGGTTAGTGGCAGGTCGGGAGATAAGTCCCATCGTTCAAGGATTCGAACGATCGGATCTTTGCATCTATGACCAGCTTAATACAAAACTTCGCCAGGTAAAAGTTGTCAAGTTCCTATAGTCAATATAAGTCAATGGGAGCTACGCTGATCTTTTTGGACCGCTCTAATCGGTTTGAACATTTAAAGCTTTTCAAGTTTTTATTCGCTAGGAATAGTCTGAAAACTCAAGCTTTTAGAGGTTTTTGAGGTATTCAGATCTCAGCGTAATTTTTTTATTCAATTTTTTTAATAAATCTCATGGCAGTCATAGTTTTAGAGTTTGTGCGTTTAGTTGTGGTTTCAAAAACAACTAAAATTCAACCTTTGATAAATAGGCCACCAGATGTCATAAACATAATAACACTAAATGAACAACTAAACCTTTTTCTGTGCCTCCATTTTCTGAAAATTGTCCCAAATCTGAATGTCCCAAAGGACTACTGTCATTTATGCTCCTCAAAGCTGAAGAGACTGAAGTGTAACTCGTGTCATGGCATCCCTGCATCAAATACGTCACTGCTATATCACTAGGACTTCACAAAAGGGTTTGAGTCTCTGCACATAGTGCTCATCATTATGCAGTCACATCACCTACAAACTTCCACTGCAGCATATGAACCTTAATAGGAGTTAAGGAAAGTGGTAGAAACTATGTATGCAGAATTCTATCAGGCAAGTTTGTCTTGTCATGAGTGATTTAATGCATGGTGAAGACTGAGAGAGTGCAATTTGTATGGGGTGCCGTTTGTCCCAAATACATTCTGTATACAAAACTATCACTAATGCACAGAATGAATGTCTCTCATGTTATATAAGTATTTGTGACCATACACAGATAAAAAAATATACAAAAGACTTATTTCTATTAAAGAATGAAAACAAAATCTGGTTAGTACACAAAAGGATGTCATTATATCACAAACTCCATTCTGTACAGTTTAACTATGGGGTGCCGTTTGTCCCAAATACATTCTGTATACAAAACTATCCCTAATGCACAGAATGAATGTCTCTCATGTTATATAAGTATTTGTGACCATACACAGATAAAAAAATATACAAAAGACTTATTTCTATTAAAGAATGAAAACAAAATCTGGTTAGTGCACAAAAGGATGTCATTATATCACAAACTCCATTCTGGAAGCAATCTGTCTCACAAATGTATAACCTCCATGTAACGGACGCACTTATGTGCAAAGTTACTTACAGAATGAATTATGTAAAAACAAAGTTGGACATAATATATAATAATGTAAGTAACTAGTGCTTGTCAAGCTAGATTTGACTGACAAAATAGATATCTGCAACAGAAAGCATGATTTTATAGCACATGATTCATTCTTTCCACAAAATGACAGTTTTGTTTCACAAAACAGATAAAATAACCATTCTGTGAAGCAACACTGTCAGTCACATTCCTGAACCAATAAGAACAAAGCTTATTGCCATATACAAACAAGATGAGAAGTGGCCAGCTCTGCTCCACATGGCTAAGGCAAAGTATCTGACCTGCTATAGAGGGCGCCCTCTAATGTCCCCTGTGCTGCATAGTAATAAACATGAACAAACATTTCCTAAAAGAGCTGCTGTTAAACACTACAGGTTCATAAATGGAAGTTTTTACAAATAGCTGAGAAATATAATGCTGCACTTATAATGATTGTAGAAAAAGAAAAGTATGCAAAACATAAATATGATCATTTTAGGTGATATGGCTATTCTTATTGTAGTAACCTGCTTGTGTGGCCATTTTGGTTAAGGGCATTCCTGCTGTTTTGCCATTATCTTATGACTCACTCCTGTTCCTCTTCCTGTCTAAGCTGAGAGCAATAATGGGACAGGCCACACCCACCCGCAATCTTCTATTAAATGTACCAGAAGTTACTGTGCTTGTCTGGCTGCTTTGCCAGACTCTCAGAGTCAGTTATAAGTTTTGTATATGATAGTTAGACTCCAATGTCTCCTCCTAGCTGTAATCTTGCACCAATTACGTACCTCCCACCATTTTGGAAGTAAAAAGAGGGACAACATTTTTTTGCCGCGTAGTATGGCACATTTTTTTGCATCACACCGATTTTTGTGGGCACACCCCCAAATTACCATGTTCACTTGACCAAATTTGGCAGGTTAGAAAATGTAGAAAATATTTCTCCTTATCTAACCTTTTGAAATTACTTATTTTCTTATCTCAAAATTGTTACAAAACATCTTAGTTGCACCTGTTAAGCTGTTCTGAGCTCTCTGCCAAAAGCCAATTAAGTTCAAAACGTTGTTTTTCTGGCTGTTCAGTGCAGAGAAAAGAGGGACTTTCCAGTGCAAATGAGGGACTGCGGGTTGAGCTGTCAAAAGAGGGACTGTCCCTCTGAAAAAGGGACAGTTGGGAGGTGTGCAATTAGCTTGTAGTAGTTTGTTAATAATGTGCTAACTTATAGTTCAAATACTACATAATAGCTTTAGCCATAGACTTGGGACTGATCATGTGCACAGTGCATTCCTCCCAACTGTCCCTTTTTCAGAGGGACAGTCCCTCTTTTGACAGCTCAACTTGAGGTCCCTCATTTGTACTGGAAAGTCCCTCTTTTCTCTGCACTGAACAGCCAGAAAAAGAAACAAAGTTTCTAACTTAATTGGCTTTTGGCAGAGAGGTCAGTACAGCTAACAGGTGCAGCTAAGATGCTTTATAACAAGAAAATAAGTAATTTAACAGTTTAGATAAGGAGAAATATTTTCAAATTTTTATAACCTGCCAAACTTTGTAAAATGATCATGGTAATTAGGGGGTGTGGCCACAAAATGGGTGTGGTCCACCCATGCAAAAAAAAAAATGTGTCTTTTTATTTCCAAAATGTTGGTAGGTATGGTTCAACTACTACATAATGGCTTTAGCCAGAGACTTGGGACTGATCATGTGCACAGTGCATACCTCCCAACTGTCCCTTTTTTAGAGGGACAGTCCCTCTTTTAACAGCTCAGCCTGCAGTCCCTCATTTGTACTGAACAGCCATAAAAAGAAACAAAATGTCTAACATACAAGAAGTCATCTGTAGTGTGGGTACTTCAATGTGGTAAACAAATTACTCACCACGTAAGGGAAGTGGCCCAGGTGCACTGCCCTGAGCCCTCAGCATAGGGGGCGGACAAACCGAAATGTAAAAAGGAGCAGGCACTCAATGAGCGCAGACTTCCAGCAGGCACCAATTCAAAGTGTAAAGATCTTTATTGTGCCCAAAACTTCTAACTTAATTGGCTTTTGGCAGAGAGGCCAGTACAGCTGATACTTTGTAACAATTTTGAGATAAAAAAATAAGTAATTTTAACAGTTTAGATAAGGAGAAATATTTTCAAACTTTTATAATCTGCCAAACTTTGTAAAATGAACATGGTAATTATGGGGGGGGGCACAAAAATGGGTGTGGTAAAAAAATGTATTGCGATCAGCTTAGACAGGAAGAGGAACAGGAGTGAGTCATAAGATAATGGCAAAACAGCAGGAATGCCCTTAACCAAAATGGCCACACAAGCAGGTTACTACAATAAGAATAGCCATATCACCTAAAAGGATCATATTTATGTTTTGCATACTTTTCTTTTTCTACAATCATTATAAGTGCAGCATTATATTTCTCAGCTATTTATAAAAACTTCCATTTATGAACCTGTAGTGTTTAACAGCAGCTCTTTTAGGAAATGTTTGTTCATGTTTATTACTATGCAGCACAGGGGACATTAGAGGGCGCCCTCTATAGCAGGTCAGATACTTTGCATTAACCATGTGGAGCAGAGCTGGCCACTTCTCATCTTGTTTGTATATGGCAATAAGCTTTGTTCTTATTGGTTCAGGAATGTGACTGACAGTGTTGCTTCACAGAAAGGTTATTTTATCTGTTTTGTGAAACAAAACTGTCATTTTGTGGAAAGAATGAATCATGTGCTATAAAATCATGCTTTCTGTTGCAGATATCTATTTTGTCAGTCAAATCTAGCTTGACAAGCACTAGTTACTTACATTATTATATATTATGTCCAACTTTGTTTTTACATAATTCATTCTGTAAGTAACTTTGCACATAAGTGCGTCCGTTACATGGAGGTTATACATTTGTGAGACAGATTGCTTCCAGAATGGAGTTTGTGATATAATGACATCCTTTTGTGCACTAACCAGATTTTGTTTTCATTCTTTAATAGAAATAAGTCTTTTGTATATTTTTTTATCTGTGTATGGTCACAAATACTTATATAACATGAGAGACATTCATTCTGTGCATTAGGGATAGTTTTGTATACAGAATGTATTTTGGACAAACGGCACCCCATATTTAACAAGCAATCTGTCTCACAAATGTATAACCTCCATGTAACGGACGCACTTATGTGCAAAGTTACTTACAGAATGAATTATGTAAAAACAAAGTTGGACATAATATATAATAGTGTAACTTACTAGTGCTTGTCAAGCTAGATTTGACTGACAAAATAGATATCTGCGACAGAAAGCAAGATTTTATAGCACAGGATTCATTCTTTCCACAAAATGACAGTTTTGTTTCACAAAACAGATAAAATAACCATTCTGTGAAGCAACACTGTCAGTCACATCCCTGAACCAATAAGAACAAAGCTTATTGCCATATACAAACAAGATGAGAAGTGGCCAGCTCTGCTCCACATGGTTAAGGCAAATTATCTGACCTGCTATAGAGGGCGCCGTCTAATGTCCCCTGTGCTGCATAGTAATAAACATGAACAAACATTTCCTAAAAGAGCTGCTGTTAAACACTACAGGTTCATAAATGGAAGTTTTTACAAATGGCTGAGAAATATAATGCTGCACTTATAATGATTGTAGAAAAAGAAAAGTATGCAAAACATAAATATGATAATTTTAGGTGATATGGCTATTCTTATTGTAGTAACCTGCTTGTGTGGCCATTTTGGTTAAGGGCATTCCTGCTGTTTTGCCATTATCTTATGACTCACTCCTGTTCCTCCTCCTGTCTAAGCTGAGAGCAATAATTTTTTTACCACACCCATTTTTGTGGCCCCCCCGTAATTACCATGTTCATTTTACAAAGCTTGGCAGATTATAAAAGTTTGAAAATATTTCTCCTTATCTAAACTGTTAAAATTACTTATTTTCTTATCTCAAAATTGTTACAAAGTATCAGCTGTACTGGCCTCTCTGCCAATAGCCAATTAAGTTAGAAGTTTTGGGCACAATAAAGATCTTTACACTTTGAATTGGTGCCTGCTGGAAGTCTGCACTCATTGAGTTCTGCTCCTTTTTATATTTCGGTTTGTCCACCCCCTATGCTGAGGGCTCAGGGCAGTGCACCTGGGCCACTTCCCTTACGTGGTGAGTAATTTGTTTACCACATTGAAGTTCCCACACTACAGATGACTTCTTGTATGTTAGACATTTTGTTTCTTTTTATGGCTGTTCAGTACAAATGAGGGACTGCAGGCTGAGCTGTTAAAAGAGGGACTGTCCCTCCAAAAAAGGGACAGTTGGGAGGTATGCACTATGCACATGATCAGTCCCAAGTCTCTGGCTAAAGCCATTATGTAGTAGTTTAACCATACCTACCAATATTTTGGAAATAAAAAGAGAGACAAAAATGTTTTTTGCATGGGTGGACCACACCCATTTTGTGGCTGCACCCCCTAATTACCATCATCATTTTACAAAGTTTGGCAGGTTATAAAAATTTGAAAATATTTCTCCTTATCTAAACTGTTAAAATTACTTATTTTCTTATCTCAAAATTGTTATAAAGCATCTTAGTTGCACCTGTTAGCTGTACTGGCCTCTCTGCCAAAAGCCAATTAAGTTAGAAACTTTGTTTCTTTTTTTGGCTGTTCAGTGCAGAGAAAAGAGGGACTTTCCAGTACAAATGAGGGACCTCAAGTTGAGCTGTCAAAAGAGGGACTGTCCCTCTGAAAAAGGGACAGTTGGGAGGAATGCACTCTGCACATGATCAGTCCCAAGTCTCTGGCTAAAGCTATTATGTAGTAGTTGAACTATAACTTAGCACATTATTAACAGACTACTACAAGCTAATTGCACACCTCCCAACTGTCCCTTTTTCGGAGGGACAGTCCCTCTTTTGACAGCTCAACCCGCAGTCCCTCATTTGCACTGGAAAGTCCCTCTTTTCTCTGCACTGAACAGCCACAAAAACAACGTTTTGAACTTAATTGGCTTTCGGCAGAGAGCTCAGAACAGCTTAACAGGTGCAACTAAGATGTTTTGTAACAATTTTGAGATAAGAAAATAAGTAATTTCAAAAGTTTAGATAAGGAGAAATGTTTTCTACATTTTCTAACCTGCCAAATTTGGTCAAGTGAACATGGTAATTTGGGGGTGTGGCCACAAAAATCGGTGTGATGCAAAAAAATGTGCCCTACTACATGGCAAAAAAATGTTGTCCCTCTTTTTACTTCCAAAATGTTGGGAGGTACGTAATTGGTGCAAGATTATAGCTAGGAGGAGACATTGGAGTCTAACTATCATATACAAAACTTATAACTGACTCTGAGAGTCTGGTAAAGCAGCCAGACAAGCACAGTAACTTCTGGTACATTTAATAGAAGATTGCGGGTGGGTGTGGCCTGTCCCATTATTGCTCTCAGCTTAGACAGGAAGAGGAACAGGAGTGAGTCATAAGATAATGGCAAAACAGCAGGAATGCCCTAAACCAAAATGGCCACACAAGCAGGTTACTACAATAAGAATAGCCATATCACCTAAAATGATTATATTTATGTTTTGCATACTTTTCTTTTACTACAATCATTATAAGTGCAGCATTATATTTCTCAGCTATTTGTAAAAACTTCCATTTATGAACCTGTAGTGTTTAACAGCAGCTCTTTTAGGAAATGTTTGTTCATGTTTATTACAATGCAGCACAGGGGACATTAGAGGGTGCCCTCTATAGCAGGTCAGATACTTTGCCTTAGCCATGTGGAGCAGAGCTGGCCACTTCTCATCTTGTTTGTATATGGCAATAAGCTTTGTTCTTATTGGTTCAGGAATGTGACTGACAGTGTTGCTTCACAGAATGGTTATTTTATCTGTTTTGTGAAACAAAACTGTCATTTTGTGGAAAGAATGAATCCTGTGCTATAAAATCTTGCTTTCTGTCGCAGATATCTATTTTGTCAGTCAAATCTAGCTTGACAAGCACTAGTTACTTACACTATTATATATTATGTACAACTTTGTTTTTACATAATTCATTCTGTAAGTAACTTTGCACATAAGTGTGTCCGTTACATGGAGGTTATACATTTGTGAGACAGATTGCTTGGAGTTTGTTATATAATGACATCCTTTTTGTGCACTAACCAGATTTTGTTTTCATTCTTTAATAGAAATAAGTCTTTTGTATATTTTTTTTATCTGTGTATGGTCACAAATACTTATATAACATGAGAGACATTCATTCTGTGCATAAGGGATAGTTTTGTATACAGAATGTATTTGGGACAAACGGCACCCCATAAATTTGTGGCCCTTGGACTACATTGTTTATAACGAACTACTGTATATTGTATTTCCCAGTAATGCACAGACTTACATTTGTGGTGCACAGTGTACTAACATTTACACAGTTCTTAAAACTTGCTATAAGTTATGTTGAGATGAGTAATCTATAAAGCTCTGGGGAAAATGTTGCTACAGTATACAGATATGATAATAATATTATTATTGTAGGTGGTGGCAGAGTACCTGAACAATCTGGTCACGATAGTGAGTGTTATAATAAATGATAGATAGATAGATAGATAGATAGATAGATAGATAGATAGATAGATAGATAGATAGATAGATGATAGATAGATTAGATAGATGATAGATAGATAATACACAGATAGATAGATAGATAGATAGATAGATAGATAGATAGATAGATAGATAGATAGCTATAGATAATGGATAGATAGATAGATAGATAGATAGATAGATAGATAGATAGATAGATAGATAGATAGATAGATAGATAGATAGATAGATAGATAGATAGCTATAGATAATGGATAGATAGATAGATAGATAGATAGATAGATAGATAGATAGATAGATAGATAGATAGATAGATAGATAGATTAGATAGATAGATAATACACAGATAGATAGATAGATAATACACAGATAGATAGATAGATAGATAGATAGATAGATAGATAGATAGATAGATAGATAGATAGATAGCTATAGATAATGGATAGATAGATAGATAGATAGATAGATAGATAGATAGATAGATAGCTATAGATAGCTATAGATAATGGATAGATAGATAGATAGATAGATAGATAGATAGATAGATAGATAGATAGATAGATAGATAGATAGATAGATATAGATAATGGATAGATAGATAGATAGCTATAGATAATAGATAGATAGATAGATAGCTATAGATAATAGATAGATAGATAGATAGATAGATAGATAGATAGATAGATAGATAGATAGATAGATAGATAGATAGATAGATAGATAGATGCAACAAGACGGCTTCTCTTGTTGATTTAGAGCAGCACCTAGTGGTCATTTTAGTTCTCGCATAATGTTTTTTTTACTGTTATATTGCATTGATAATTCATTTTCTATTCAACAAAGCAGCGTGCTATGTCTTTCTTTACAGACTAATAGATTCAGCAACCAATAAAGCTAAAGCCAGGTCACATTTGTGTGATTGTAAATGAATTCAATTCAGTTTATAGGCTGCTTGTGAACTTTGAAACAAAATGTGCCCACCTGTTACTGTAGTATCATATAAGTGAGTTATTTACAGTCCACATTTTTGTATACTGCTCAACGGACTTGATAAAATTAGACGTGTGTTTAAGGCTAAGCATCTTTGTAGCCACTTTGAATTATCAGTTTTATCCAATCCATTGTTAATGTTTTAAGATAACATAACTTAAATTATGAGAAAAGCTACCCGAGACTGACATGCCAAAGTCATAATTATTTGTGTGTTTTTCCCTTAGGAAAAATTGAAAAAATAAGGAATCCATCCTCACCCAGGGGAGAATCTTTTCCCATACAACCCGACGTTTTATTAGAAGAAGCTACTGGGTCCCAGCGTCCTAAAAATCTCATGGAGACACTCATGGATGATTTTGAAAGTCACAAAACCAAAAGACGAGACCGAATGGATGATGCCACTGTAAGTAAATTTCCAGTTCCATTTCTATCACTGACTTACTGATTTTTTTAACTACCAGTCTCTGGTGGACTGTAAATAACAATATTTATCAGTAGGTCTGTTTCAAGACAATGATACTGTTTTGCAAGCAGATGGCTATTTATCTGCTGCGTTAGCCTTTAGGTTAGGGATGCACCGAATCCAGGATTCGGTTCGGGATTCGGCCAGGATTCGGCCTTTTTCAGCAGGATTCGGATTCGGCCGAATCCTTCTACCCGGCCGAACCGAATCCAAATCCTAATTTATTAGGAGCGGGGAGGGAAATTGCGTGACTTTTTGTCAAAGAACAAGGAAGTAAAAAATGTTTTCCCCTTCCTGCCCCTAATTTGCATATGCAAATTAGGGTTCGGATTCGGTTCGGTATTCGGCCGAATCTTTCACGAAGGATTCGGGGGTTCGGCCGAATCCAAAAAAGTGGATTCGGTGCATCCCTAGATCTGGATACTGTACAAACAAGATGCCAATCAATTAGTATAGAATATAATAGCTGCTACCACCCAACTGGTATTTTACTTCAGTGTTACTGATTTCAAATTAAAAGGCAAGGTTCAATGTAGCAAGACCTTTTGGTCAATTGAAGTCAGCAATCCAAGGGTTAACTGAATATAAGAAGTGCATAGACAGGGTTGCTGACACTCTGGGTCTTTAAAAAGAACTGTTAAGCCAAGCTTGCTATTAGCAGTTTAAAATTGCTAATATCTCGGAAACCACCTAAATTAGAAAGTGAACGTAAATATGTTAGTTCTCCTTTTTTTTCAATACCGTTGTCAATGAAAGCAAAGTGAAAGTGAAATTTGCTAGTAACAAACTGTGCCACAAACCAGAAATCCCCTAGATTATCCAAAAAAACATCACTTGAGAATCATCTATATTATGAAATCAGTTTCTCCAAAGTGACATCAGAGACCAGAATTTCCCTTTAACTGGAGCGTTGAAGTTCAGTTTGCTCATGAGCTTTCTGTCACATAACCCAAACTGTTAGGAAAAACCAGGCAGCTCATCTTCATAAGATAAAATATTTAGCGCTGGCTTACTGGGCTGTTACTGATAAACATATACAGGCAGAAAATGAAACTCATTTTGAATACCTATAGGGAAATTCCACCCCCAAAAATTTCTATAGCACCATAAAAGGAAATGTTATTCTAAGCATATTCTTAAAACGGTTTCAATGGTTTTATACTGATTTGTAGACATAATTGCTACTCAAAGAAGTATTTGTAAGACTTTCTATCTTCTGCACAAACTGAGACAATGTAGAAGGACTTGAAACATTGCATTGGGTTGTGATTTTGCCTTAAAACATCAACATCAAACCAATACTACTTCATCCCTCACTGGTAAAGACAATGCTAGAGCAGCAATGCCAGGCTTTTATCTATTTAATTGCACCATTGAAGAATGGTAAATGTCTAATTTCTGCATTTCATTCTTTCACTATATCTGTCTTATGTCTACCATGGGTTTGCTTAGTTTACTAATTCTGTTCTTTCCCTTCTCTTTGCTACCAGTACACCTGTAAATTACTCTCTAACAGACTTACTAATGAGGTACCTGCAAACTATGTGTTTCCTCTGGGCTGCATGCATAGCCTGCCCATGTTCTTCTGATTTGTGCTTTCATTCATCCCATGCTAGAAGTAAATGAGAACTAAAGCGTTACTAAAGAAGTTGGCTAGAAATGTTGTACATTATGTTTTGGACTTCTGTACCAGCCCAAGTCAACCATAGCCCTTTAGCATTGAAGATCTGTGTCTCCAAAGATGCCCCAGTAGCTCCCCATCTTCTTTTCTGCTGATTCACTACACATGCTCTGTGCTGCTGTCACTTACTGAGTTTAGGGACTGACTCACAATATACAGTATACATAGAATAGAAATGTCACACTATAAGGCTGATTAGTAATTAATACAGATAATGACTACATGGCAGCACAGAAACCAGTGCAATTAGCATAATAATTTAATAATCAGCCCTGTAGCATCAGCTTATATTACAGGCCAACCTAATTATCTGCTTGATCATTTGTGACAACCCCTAAGCTTAGCTTCTCAACAGTTCCTCAGAGCCCACTGAGCATGTGAGTGTCGCAGACACTTTCCAGTATGGTGACCCCCTGTGACAAGTTTGAAGTCCTGGATCATTGCAGCTATCGAGAAGCTGAAGCTTAAGGCTGGTGCAATAAGTTTAGTATATAAAATATGGTATTTTTAACCATATTCATTTTTAGGGTTTAGTTCTCCTTTAATTAGTGATGTATCAGGATAAGTGTAAACACACACACACACACACTGCATGCACAGTATTCAACGAATCCAGGATTCGCTTCAGCATTTAGCCTTTTTCAGCAGGATTCGGCAGAATCCTTTTGCCCAGCCGAACCGAACCCAAATCCTAATTTGCATATGCAAATTAGGGGTGGTGGGGAGGGAAATCGTGTGACTTTTTTTTTGTCACAAGACAAGGAAGTAAAAAACGTTTTCCCCTTTCCACCCCTAATTTGCATATGCAAATTAGGATCCGGATTTGGTTCTGTATTCGGCCGAATCTTTTGTGAAAGACTCGGGGATTCAGCCAAATCCAAAATAGTGGGTTTGGTGCATCCCTAATATATATCTATAGACAAATACAAGAGTCCTCTGCACTCAACTCATTATCAATATATTTAGGACAGAGACATTTTGTGCATACTGCTACTAAAAAATGCCTTACCCTTTAAACAAAACAGGGATTGTTTGTCCATATATTGCAATATATTTAAGCTGGCCAACTACGTCAAAGTCATCCCATATCTGGCCAGTCCTATGCTCAATTTTCATCTAATTCATTAAGAATTCTATTGCTTCATTTTACAAAGGGAATAAGTTTTACCTGCAACTTACTAGCTACTTTCAAAGTAAAACTCCCAAACTTGGCTGCCCTTTTATTATTATTATTATTATTATTATTATTATTATTATTATTTTGTGGTCACAGCCTCATTGCACCCCCGCCTAATGTTTTTAAAAATGAGTGGTGAGCACAACTTTCCCTTGTTTGTTATAGTTATACAGGAGCAGTGACCAGCTCCATGTTGTAGCTCCCACCCTTCCCAGCTATAGTCAGGTGATCCCACTGGTGTCTAATAAAAGGGCAGCCAAGTTTGGGAGTTTTACTTTGAAAGCAGCAAGTAAGTTGCAGGTAAAACCTAGTCCCTTTGTAAAATGTATAATGAAGCAATAGAATTCTTAATGAATCAGATGAAAATTAAGCATAGGACTGGCCAGATATGGGATGGCTTTGACGTAGTTGGCCAGCTTAAATATATTGCAATATATGGACAAACAGTCCCTGTTTTGTTTAAAGGGTAAGGCATTTTTCAGTAGCAGTATGCACAAAATGTCTCTGTCTTAAATATATTGATAATGGGTTGAGTGCAGAGGACTCTTGTATTTGACTATATGTATTTTGTGGTCACAAACTCATTGCACCCCCGCCTAATGGTTTTAAAAAATAGTGGTGCACAACTTTCCCTTGTTTGACATTTTCCTAGCAAAAAAAAAAGAACAACATGGTCACATATTCATTGTCTTCTAAAATAACAGTTATGCGGTAATTGATAGAGATGGATGAATGTGAATCCATTATATCCATGATGATGAATATATTCTGTGTTGTATTTTCTGGTCACTTCCATTGCAAACAATTAGCATGTGAAATCCATTGTGGGGAGTAGTTGGAACTTATAGAGGTGTACCCACCTTATGATAAATATTCTTTTTTCTTCAATATTTCAGGTGCTTGATGCAGTGAGAGTGAACCGCAGAAAGAGTGCCCTTGCTCTAAAATGGGAAGCAGGAATATATGCCAACCGAGGTGATGATGATGAATAAAAACTCATTTTGTTTTGCCGTTTAAATTACCAAAACCAAAAAAAAAAAAAACCCAGATAATCATATATTTATTAAACATAGAGCAACTTCTGCAATGCATATAGACTTAATGCAGACTGCGCTTGATAAAGATTTGGAGGCTTGGAGATGGCCACTTGCTCAGCTTGAAGTGGAACCTCAGGAAATGGAAGTTATATGCAAAAGAAGCAACCCTGCTACTAACCAGGGCACAGCATGGATGTGCTCAAAGCCAAACCTACATAGTGCAATTGCTTCCTACTAGAATATGCATCTTGGATTGTTTTGTTAGAAGGATACAGCCCTAACACACAGATTTTAATCTCAGTGACTGCAATTTATCGATGGTCAGAATATACTTTCTTTACCTTGGGAAGAAAAGTGTATGCAGCCATGTCTTCCCACACTTCAAAAGTTTTACGTTGAGTTTTGTTAAAGGTTGCTTTGGGGGACATAAATGCTTTTAAATTACATTATTTTGCAAAAATCTTTATTGCTTTGATATATTTCTATAAAGTACTCCAAAACGTTGGGAAAAGGATACTATCTGGTTTGGTAAGCTAATGTGGATTCTGGAGTCCATCTAAACAGGCATTGACATATACATACAGTAATTGAAAGCACAAACCCATAATCATAAACTGTATTCATTCTCTGGCACATCTGTGGCTCTCAGGGATGAACAGGTTAAAAAAAAAAAAGCATTGCCTAGTTTTTGCAGCCTTTTGCGCTGGGGTCCTAAGTAAAATTGAATTTCCTAAAGGAAGGAAGCACACCAATACCTTCAGCAATGCCTTTAAATCATTTCTTCAGGCACAAGCTTTCGGGGATCAGCCCCTTCCTCAGGTGCAACCCACGAAACTGTTGAACCCCGAATGAGTGTGCCATATTATGTTGAATAAATGATTTCAAGGTATTGCCAGAGGTATTGGTGTGCTTACTCCCTCTGGGAAACTGAATATGATGACTGGTTTGGAAGTAGCCTGAGGAGTTGAATGCACCTGAATAAATGAAGTGGTGGGCCGAAGAAATTGTATATCAATATGTTGCCCTAAGTAAAATCCCATGTAATAAGGTTTTAAAGCACAGATACTTATGGAATTTATACAATCCACCTTTAATTAATACATTTACAGTAGTAAGGGGGTGCTGTCATATATCTTTATGTGTTAACTAATAACCAAATGTGTATACTTAATGTTCAGCACGCCCTGTCTACTACCTTACCTGAAGCTGGGGTTTTGTACAAGGCCCTCTTGCCCATGGTCCATTTCCTTCTGACCTTAATCAAAAAGGGGCACAGAAACAAAAACAGATTTTCTACCAAAGGTGACTGCATTCCACCAGTGCAAGGAGCTTAGTATATAACTAGGCCTGATTCACATTGCTGTCCTATGGGAGTCCAGATCCATACATATCCCATTCTAATTTACTCACATGTTTATTTGCTGAAGAACAAGACATTGTGAATATTGACATCCTGACTCCACATCTGATCTACTGGGATTATCCTACCGCAATGTTTGGGAGTGGCCATTATAAATGGACGATTTGCTGGTGGTTGCAGTGCAAAAGACTGTGCATAATAGTGACATTCATGGGTTTTTTCAGGCTGAGGACTAACTCAGCCGTTTTCCTTTCACTTGCTTAGCACCCTCCCAAGACGTGTGGGTGCCTCATACTGTTTTATAAAGAGGGAAGCCTATGGCATTAACAGGGCATGCTCTTGTGTTTTGAAGCTACCCAAACAAAGTACTTGCACAAGCCACAAATGCAAAGATAGCAAGGGATTGTAGGAAACAGACATGATATTTATTCTTGTGTTTTTAATCATAATAGTATATAGCATACAACTGAGTTAGCATATGGAGCAGAAATTGTTTATATCTTAAGAAACAGGTCTCAAAATAAAATGTATGTTGTCCTTTATTTGCATCAGTAAATCTACCCTGTAAACAGTGTTATAGACTGACTGTTTGGTTTCATTACTTCTGCCAGTACATGAGGGCCCCATGAACATACTTAATGGCATATTAGGGCTTGATTTGCTTAATTTGTTCTTGCCCCACTACATTCTAAAGCTTTCCCTGTCTCATTACCCAGAAGCCACCTAAAGTCTATTAAACATTTTCAGTATTGAATGCACTGTTTGCTTATTCTTGCACTGTTTACTATATAGGCAAATTATTATTGGCTATTGCTATTAGGGAAAGGCTGTTGCTTTAGATCCAATTATCTTGGGCAGGAATGTGCAAAGAGCACCCATCACCCCCTTACAAACTGCATAGGTTGGGCCTCTGATTTAGTATATAGACGAAAAATGCAGTCATTGCAAAGGACCTCAATATTGCAGACTTCTCATCCGTAGTCATACCTTCTCCTGTCTGTGTTGAAAGCCTGGTCAACCTAAAGGCCATTTCTGTTCATCCTCTCCTATGTTAAGCATCAACAGTGGTGCAAACTGCAGTTCTGCCTTAGAGATGGCATGGCTGACAACAATTTCTGCTCCATAAATACACAACACATACACACCTTAGAGAAAAAGTATACCTTGTTAACTGTTTCCACTTATTTTAATAGAAGATATTATATACAGTATATATATATACATAAGGAGTCCAGAAACACTACTGCAGTGCAATTGCTTGCTGGCTGTAGCAATTCTCTTTAACTTCCTGCAGGAAGACTGGCTTAAACAGTGTGCGATACCAAAAAAAAAAGAGATACTCTTGTTTTTGAAGCTACTTATTGATTGCAAAAATATATAAATAAATATATATTGAAAAAAAGGTGTTTTGCAGCAAGCTGCCAATTATATCTTGTCCTTGTGTTGCAAAGAAATAAAAGAGTTATCTATTTGATGGCTGAAAAGCACTGAGGTCTAACTTGGGACTCTCAAGCTGAAATGCAGTAGGGTCACACAGTTGACATCCCTGTTTTAAAGGAACATTAATGCTATTATTGAGTTTTATATGTAACATAATGATCAGTGCATTTGCTTTTACATAATGTGGAAGAGGAAATAAGAAAAAAGTACACTTGTTCCCTTACTTCCCTTTTCTGTCTCATCTAGTGAGAGGGAAACCAAAAGATAATGGCTTTCCTCCAAACACAGAAGGTAATAACTTTTATCGTTTTAGTTTATGCCTACTCCAATTTTCCATATATGTCTTTGGCATTTACAGTATGTAAAAGTATATCCTCACGTCAGTGTTCCTTTAATTCAGAAAGAAGCAATCAAATGGTGGCTATGTTTTAATGGCATACAAACCAATTGCATTTTACTTGGCTTTATGTATATGTTAACCACTTACATGTTACCCAGCTTTTGTTTTATAGTGACTGTGAGGCATACAATGCGATTATATAATTATTTTCTCATTAAAACACAATCTTGACTTGTGTCCTTCTGAGTTTTCTTTAAAGGCATCAGCCATGGCGCTTATAACTACAAATGTGACATATTATTATAATATTATATGGTGTTTTTCATTTATTTTATTGGACATTGGGAGTGCTGTCCTCCTTTTCTTGGAAATGTTGTTCACAGTTTGCTGAAAACATAGCAACATTGGAGCAGCTCTAGTGACCTGCTTTAACCAATCAGCAAGTAGTATTAAGTGGCTGAATATTTATGAGCAACATTTTTTTCAGAAATGGGTCTTTATTTTTCCCGTATGATTATTATCTCTACCGAAGTTTTGAAAATGGGAAATCCCAAAAAGACAGATTTACTAAAGGGTGAAGTGGTCGTCACTAGAGAAAATTCACCACAAATCCAATCCTTAGTCACAGTGCCAATTTACTAACAGGCGTAGAGGACAATTCACAAGCGAAAGAGACCATTGCTAGCGCAGTTTCACACGATAGTAACCATTTTTACTCTGCAAATTCACTAAGGTAACTAAGTTACCTCTTTCGCCAGAGTTTCCTTAGCCACCTTAGACCAGACAAAATGAAAATATGAAATTATCTTATGTCAGTGACATCATATCCTGCCGAAAAGTCATAATAGTTCTAAAAAACGCTGGCGTTTTTTCATATTTTAAAGCGGGTTGCCTTCAAAAGGAGTAACTATTAAAGATTATAGTGTTAACATGCCACATTTGTTTTAGGGTGGGCTCATGTCTAGGGCATTAGAGGTCTTTATTTTTCTTCCTTGGAAATTTGTAACAAGTGGCCACTTCAAGCATTTGCACCATCTCTAATAAAGACATATATATGACCTCTTTGTACCCGCCCTATTCAAATTGACCTAAGCGTAAGAGTACTAACAAAGTTTTGCTAGGCAGAAATGAACGCTAGAGAAAGTTCCCTATAAGATGCTCGCACTGATGAAGTAACGCTAGCAAAACTTCACCAACTTTCAGCTGCAGAGATGCAACTTAGTAGTAGTAGCGAATTTGCGCCTGACGAAGTGGTGCGAAGTGTGGTGGAGCCTTTGCAGGCGAAAATTCGCCCTTTAGTGAATTTGCCCCGCTGTCTTTTGAGTACAGCAAAGTTTTCTGCACAAGGTGAGCAACGCAAGCTCCAGTTCTCTATAGGAAATGTCCAGTATCGTTATTTTCAGCCATTTTGGGGCAGATTTATCAAAATGTGAGGTTTAGAGCTTAATGCATAAAAACTCACCCACGTTCTAGTCATTCCTAGGGGATTTTTAGAATTGTATCAATGTGTGAAAGTTAGAACTCACCATTTGATAAGTATGGTTCTATAAATCCCATAGGAAAGAAAACAATGTGGGTGAGTTTTTATTTACTAAGCTGTGAACTCCTATTTTGATAAAGTTACCCCTTAGAGTAGAGACTATCGTCTGCTCTTGCAAGTATTGCCGTATGAGAAGTGATTTGCTACATGCAGAGAACAGCTGAGGCTTCCCCTCTGCAGCTTTGTTATATGAGCTAGTTCTCAGTAATTTTCTTTGCTTTTTCCATTGCAGCTGTACTGTATGTAGAAAATGCTGTAATACATCCTACAACAATGCTGCCCCGCCTACACAGAGGTATGTGCTGTTCTCTGGGCCAAAATAAGGAAATGAACACTAATTTCAACACAAACTTTTCCCTTTGTCAGTTACATTACACTTTCTGCACTGCCTTCCTGTATGAGAACTTTTCTTTTGGGTCTGGGCTGTAATGGAGTGGAGAATATCTGTTTCCTGGTCTACGGTGCTGTAAATGATCTATGTGCTAAATATGTTTCAGCAATTACTCTGAAACAAGCCAGGTCAGTAGGTAAAATGAGTCCTATTCATAATGTTATTAGTGTTGTATTCCTGCAATTTGCCTTTCCAGCTGTGTATAACTGGGCCCTTTATACCTTTTGTATATTTTTTTTTTACGCAATCTGTATGTTCATTGTATACACCCATTTCTTTCTGGGAAAGACAGTATGGGCATGGATACCCCCCCCCCCCCACACACACACACACAACAATATTCTACTGGCTAAGGTACAGCTTCATGTGTACAATATATTCTCAGTACAGGCTGGAATGAAATGTAAGGTGGATAATGAATAGTTGCCTTCCTAAGTTTATTCCCTGCCTTTAACTGACAACTCTACCCGAATAATATATATAATATTTAAAAATAACACTTTACATGATGAAAAAAGATTTCATGCCATGCAGCTTCCAATTTACATTCATTAAAAATGTATTTTCAAGTTATTTGCAAGTGTAATTGCTATCAAAAGCAGTATCTGTACTACTGTTTCTATTGCGAACTGCTTGTCCTAACTGTTGAAACAATATAAAAAACAATGTAGAAGTGCCTGTGTGACTCCTTTATGAAAACACTGGATTGAACTGGATTCCAGTAATGCACCCTCAGCTCAAAAGGGAACAACACAACAGTTATTAACACTTTCCTTAACTGACAGCTCCAACCAATGCCTTAAAGATGACTTAGGGAAAGGAACATGGACTGTGTAATTCTATCATATGTTTTAGTTTAAGGCCCTTATTGCATTATTGATAAATAAGGAGAGTAGTAACAGTGTTGTTGTGATTCCTTACCTGTTAGGGTCAGGGCACACGCTCAGATACGGGAGATTAGTCGCCCGGTGACAAATCTCCTCTTCTTCGGGGCGACTAATCTCCCTGAACTGCCGGCTGGAATGTAAATCGCCGGCGGGATGGCACTCGTATTGTTTGTTTTCCGAAGTCGCCCGAAGTTTCCTGGTGAGGCAGTTCGGGGAGATTAGTAGCCCTGAAGAAGAGGAGATTTGCCGCCGTGCACTAATCTTCCCAAATCTGAGCATGTGCCTTGACCCTTAGCAGACATTGCAGATTACTAAAGCCATGTGTTAACACAAAGGGAAATCATCTGGGATTTTGTTGAAAGCAAACTCAACAGTATTTTCAGCAATAATTGTATAACACTGTACTTTAACATGTTCCCATCATTTGGTGCCCCATTTTACCATCATTTAGTGCCTCTAAGCCCAAAATAATTATTGTATTGTGCAACTAGTTGACGTTCAATAAAGGTGGCAATGCATTTTTATCAAGCTGAAAAGTCACCTTTTCAAACTGATAACCCTGTGCACTATTTGCCAAAAGTGATAGCATGGTGTCCAGAGAAGACAACGAAGATAAAGACAAAGACAGAAGAACAAGCAGTAAGGAAAGTTCCAGGAGCTAATCCTAAAAATTATCTGAAAAAAAACATAATCCTGCCGGAAGAACATTATATAAGTACATTATACGTACTGTAGGTCAGTTCACATCACTATGTACATGTCTAACATAAAGACAAAGATCAGATAAAGTATATCACCAATTTAGCAGGATTTAAAAAGAGCAAAGTAAAGACCAATGAAATGTTCACATTGCTCTTGCTTTTCAATTTTGAATCCTGTGATTGTCAAGGAAAGTGGATTGGTGACATGCACTGTTGATATAGAGAAGCAGACATAGCAATATTGAAAAACACAAGCAGTGGTACATATTCAATAAATAATATCTTAAAGTGCCAGATTATAGTTACTTTTGCTTTCATGAACATTTAATAAAAATTTACTTTTGTGTTTGGTTTTAGCAGAGAGCTCAACATATTTTCAAGTTGGATGAACCCAGTTCATTGCATGTGGATTTAAAGAATAAACATACAAACCTATATATATAAATATATAGAAGGTCATGGCAAGGACCTGGATCGAACCTGTGGTGATTGGTGCCCAGATGGCCAGCTCATTTTATGACACAGGGCTTCTTTTAGTGGTGAAGACACACTACAACCAATCATCTTTATCTTCTAACAGCACCAGTGATGATGAACTGCAGAATGCCATTTCAAACTTTTACCTGATCCACAATCTTATCTTGACACTGACCCCATTTCTTTCTGCCTACGTTCTGTCCAACATTGGTGATAAGAAGAACAGAAAGGTCCCAATATGTGTGCCACTACTTGGCTACTTTGTATCACGGATTTTTCTTCTCTTTGTCATTCTATTTAATTGGCCCATAGAGGTCATGTATGGCTCTGCTGCTCTGAATGGTTTGACTGGCTTTTTTACCACGTACTGGGCTGGAGTTCTGGCAGTTGCATCCCTGGGCTCTTCTGAGAGCAAACGATCAGTTCGATTTATTATCATTGAACTGGTCTATGGAGCCGCTGGTTTTGTAGGCAGTTTGGTATCTGGCCATATATTTAAGAATTTTGAAATTGCAAATCAGAAAGGTTCTGTCCTGGTAATCCTCAGTCTTTGCTTTTATGCCTTCTCTCTAATGTATTGTCTATTTATTTTTAAAATCCCTAAAATTGAAGCAACTGGACCAGAATACTCTAGGCAGAGACTAAACAGTGAAACACAAATTAGCCCCAATGTACCAACAGAAACTTCCACATTGCTCATGAAAGATCCAACTGAAGCATCAGCAGCAATAGCAAACAGTGCAACCATGACTTCTTTTTCGAAGCTCTTCCTTTTCCTTCTCTTCTTCAGTGGCATCTTGTATAATGCTGCAGTAAGTGGTGCTGTGGACGTGCTTCCCTTCTTTATCATTAATAAACCCCTAAACTGGGGTGCAGTAGAAGTTGGTTATGCTAACGCTGCTGGCTACCTAATATTTGTCACAAGCTTTTTGGGAGTATATTTTTTCTCTAAATGTTTACCAGATTTCATCATGATTGGAATTGGCATTTTGTCCTTCAGCCTTGGTATATTCATCATGGGATTTGTGCAATGGACCTTCTTGTTTTATATTGGTAAGTTACAAACAAGTAATTGCAAATCTGCTATAACATATACATGTTCTCATGGTAAATATTTGGTTGGTCAAAAGGGCCAGGGGAGCACCAATTGATACTAATGTATACCTATAGCAGATCCTTCCATATTACTTGCTAAACAGAGCTCTACATATAGTATATTTGCATTTAAAGAAATAGAAAGCTCTGAATTACGGAAAGGCCATCTTTTTTTTTTTTTTAAATCAAAATTTTTTAAAAAGATTTATTTTTTCTAAATAATAATAAAACAATACCTTGTACTTGATCCAAACTAATATATAATTAAGCCTTATTAAAAGCAGAACCAGCCTATTGGGGTTATTTCATGTTTAAATGATTTTCTAGTAGACTTAAGGTATGACTATGCAAATTACGCAAAGATCTGTTATCCAGAAAACCCCAGGTCCTGATTATTCTGTAGGTAGAGTCACGTGGGTATTTGAGGACTTGCAGGTTGGGTTTCACATTTGTGTACATCACTGACGAAGGGGGCAGATGGCCCCTGAAACGTTAGATTTTTTGTACTCCGCATAAAATTTGGAGGTACCTCCGGGTACACTGCATTTAGTGCAACTTTTTTCTTTCTTTTTTGCTTCTGATCATTCTGGACAACAGGTACCATACCTTTATCTAGAAATAAGAAAGTTAAAACCATCTAAACAAATACCAGCATCCTCCCATGGGCTTCCCATAGCTTCCAGAGGTTGCAAAACAACACAGGGTTTCAAAATGGGACTATACTTTGGTATTTAAAATACATTATTATGTTTAAACTATGTCTGTTCATAATGTTATTTATGTTTATTTGAAAGCTCGAGCTGTAATGATGTTTTCACTGATACCTCTACCAATGATTAGATCTGTAATATCCAAACAAGTGCAAGGAACATCCTATGGTGAGTCAATTTCATATGCAAATATTTAAATATGTAACACTTGTCTGGATAGACCTTTTGGTCTAGTAGTATTATTGCCTCCTTAATTCTTAAGGAAAGTGACATAACACATAGAGATAAGAGAGCAATTACTTAAAAAAATCCGATTTCAAGTACCTGAAAGAGCATATTTTTTTGTACTTTGTGCTCTCACCATCATAACATTTCCCTTGAGGGTTTTGCCATCCTAATCTATGTTTAATGCTAAAGTATTTGAGGGTATTTGAACAGAAAAGAATGCTTGCACAAAGAAAAATAAGAATGGAATGTAAGCTTTCTGAAATGCTTTCTGAAGTTTCTCTAGCAACATAGCTATTATGCCAACAATACTGGCATCTCTGGCAATGTGAAAACTCCCACTGATATATTTGTGGGTCCCACAGTGCTTTGTAATGAATTTCATTATACGGCAACCCTGCACCCAACACTGAATGACCTCAGTGTCATCGTCAGGTAGGAATCACATCAAAATGAATAGATTTCATGTATCCTTCAACATGCATTGTGGTAGGATGCGAGTCATTTATGACCACAAGTATGGTCAAGATAAAATAGACACAAATGTTACATGTATTGAAGCCATTCATTAAAAGGTACTTGTGTCTAGACACATTCCTTGGCCTTCGATATAGTTGCTCTGAGTACCATTGAATATAACCTTGCTTCTGATGGTTCGTGTGAAAGTCCACCTATTGAAGCTGAGTAACAATGGAGCTAACGCATCCCTGAACATGGAGATTGTTTCAAGATTCCAAAAATGGGCTGTGTTAATGGACCCACCAGAATTGTGCATGTGATATGGGATTCTGTGTTCCACCAAATCAAGACATTGAGGGCAGGCCGACAAAAATCAGATCAGACACACAGTAGAGGCTTTTGAGCCAGGAATATAAAAGACAATATTGCATGCAGTTTGGAGTTGGCAATCTGAGTCTTCTCAACAGCTGTCCAACTAATATCTGTCTAAAAGTCACCCTGATATATTTTGGGCTGGTTATAAAATCCCATGATGACCACATCATCTGCATAATGATGTGTTCATCTCCTATTGGGCCTCCCTAAGATCTTTGTTTGATGCAATAATTGTTCTGCAGTCAAATAATCAGGTTATGCCAAGTCTTGGTGGTTGTTAGTTCACCTGGTCATGAAAATGAGCTCAATCTGTAAGGCAAGTTCTTCTGATCGTTTTTTCCCTTTTTCATTTTCAGGTAAAGTCTTTGTTGTACTGCAGCTTTCATTATCTCTCACACATGTGATTACTTTAATTGCATTCACCAAGCTTTATCAAGCCTCACTTGACTGGTTCCGCGGATTCTGCTTTATCCTGGCAAGCATAATTGCTCTGCTCAGCCTCATTCCTATCAGGTGAGTATACAGGCAACATCCAGGAGCTCAGAATAACGCTAAATTGTCTGTTAAAAAGCTGCAATCTTAAACTTGGCGATTAATGAAGTACCAAATTCAATGCCTATTGCATGTAAAATGCAAAAATACTTCTGGAAGGCTTGCAAGTTTGGACTTCACTGAGGGGACAAAGACTAAAGAGGAGTCTTCTCCTCTCCACCAACTTTTCTCCCATTATAAGTGTTTTACATCCCAAAATCTGCATTTGTACACCTTTCTATGATTACAGTGGGTCCTTATTGTATTGTTTTGGCTTTATATGTATTGGCAGTCATGACACTCATGTCAGGAGAATCTCGTTACAACTCATACCATGCTAAATATTGCTGCAATTTTATTATACTTCATACTATTGTACAGTTCTGGGATCCGTTATCTGGAAGCCCGTTATCCAGAAAGCTCCAAATTACAGAATGGCTGTCTCCCATAGACTCCATTTTATCCAAATAATCCAAATGTTTTAAATTGATTTCCTTTTTCCCTGTAATAATAAAACAGTTCCTCATACTTGATCCAAACTAAGATATAATTAATTCTTATTGGAGGCAAGGCCAACTTATTGGGGTTATTTAATGTTTACATGATTTTCTAGTTGACGTATGAAGATACAAATTACGGAAATTACGGAAATATCCATTATCCAGAAATCCTCAGGTCCGAGCATTCTGAAAAACAGGTCCCATACCTGTATTATCTTATTAAGATAATACAGGTAAGAAGTAAGTAAGTATTATTTGTCACTTTGGTGCATTGGCAATTAATTCAGCTGTAAGCATATTTGTGGAGGCATCACAAGCTTTATCATCTTATTTTATACATTTTCTCTTATCTGCATTTTACATGGTCTCCTTCAGGTCAGATTGTGACCTAAATAAGTCTATGAAGGTAATCTGATTTAAGGGATATGTTTGTAGAGATGTTTGCAGCCTTTGTGGCAATGTGTTTATCCAAGAATATTAGCACCGAGTTCTTGCTCTATGTTCCACTTTAGTAACACAATTGAGAACTACTAATAAATAGGTTGGGCAAAAGTTTTGAAAGGATAGAAACTACTCTATAATAATATAGGTATGCCCCAAATCCAGGATGTGGTTTGTGATTTAGCCGAATTTAAGCCTTTTTCAGGAGGTTTCAGTTTTTGGCTGGCCAAACCGAATCTGAACTCTACAAAATGTGAAAGATTTGCTGCATGCGCAGTCAATTTCTGGGCACGAGGAATATTTGGATTCAGTTCAGTATTCACCCAAATCTGAAGAAGAGGAATTGGAATTCACCCACACCCTAGAAGAATAATCAATGCTAAGGATCAAGTACAATGTATTGCTTTATTATTACAGAATTTATATAAAGAATTTAAGAATTTTTGGCTTAAACTTGACTCTACCGGAGATGGCCTTCTTGAAAGTAAGAGCTTTCTGGATGACAGGTTTTTGATAATGGATCCCGTATGTGTGCAAGCAGTAAATGCAGTACATCACAATTCACCCTGCTAATAGAATAACTAAATGTATAAATATTCACCCACTTCTTTTTCTCTTCTCCTTAGCATTGCAGCATATATGCGTCGGTCAAGACCACCAATATGAGCCGTGCAATAAACTGAATTTGCTGAAACTTTTGCACTTCTTTGTCTTGAAATGAAATAAAAAACTTACTAATACTGGTTTTTTAAATTTCTCTGCCTCATTTCAAGATATTTATTGTTAGACTACAAGTTTTGACTCACAGGGGGGGACAATATTAGAATAACAAGTGAAATAAATGTATTTTATATCTAGTAATCACCTCACATTGACATTGACAGCCCTGCTGTTAATAGAAAACTGTTTGATTGCTGCGGGTTACATCAGTTCAGTGTCCCAAGAAATTTATAATAAACCTTGGTAACTATGTGTGTTCTCGGCTGCACTTGTGGTTAATGATACATTGTAGAAAACAAATTCAAAAATAAAAGCACATATTAAGCAGGCAAATGATTTCTTATGGAACTGTATATTAGTGAAAAGGACACATTTAAAAAAATATGAAAATGCAATGTTAAAATTAATTTGGAAAATCATGTTTAACATACATGTAGGGGTTATTTATTAAAGGTCATGTTGTGTTTTCTTGAAAATTTTGAGTTTTTCAAGGTCAGTTTCACTAAAAAAAACTATAGAATTTTCAAGATTTATCATGTCCCTTATCAGAAAATACTCCAGCTAAAATATGTTTTATTCATGTAAAAGTCAATGGCAGAGGTCCCTTTAACCATTTGAATGATGTTTTTTGCCTTCATGATTTTCGGTTGTTTTATACTGGTTTGCGCTCGAATACTAGATACATTTGTGGTATTCGAGGTTTTTTAGCCTATAAAGTTGATAAATTCAAGGTGTTTGAGTCTTTTCCCTGATTGAATTCAATCGAGTTTTTTCATAAATACGCAAACATTCGAGTTTGTTTAAATTTGAGTTTATTTGAGGTAGAACAAACCTCAAAAATCTCACAAACTTGACCTTTAATAAATAACCCCAGAAATGTACAAATAAACAGTTGAAAAAAAGTTAATGAAAAGTTAAATTCTTGCTAGAATTACAAAATGACACTTTGTTTCCCTTCCACATGACTGCCACTAGAGGGTAGATTTGTCCCTCTGTTTACTATAATGGATTGCTGAAATAGGTGAAAACCGGGAAAAAAAACTGAACAAAGTTTGCCACTTTTGACTTTGGCTCATCTGAGCAGCAATATAGTTGAATGGAAAATCTTCCATTCGTGACATTGCTCTGAGTATCGAGAACATAGATGCTACTTCCCTAAAAGGTACGTGAAAGGGTGTAGATCCTGTTTATACACTGAGACGTGGCATTTAGACAGGAAGCTCTGGCAAACACCCTTAAAGGGCCCCTAACACATATTATGTATGTTCATTGTTATGCAGCATTTGTCATTGAAACATATTTGTGCCTCCTTCACGGTTTCTTTCTTCAGCATCAGGCATTTTTAAAATAACTATACTATACAAGACACAAAATGCATAGCAGCCAGTGCTACAAGAGTCAAGGATAGTGCCCTGATGTTGACTAATATTTAGATGTACAAAGATATAGCCAGATACCAAACTGCCAGCATTTGTGCTTCCTTTCCATTTTTTATGTAAATATGATACATGTTCACCAGAATCTAAGGTGGATTACGCTTCCCGAAATCCATTCAATGAAATATCTACAAATTGATGAGATATTGAAATGTCCAAAATCTTACATCTGAGTGTTTGAATAGAAGATTTAAAAGGGAGGATGACATTTTTGGAAATGTCAACATTTTAATGGAAGCCACCCGTCCTAATAGGTTAAGAGGACAGGTCATCTATTAATTACACTCATATTATTTTACAGTATCAGTATTCTGTTTTTAAATATGCTATAAAATGTGACCGTGAGCTATAAGTATGTTGAAATTTTAATGTCTGGACTCGTATTCTCCTAGGAAGCTGTGCACACAAGAAAGAGGAAGCCTCTCTGAGTTCCCAGTATCTCGCATGGTGACTATAAATTCACAGTTAAAGAGTTCATCTGCAGGGTAATGTTTTGTGTGTTTAAGGCCTTTTTTCCAAAATGAATTGCTAAATCTAAAAACCAATATAGAGAGGACTGTTTTATTTTCGTTGCCTATAAATAGAGAAATGGTCATGCTAAGGACTTGGATTGAGCCAGTAGTGGCTGGTGTCCAAATTGCCAGCTCTTTTTATGACACTGGGCTCCTGATGACAGTCAAAAATTACTATAACCAAACCATCAGACCTTCTAACAGCTCAAGCGATGATGAACTTCAGAAAGCGATCTCCAACTTCTACATCATCTATAACGTGGTCATGGGGTTGACACCTTTGCTGTCTGCTTATATCCTGGCTAAAATTAGTGAGAAAACAAGTATAAAGGTTACTATCTGTGTGCCATTGATGGGGTACTTGATATCCAGGATGTTTCTCCTCTTTGTGATATTATTGGATTGGCCCATTGAAGTCATTTTTGGCTCAGCTGCTTTCAATGGTTTAACTGGCTGGTTCACCACTTATTGGGCTGGGGTAACGGCTTGGACATCGATGGGATCTTCAGAAAGCAAGCGGTCTTTGAAACTCTTTATCATTGAGCTTGTGTATGGATTGGCCGGTTTTGCTGGGAGTTTGGTATCTGGCTATATCTTTGTACATCTAAATATTAATCAACATCAAGGCACTATCCTTGCCTCTTGTAGCACTGGCTGCTATGCATTTTGTGTCTTCTATAGTATATTTATTTTAAAAATGCCTGATGCTGAAGAGAATAACGCGGAAGGCAACTCCACCGAAGCCCTACATGAATCCATCAACTCTGACTATACAGAGCAAAGTAGATTGTTAGGTGACACGCCATCAGATAACACACACAAAAACCCAACTGATGTGTCATTTTCGAAATGTGTCATCAAATGTATGTTTGTGAGTGCCATTGTATATAATATCGCTGTAACCGCAACTGATGATGTCATTAATGTCTTTGTGCTGAAAGAACCATTAAGCTGGGGCCCAGTTGAAGTTGGATATGGCAATGCCGTAGCTTACATGACCTACATCACCAGTTTTTTTGGAGTTTATATTTTCTCAAAATGTTTTGGAGATCTGGGCTTGATCATTATAGGAATGATCTCGTTCAGCTGTGGGATTCTGATCATGGCTTTTGTGCGCTGGACTTACCTATATTACATTGGTAAGTGGAAAATCACTTTGTTTTAAAATTGTTTTTGTTTAAGTCCTGTCAATAACATCATAAGAAAGTTCAATGCATGTGGGAACGCATATGCCTGATACTGTAGAAGTGTTTCTAGTAAATCTCTACAATGGATATCATTTCACTTCTTTCTTTTCCCTTCTTAGTATTTGACTAATTGAAATATTTACAAAAGTTATTATATTCATTTTAGTTCCTTAGTTTTATAGGCAGGTGGTTATAGGCTACAGTCAGTGATCCCCAACCAGTAGCTCACGACAACATGTTGCTCTCCAACGCCTTGGATGTTGCTCCCAGTGGCCTCAAAGCAGGTGCTTAGTTTGGAATTCCAGGCTTGGAGACAAGTTTTGGTTGTATAAAAACCAGGTGTAATGCTATATAGAGCTTCCTGTAGTCTGCCAGTCCACATAGGGGCCACAAAATAGCCAATCACAGCCCTTATTTGGCACCCCAGACAACTTTTTACATGTCTGTGTTGCTCCCCAACTCTTTTTATTTTTGAATGTGGCTCACTGGTAAAAAAGGTTGAGGACTACAGCTATAACCGAGTGTTGCTGGAAATAGGGTCCATGCAAAAGGGGCCTTAATTCAATTCTCCAATTCCCTAGATTTCCTAGATTCTGTCAGAGAGAGAGATGTCATAAAGCTATGCCAAAGCACAGTAGGTGCTTCCCTATATGTAGATAAATTCAAAGGTATATAGTCATCCTTACTACTTTCACCAGTGTTACCAGCAGTTCCTTCAACTGTAATTATACCAAGACATGATTTATCATTTAAAGTTTTCAGTTTATGTTTATCTCTACGGAAATGCTGCAGATCATGCTAGGCTCGTGATAAAACTAAAGCCACATCAGTGAACTTCCTATTTTTGCTGCATGCATTGGTAGGATAGTCACACAATAAATGCAGGATTAGGACAAACTTTTTTTTTTGCAAGATTATGATTAATTTTAATGTGACTGCAATGGATTTAACACACCAACAGTTTGATCACAAGTTGAAATTTGATCAGTTAGGAAAACTGCAATCACATTCACAATTTGCAAGTGTGCTAGCAGTGATCTACTCTGCTAAAAATCCCCCCAGCCCACTTTTACTATCATTGGCAGACTGCAGTGCCAGGGGCCCACCAGAAAAACTTTGACTGCAGGCCCACTCTTTAAATTTTTTTTCCTAATTTCTTCACTTTCTTCACTAATACACTTCTCCTTACATATTATCCTCTATCCATCCATTCATTTATTCTCATTGTTCTCATATAGAAATGGAGAATGGCCATAGTATAGGCATACAAGGCAAATTCCTAGAAATATGATAGGTAGGGGCACAGATGGTCACATGAGTAATCTTTCTCCAACCTTTTACCCCTCTTCATATACTATGGTATATTTACTTCCATTATCTTAAACCTACCTTATCACATTTTAAACTTCCAGCATTTTTTTAGACCCATCTGATGTTGTTAAACTATGTATTTTCATACTTTGACCTCTAAGATGATTATATTAGGTCTACATCTAATCTAAGAATTTTTTTTTTTGTAGCACGGGCTGTGATGCTGTTCTCGCTGATCACTACACCAACAATCAGGTCAATGATTTCCAAACATGTTAAGGGATCATCATATGGCAAGTTTTACCACTTTGACATCCATGTCACCTCCAGGACCCAGTATCGAGGTTGACGCTCTTTTTGTTGGTGTAGCTGCCCAATCTTCCTGGGCAGACTAAGAGGGGCATTTATTATCCCACCCCCAGGCAGAATTGCAAGAGTATATCCCTTAGAGGTCATACATAGAATACTTAGGGTAATAGAGGTGCTCTACATGGCATGGAAAATAAAATAACCCATACAAACTGCCCTTCATGCATACAGTGCTGCTGAACGCAGGCAAGGCTGTATTTATTGGGGCAGCTGCAGGCCTCAGTGTTCTGAAACAGAGAGTTGAGACCTGTGACAATGTGGTATTTTGCATTTTTGCACTTTGCACACAGCCTTTCCATTAAATGACTCCTTTGGAAAGCTGGGTTGTTGCTTGCATTCCCATATATAAGCTTTTACCAACAGTACTCCTGCACAAGTTTGGAAGCCAGTACAGTACTGTCAAAAAGTGTCACCCCACGATATCAGGTGCTTGGTATGATGTGGGTAAGATTTTTTTTTTTTTTAAATAATCTCAATTATAGTGTATTATAATGTATTTCCTTAAATATGGTTCATCTGATTGCTCAGCATTTTATTACCTACAGATACAATATATTAAAATGTGTAAAGGAGAAGATCTAAGTGGGTTATTACTTGATCTTCAGTCCTTAAAGGGGAACTAAAATCTAAAATAGAATAATACTAGAAATGCTGTTTTTTGTATACTAAACATAAACATGAAGTTACTGCACCAGAAGCCTAATAAAACAAATGATTTATGCTTTCAAATTTGGTTACAGGGGGTCACCATCTTGTAACTATGGTAAATATTTTTGACCAAGGCCAAGACCATGCACATGCTCAGTGTGGTCAAAACAGCACAAATAATATCTGCCAGAAGCTGATACAACAAAACTAATTAATAATCAGAATAGACAGACTGCACTGGGTCCTATTTTGTCATGTAATCTAATATGGCTTTTATAGTTTTTGTATTGTTTAATACAAACTTTCTCCAACTCTGCAGAACCAGTTGCTGCAGCAAAAGAATCCTTTAATAAAAATCCCAGTTTATCTGTTCAAATCTGGCTTCATGATCTCTGTCCCTTCCACTGGAGTTGGAAACATCAAAGGGGATGTAAAGGCAAAAATAAAATCCAATACAAATCTCTACACAGTTGTCGACTGCTCTACAGGGAAACAAACAAAGCTGCTTGAATACTGGGGAGTAAGGTGGGGGAGGCTTCCACCTGCTATTTGAAAGTATGATTGTTTCCCTGCAGAGCAGTTAGGGACCATCTGAATTTTCCTATCCACAGCAGTCAGAGCAAGTAAAACGAAGGGGGAATTTCACTGCCTACAGTCAGGTTTCTTATAAAAACAGTAGACATTTTTTAATTAAAGTATACTGGAGATTTATTTTTTGCATTCAGTCAGGTTTCTTATAAAAACAGTAGGTATTAGTTAATTAAAGTATATTGGAGATTTATTTTTTATTAAAGAAAGTAAAAATGGGATTTTATTTTGTTTTTTGCCTTTACATCCCCTTTAATAAGGACAATGAAGAAGTGTGGTTTCTGAGTAAAGTTGAAGGTTTGCTGAATGAACAAGATGCATCTCTTTTGCAGGCAAAGTCTTCGTGGTGCTTCAGATGGCCATAGAAGTGATTTCTGTGAGTTCTTCTGCTGGATTTAATAAACTATATCAGGCTACACTGGACTGGTACAGTGGATTCTGCTTCTTTGTATTCTCTGCCTTGGGATTTCTCAGCATCATCCCTGTCATGTGAGTAACAAGTGTGTACTTTCCTTTATTTATTTCCTCTCATAAACCTTTGGCATTTACAGTCACATAAGTAATAAAACTTGAAATACAAAATATACCCTTTTATACCAAGCACTGAAATGAGTGCTAATGCACAGGGCTAATACAAAGCGTTGAGTGACTCTGTGAAAATAATTTGCGAAACGGCAAAAAATTCGCGAAATGCATTGAAGTCAGTGGGCGTCAATGTTTTTTACGCATGACAATTTTGTACAAAATTTTTCAGTTTTTTCTTGTGGCAACTTTTTTTGTCTCTGCAACTTTTTTGTTCAAATGCATTAAAGTCAATGGGCATTTTTTCCTCATGGTGACTCTTTTTGTTGCAGCAAATTTTTGTCTCGGTTGGTGAAATGCTAAATTTCGCCGCAAATCTATGGCCGGCCAAAAAATTCGCTCATCACTACTAATACTCATATTCATGGTGTGTTCCATGGGCAGAGAGTGATTTTTGTGTTTGGGTGTATACTATTTAACCCCTTCCTTGCCAGGACTTTTTGGTCTTGCAAGTCTGTTTATGTCCAGTAAATACATGACATGTCATAAATCAAACTATTGTGCTGGCAGTCAGGTCCCTAATAACTAACACTCCAGACTTGAATATTTTTGTTCGGTGAGTAAAAGAAGATTTTTTATTATTTCTGTTTTATGAAGACCTTCCGTTAGTACCCCAGTAAGTAAGCATAATCTATCTACATTGCAAGGACCAAACAAGGGGTAGCTTCAATTTCCCAGATTTTTTCTCCAATTTACTCAGACAAAACCCATTAAATGCATTTGGCTGAGTGTTGTAGTTGAACACTAGCTTGGGGCTGCAGGGTGAACCCTGAAAGCGGCTGAAATGGTGGGTTTGGGTTGGATCAGTGCATACTAATAGTAATGGGTAATAACATAGCATCCCCACCACTGAATAATTTGTGATGCGTTTGCATTTCAACAAAAGCACAAGATACTGCCACTGCAAGCACAGAATGAGTTCTGACACCCCAAGCACATGATATAGTGAGAGACATTGGGTTGAGGTACCACGAGGACATACGTTATGATGCAGTGGCTCTGGGTGTATACACAGAAGACTGCAGATACAGTATGAGCAGAGGGGCTGTTTCATAGCCTGCACTTATTTACAGTGTGGCTGTTTACTCTGACATCTTATTTCTTTTTATTCTGCTTTCCACTATCACCTACGCATTCCAGCTTTGTTTTCACCCCTTCCTTTCTGTTTTGTTTCTGGTATGCATCTAATCTATTTTCCCTTCTGTCCCCTTGTATTTTTTGTTTTGGCTAACCTTGCATTTTGTTGACACCCCCCAGGCTAGGGTGCTAGCCCTCTCCCACTTAACCAGGAGACATCTAAATATTCATAGAAGTAGGCACAGAGGGATTGGAAAGGAAGACAGATTTCAGGGACTTCAGCTTTGTAAATCCTGGTCCTGCCACTATGGAATTGGCTAGGCTGAAGGAAGGTTCAAATGTCCATCTTCAGCCTTGCAGCTGAACAGACTACAGGTGGCCATAGATGTAACAATTACAATCTTTCCATCGACCATGCAGGGAAGTGCTAGCCTATGAAAAATGACCATAGGTAAACAGCTAGGGACCACCATATGGGGTATGGTGGATTACCAATTTTATGATCATAACTAAAAAAACTCTGTTTTTGTAAATATATGAACTTGCACAGATATTAAAAGTCTGAGTTTATATAAAAAGGAAACTTTATCTACGAAAAGTAAACAAACCTATACAAATATTATTGAGTGCATAGCAGCTAGAACTTTAAAAAAATTCCAACACAAAAATAATTGTGTATTAACAAAGCAAGGAAGTAGACTGGATTCCATGAAAAATTATTTTGATTCAAAGCTAACTGTTGTTTATTTTGTCAGAATTTCTGGATTCAGGGACACTTACCAAGGTTATCACATAAGCCTCTTGCTTTGTGTTATCATTGTTATGTGTAGCCATTTCTGCATTGCTAGTGATCTGCACATGACTCTGCTGCAGTTCAGCGACTTTACACTTCCCACTAAATGGTTCCTTATTTTTCTCTCACAAACAGTATAACAGTCTGCAAGCAACGTCACAGAAGTACCACACAAGAGAATGTCAGTAATGAAAGGACCAGCAATACAACTGCCCAAACATGATTTTTCCTTCAGAGGCTGTATCAGTTGTTACAGTTATTTTTATTGTATATTAAGATAAACTTGTTAATTTTGCTTTGTCATTGGACTATTTGATTTTTATTCTTTTAAGCACTTAGATGGGTTAGATGTTAATCTACATTAAATAACACATCATCAATATAAATAAAGCACGGGAAACAGCATCCAGCAGAACATTCTTACAATTGTGTCCTCATTTTTAACCATTTAGTATCTAATAGTCTTTGTATTTTCTATATTAGGTCACCCTATTTTGTATAGCAAGCCTGAAGATAGAGAGTATTTTAAGAAGATCTTACTTTACAGTTTTAAATATAAATAACATTAAATGGGTAATTTACAGCCTCAAATACACTGTGCAATGTGCAGAAAACAGCATATATATAACAGCATAGATGTTCTAAATACATTTTTAGAAAACAGCATTTTAGATTAAATAGATGGACCTGTTATGTAGTATAAACATGGTAATGTAATACGTTTTTTATGACCACCACTTACCACTTATTTTTAAACCATAAATGCAGGAAAAGTTTCTTACCTTCAATGCATATTGACAGTGGTTGTGAGATTTGCCTGTTTATAGCATCAAAATATAACAGGGAACTTGTCTCTCCAATACTCTTCCGTATAATTCATCTGATTCAACTGATCAGTACAAAGATTTGCAAGATGGAGTGAAGTCATATTTCAAGTTATAGTATTGTATTACTTACCCAGTATAAGAACAGAAAAGTACCTGTCAGTAAATAAAGGAAGCTTACTCACAGGGGCATAATCTGGTTCTCCATTTGTATGGCCTCATTGCACATTATCCAACTGACTAAGAAGGGTCAGACTGGGGACCCCCCAGCCCAGTGGCAAAGACATATTAGGCACCTCAGTCCCCCACCCACACACCAGACACAACAACCCTGCGGTCTCGCACCTACATATTTTCCTGCACGCAACCGGGGCCCGGGAGGGAGGTTTGGGGGCAGCACCAAAAGCTGGTCTGGGCCTGCGGAGCCTGCGGGGCCCGCAAGGGCTGGAGGCCCACCAAGTTTTTTCCTGGTGTCCTACCACCACAGTGCCTAAGTATTAAGTTCACTCAAGCATGAAATATACAACCCAGCCAAATTATTCTCTTGTTTTGAGGATGATACATCCCCCTAAACATCTACAACATCCTAATGCAATTAAATGAGGCCAGAAACAGGAGACTTTTTATTGAGCTTAAAACTCCCTCATAATTCCAAAAAAATGATAAGTAATTAAGTAAAATGAATGATATATCCTGTATTCCTACCACACTGACTACAATATCTTACAGTGTGGTGATGATTCTCTATTGTGATATTGAAATAGAATCTTGATACATTTCACATATCAGCATACATCATGATCACTACAGTGTAAAATATTGAGGTGGGGGTTGTATGAATACAGACTATTACATTCATTTTACTGCAAATTCTTATATCTAAAGTATGGAATTGTGTATTTAAACCACAGGTATTCTAAGAAACAATATGATAATGGAATTAATTTCTAACAGCCTACAATCAGCTTTGCAATGTAAGACGCTCCTTTCCCCCCATGCCCTGTGCCAGAAGGACATTTTAGAACCCCTTGGGTTAGAAAACTAGAAGACACTCCTGACTAAGTATGTTTAGAAAACAATATAGACTCATATACTGTATTTCCCTACTCAACTCTCCCAAGTCTACACTTTTTCTTCCATAATCAGAAACATACAACTAGGAAGCAACATCTTCCAAACAGACAGTTATGGACATTAATAGCTTTACCATTGTCCATTATTACCTTCTTGATGATAACGACCCTGATATTAATCGTAGGCAAACACTAAAAAGGTCAACAACTTCCTGCTATTAACAATGGTTTATATATTAAAGCATCTGTGATGTGCAGACTCAGCATTCGGTCTGTTCTGTTCATGACATGCATTGTTCTGTAGTTCTGTGTGCACTTGTTGGTCTTATTTGGATTCAATATCAGGTACAAATTGTGGCAGAGCAGTAAGAGATTAGAGATTAGAAAAACTGAAGAATTTTCATCCCTGATAAGTTAATGAGCCCTGGTAAGACCACTGGACGGATGTTGATATATTAATTGCTGCTATTGACATTATATTGTACATGTTACTGTGCTAACTGCTCTTTTGTCCTATATAAACAAATAGCAACTAGCATGACATTCCCTTCCCACAATTGCAAAAGTCCTTATGTTATATTGTGTTATATAACCATGTACCAGCAAGTACTATGGTATAGGGTTAAGAAATCTGAAGAACAGATTTCCTTCTCCTAGTTGGGTAATACAGGGGTGCAGTAGAGACATTTTATGGGTAGATTACACATCAGGCCTGTACCTTTTATATATAAAATATAAGGCCATACATCACCCCACTATCAATACAGGGGGGCCTGTAATTAAAATCTGACCTAGGACTACAAGATATAGAGCTAAACAGAGAGGTTAGACATTTATTTACGAAAGGCAGCACAAAAACACTGCAGTATTGTATTTTACAGCTTCTTACTGTTTCATATCCACCCAATGTTGGAAATCAAAGCCCAGAAGAAACCTATGAGCCTAGCCTATGAGTAACTGCCCCCAACAGGCACGAAACGCGTTAGGTCTTCATGTCCTAATACATTTTTCTACTTTTTATATTTGTTTCTTTATTTCTGGAGATCCTCACATCCTTTTGGATCCAGAAGAAACCTTCCCTTGATGAGAAAGTTATAGACAATGGTAAGATGCCTCCAGTAACTTTTAATCTTTTATACATGGCTACTCAGCTTATTTTTGAGACCTCTTTGAAACTATCCAAGACTGGAACTAGGGGTAGGCAGAAGAGGCAGCTGCCTAGGGCTCAATAATAAAGGGATGCTGGGCAACTACCTCTAAAATAGTCTTCTGCCTATCCCTAGCCGGGCTCGTACCCCTTACTCCCCTCCCTCCTGTCACATTATCCTCCCCTCCGTCGCGTTCTTCTCCCCTGCGTTCTCCTCCCTTCCGTCCCATTCTCCTTCCCTCCATGCCCCTCCTTCACATTATCCTCCACGCACCCTCTGTTACATTCCCCTCCGTCGCTCTCTCCTTCGTCTGGTGTGCAGTCAGCCTGGCCTGACCCTGAACCCATCTATCATGTTAAAAAAACCTTACAATTTATTGCCATATGTTTTCAGTTTAATAGACAGGAATTTATGAAGGTATGACTGTTCCTTGTCTGAATACTGGTTTACACATGAAATCAAATTAGACTAAATTCGAATCAAGGTTTTTCTCTGAAAAACACTTGAATGTCGGGAAGGCTATAAACATTTTTAAATGGGTCATTAGACCTCTCCCGTTGACTTCTACATGAACTCGGCAGGATTTAGGTGGCGAATAGTTGAATTCGAATTGTTCCCAGGGTAAAGGTTTGATTAATCTTGAATTTTGAATTCAAGTCGAGTTCAGATTATTTCCAATTCAGATTTGTGAGTTTTAGCAAAAAATACAATTCAAAAATTTTTATTTACTATTCAACCCTTAATCTGGCCCTTAATTATCTAGTAATCATAAAGATGCCCTTTTGTTTTTGGTGTCTGAATATGTCCAAGCTAGAACAAACAATATTGTAGGTACAGCAGTTATGTATGATTTAATTTTCTGGTCAAACAATAAGCCATAAAACTATACCTTAAACACTGGTTTAAAAAGGTGGTTCACCTTTAAGTAAACTTTAGTATGTTATAGAATGGCTAATTCTAAGCAACTTTTCAAATGGCCTTCATTTTTTCTTTTTTATAGTTTTATAATGATTTGCCTTTTTCTTCTGACTTTTTCCAGCTTTCAAATGTGGGTGACTGACTCCCTCTAAAAAACAAATCCTCAAATAATAAAAAAATAAAAAGCTATTGCAAATTGTCTCAGATTATCACTCTCTACATCATACTAAAAGTAATTGAAAGGCAAACAGCCCCCTTTATGGGAAAATAAAACAAAAGGTTAGAAAGAAAAAATGAGGCACGTGCATAGGCAGATCCACTCTGCTTCGATTTGCTTTTTCTTTGTGTTATACCACAAGGGGGAGGGATTTACTTCTTTTTAACTTGGAAAGATTGCATCAATACTAAAAGAGCGGAAGAAAACACTATGATAACACTATTTGTCTTCCTAGTATCCAGTTCCTTATGGGAGTACTGTGATCGGCAAACAAAGGACTCTTGTTCTGCTGCTGCCTGAGTACATCTACATTAGAATTAAATTTTTTATACATTCACTTATATGAATAATCCAGTTCATACTTTCAGACCTTAAATGAAATGGTAGATACTGTCTGTCTATAAATAGGTGACAGTCGAATGGCAGTGGGATCCTGGTAAGTGATGTGCTTTAACCCTTTATCTGCTAGAAATAATGTAAAACAAACAGATGGAGGTTTGGTGCTGAGCTAAATGATAGTACTAATACTGCAGAGTCTGCAAACAAAAGTTTTCTATATTTTACAGATGCTTTTATGGACAGTTTTCCATTCTCCTTTGCGTGCCGGCAGTCTGTTAATTTTCAGCCAGATTGTGTAGATCCTCGTCATGGGCAGACAAAACTCCTGGGAAATTACCCACACAATGTACACAACAAAAGTGGAAGTGCCTTTGAATATCTTCAACTTCGACCTGCTATAAATTCAGACTCCACCTACAGAATATTTGCATTGTGTTTGCGAGACCTGATGACTATATAACTCAATGAAAAGGAACGATCATAACTGGAAACGGATATAAATGACATAATTTTTATTTTGTAAAGCCATATCTTAAACCATGGTTATGGTACGGACTTGGATTGAGCCGGTAGTAGCTGGTGCCCAGATTGCCAGCTCTTTCTATGACACTGGACTTCTGATGACAGTGAAGAACTATTATAACCAAACCATCATATCTTCTAATAGCTCCAGTGATGATACACTTCAGAAAGCTATCTCCAACTTCTACATCATCTACAATTCCATTATGGGGTTGGGACCATTGCTGTCTGCTTATATCCTGGCTAAAATAAGTGATAAAACAAGCAGGAAGGTCACTATCTGTGTGCCATTGACTGGGTATCTGATATCCAGGATGTTACTTCTCTTTGTGATTCTGTGGGATTGGCCCATAGAAGTGATGTTTGGCTCAGCTGTTTTAAATGGTTTAACTGGCTGGTTCACTGCCTACTGGGCTGGAGTAATGGCTTGGGCATCACTGGGATCGACAGAGAGCAGACGTTCTTTAAAACTTATTATCATTGAGCTTGTGTATGGACTGGCTGGTTTCGCTGGAAGCTTGGCATCAGGTCATATATTTGTACATATAAATGTAAATCACCATCAAGGGGCTATCCTTGTCTCCTGTAGCCTAGGCTGTTATGTTTTTTGTGTCTTATATAGCACTTTTATTTTAAAAATACCCTGTCCTGAAACTGGCTGCATAGAAACAAATGGAGGTATAGATATCAATGATACACAAAAAGAAGACATCTACTTTAAATATACAGAGAGGAGCAGACTGTTGGATGATACGTCAACACAGGCTCGTAATCAGTCTCATCAGAAAACTATGTTCATCCTTATAAGTATATTTCTAAGTGTTATTTTATATAACATAGCTGCAGGTGGAGCAGAAGATGTGATCAATGTATTTGTATTGAAAGAACCCTTGAGCTGGGGACCGGTTGATGTTGGCTACGGCAATGCTGCGACCTACATAAACTATATCACAAGTTTTCTTGGGGTTTATGTTTTTTCCAAGTGTGTTGGCGATTTGGGCTTGATCATTATAGGAATGGTGTCCTTCAGCTGCGGGATTCTGATCATGGCTTTTGTACAGCGGACATACATGTATTATGTTGGTAAGTACAACAAATAAGTGCTGTAGAATGTTCTTTGTGAAATATACAGCAAAATTACTGCAATAGATGTGAATGCGTCTGTAATTGTGATTTTGAAGTGATTCTGACACCTGGGAGTAGTTAAAACTAAGAAATAAAAATAGTTATTGGCTGGATGGGGGGGGGAGAGCTGTCAAATCAGTAGCTGTTGCAGAATTTTGGACAACTTTTAAGACTGATATGCAGGGTCGGACTGCTTCCCCCACCCCGATGCGCCCCCCCGTCCTGGAGCCTCATGTATGTGCAAGCAAGGGCGCCCACGCAAATAACCTTATACCATCATGTATGTTTGCTATAAGGTTTTTGTTATTATTTTATTTATAAAATGCCAATATACTCGGCAGTGCTGCACAATAAATGAGTATACACCATGGATATACATTGAACCTTCAGGTTTACATACAAAGCAGTCAAGAACAGAAACAAGATGGCTCAGGCCTGAAGAGCTTACGTCCTACTTATAGTATCTGCAGGGGGTGGAATGCGCTCCTTGCATCTGCACGGGTCTCTTCTATGTACCCCACTTGCCTCCCACAATCCAAAAAAATTTGGTTAATTTGCCCCTGATGAAAAAGTTTGCCAAATCTTCCCACTTAAAACCAGATTCATATAACAGCCACATACTGCATCAGTATGCATATTTATCCATGTAAAGCACTCATAACTCAACCTTTCATTAGATGTTTATGAAATGTATCTAATTTAGGGTGGCACATGAATATACCTGTAAATGCAGTTATTAAAGGGGTTGTTCATCTTCCAACACTTTTTTCAGTTCAGTTGGTTTCAGACTTTTTAAAATTGCTTTCGTTTTTGCATTTGCGACCGTTTTTCTAATATTGAAGTGTAAAGTTTCATTTTTCGCTTTTTTGTGGCTTTCTGAAGTAGCTGTTGGAAGGGGGTCACCGGCAGTTGATAAATTGCTTATCTTTCACCTTGCTGAGCATTTAAAGGCAGCTGCTGAAAAATGTATCAAATTAAGCAAACTGTAACCATTCAGAATCTGCACCTGGATCACTAAATTGCCAGACTGAAACACTAGAGAACGGTTACAATAAACGTATTTCTGATGCACTTCCTGCCTCTGGCAGCAACATGACTGCAACCAGGAATTATACATTTCTATAGTTGTTTGAAACTCAGCACTGTGTGGTTTTTAGTCTCATGATTCAAAATGATTCAATTTGTCCGTAGCCCGGGCTGTGATGCTGTTCTCTCTCATCCCAACGCCGATTATAAGGTCATTGATTTCTAAACATGTGCAGGAAGCCTCATACGGTAAGTAGAATCTTTTCTTTTTTCCCCCAATTATATTTATGGGCATTTTGAATAAACAATAGGAGCAAAAAGCAGTAAAGCAATAGCTCACCTTAACAGTTGTCAATTTCCATGTAGAATCTTTTATCACTAGCTAGTACTACAGGATATTGCATGGCACACTAACCTCAAAATACTTTTTTGATTAACTGTGCAACAGAAAGCCATACTAGTTATAGCTTTATCTTTTTTGTATGGCATTTGCCTACTTAATCAATGGACATGACCAACCTTAAAATACATCATTACATTATTACATTTATTGATCATTTTGTTTGCAGATAAAGTGTTCATTATATACCAACTAGATTCTCTATCACCTGCTATTCAGTATGTCTGTCCAGCTACTACAAATAATACTATTCAACATTGCTTATTCTTCTATGCCATACAGTCTTACATGGCTGCCTCCTGTGCAACAAACACGTTTATTTATAGAATGACAAAGGAACATGGGAAACTGTTTACATAGTACAAAAATGCAATGCCAAGGCACTGAACCTATCCCCACCTTCATAGTGTATAGATCCTGTGCCTTTACCCCAAAATGGAATCAGTGCTGAAACAAATACCATGTTTGCAAGAGCAGGGCAAGTACATTTGATGTACTGTATATAAATTACTTGAATTATAAACTGGCCATTTAATAACAAATTTGCATACATTAACTCAGCAGTAACAATATATAGATATATAAATATATGGAGATGCTAGAGATCGCACTAGCAGGTCTAAGGAGAAATAAATGGATTTTTATTTGTGGACAATCGCTGACGTTTCGGCTGATACAACAGCCTTTCTCTATATATACACACATGTCTATATATACACACACATGTATACGTTTTATGAAGACATGGGGGCAGCCATTCAAGTTGACTGTAGAGTTGACAGAGACTGTGGAGTTATTGATTCATACAAGAAACTGAAACATGGCTCCAAAGATGTAGGATTGAGCAGGGCTAAATTGAGCCAAAAAGCCCTTTACTGTACTCTAAGCTCAGTGAAAGCCTCCTTAAAGAGACACTATTCACATACCGTATGCAATAGACAAAGCTTTGTCTTAAAATCAACAAGTTAAGTATGAATCCAAATTGCCCTAGAACCAGGCATCCTATTTCAGTTTTTTTTGCGGTCATCAGTGCAGCATATTGGATCAGAGCTCCCAAGGTGTTCTGTAAACAGAACAACCAAAAGTAGAAATGAATGATTTAGGGTGGGGCTGCCAAAAATAGAAGCTGTGACTAAGCTTACTGAGTTACGCACAGTTCTTGTTCTAAATCACAATTATACAGTAGCCAACATATTCTATAATACTGGGAAAACCTGAATCTTGCCATGCAAACCAGATCGGGAAGTGTTTCTGCATGACGTGTTTCGCAGACCACACCTAGGGCCTCCTTATCTTATACTGTAGCCTGGGTCTGTGTATATTTTCAAAGAAAAGAAGTGCTGGCCATGTTAGAAGGTCAGCAATTTGTGTTACTGCTGTATGAAACAATTTGGCACTTCCCCCATGGGTTCTTTACTTCATTGTCCTAAAGAATGTGTTCTGTGCTGAACTATGACCATTAATTCTACTTAATGCAAGAAGAAGAAGATTTTCTCTCTCCTCCGTCACAGCAATTCATAACAGCAGCCTGTCAGACCAGCAAGTCATTTTATATGATGCAAGTCTGATCCCAGAGGTTGATTTCAAACAGCAATATAAAGGCCAAATACTAATAGGTTACTGTGGTCTAACTTAAGCAAACCTTGTACCTGTAACGGTCGATTGCTTAATTATCATCTTTATTTATTGGTATAGCCCATCCATTAAGCTTACCTGACCAATAAAAGCCAATTTCCCAGTGAGGGAAAAGAAAATCAAGGCATTAAACTTTGATGCACTTCTCACAAATATCAGGTATAGTACCTGCAGGGCACACTTTATATCTGTTTTACTCTATTGCTTTTTAACTAGAGTCCAATTTCTATTCTTTTTCTACCATTTTCTAGGCAAAGTCTTTGCTGTGCTACAGCTGGCTATAGGAGTTGTGTATGTGACTTCTTCAGCGGGACTGAATAAATTGTACCAGGCCACATTAGGCTGGTACAGCGGGTTCTGCTTTCTACTATTTTCCACTTTGGGATTTCTCAGCATCATTCCTGTCATGTGAGTACCGAGCTTGGATATCTCCCAAACTTCCAGAATGCTGAAGGAAAACAATAGCCAAAGTATATACAATAGTGGCCATTTAAATGCCCTGCTGCAACCCACCCCACAGCCCAACAGGGTTTAATCTATCAGCACAGATAATGATACATCTGTGGTATAGGGTCTCCAAAAGTAAAGCAGTTACTCACCACATAGGGGAAGTAGCCCAGGTGCAACACCCGGAGCTCTCAGCACAGGGAGTGGACAAACTGAAAACCAATTGGGAGCAGGCACTCAATGAAGGCAAACTTCCACCAGTACAATAGTTCAAAGTAAAGAATGTTTATTGTGTCCACAGCCTTACGCGTTTTGTGTTTTAAACACTTAATCATAGGCTCAGACAGTCTCATGTTGGCTACTCTGCAGTCCTTCTATAGGCCAGAGTACAAATATACACAGACGGAGGGCAGCAGTCACAGCATCAGTGACAACATTTAAAAGTTTAAAGTTGGGCTGTGGTGTGGGTTGAAGATACTGACATGTTCCTGACAATTATAGAAACGTGTCTGTATGGAATGACAGATTTCAGTCTGTTGGTATTAAAAATTAATACTTTAATGGGATATTAATTAATTTTGGTCCTTATTGTTTTTGTGTTCTATTTCTCAGTATTGCAGCCTGCAAGCAACATCAGAGAAATACTGCAAGCCAATGACAAGGAACTGAACCAACAAGCAATACTGTTTACAAATCATTTTATTTCTTTTTTTTTTCCATTTTAGCAAGAAAGAGAGGTATATTTATTAAAAGGCATATTCATTTTAATTGACATCCATGGATCTGTGAAAAAAGCACTTATCCATAGGGATGGGCGAATTTGACCCGTTTCGCTTCGGCAAAGATTCAGCGCCGGCGAAATGTTGCAAACGCCCATTAAAGTCTATGGGCATCAAAAAAATTTTGTCACGCAGCGAAATTGTTTTGACTCGCATCTTTTTTTTTTTTTGACGCACGCCGCCATACAAGTCTATGGGGGTAGTTTTTTTGTCGAAAGGAGGCGAAAAAATTCGCCCATCCCTTCTTATCCATAAAAAACCCATAACATCGATTGGCCCCTGGGCTGATTTTAAATGTTTTCAAAAAGTGTGCAGCCCAGGTTAGTTTACTGACTCCACCATTCAATGTTGGGAGTTTTCTGTCCAGCTATACCATTTTAATGCAATTGCATTAAGGACCTTTCATATAAACGAAGCCCACAGCCCATTTGTTGTCTGCATTACTATCAATAGCAACTAAACTGGAATACAGAGATTTGGATTGTTTGGATCCTGCCACCATGTATAAACTATTAACAGAGGGCAGGTGTCCCCATATCACTTTGTATTCCAATGTGAAGGATGTTATGTTACACTGTTACTGGCTGTGAAAATGTACCTAGGGAGAAATATTTATACAAGTATGGGATCAGTTGTCCGGAAACCAATTATCCAGAAGGCTCAGAATTACAGGAAGGCCATCTCCCAAATAAGACACATTTTTTAAAAATTTCAGGTATGAGATCCGTTATCCAAAAGCTCAGAATTACGGAATGTCCATCTCCCATAGACTCCATTATAATTAAATAATCCATATATTTAAAAAAGATTTCCCTTTTTTCTGTTATAATAAAACAGTACCTTGTACTTGATCCAAACGAAGATATAATTAATCCATATTGGAAGAAAAACCAGCCTTTTAGGTTTATTTAATGTCTACATGATTTTCTAGTAGACTTAAGGTAGGAAGATCTAAATTACGGAAAGATCCGTTAACCAGAAAACCCCAGGTCCCGAGCATTCTGGATAATAGGCCCCATACCTGAATTAATAAATCAGTAGCTTGTACTTGATCACAACTATGTGCAGACATATTTGGGCTCATTTATAAAGCTGGGGGAAGTGTGCAAAGTGCAAACAGAAAAAAAAGCTAAATATGTGCTGCAACCAATGGCACTGCCATTTATTCAGAGGGAACGTGGTAGAATGCCCCCCTAATTTCTGCATCCTTTTATGCACCATAGAGATAAAGAGCCAAAGGGCACAAGATACAGGCCTGTGACTAGTATACATATACACATATACCCTCCTCACATAGCAAATGTTTATTTCTTGCTACCATGAAAAAACAAAGCAATTTTTCAATTATTTTTATTTAAAAAAAAAAAAAACAAGCATGTACTTTAAATGTACTTTTTTTTCCTTTTTGCACATACTTGCATGAAAAAAAAATAACAAAAATATCCGACGGATGTTCCCTTTGATACACTTCATTTAAGGCCCCAGTGTAAACAAAAATAATACCCAAGACCTGGCTCCATGTGCAGATACAACAGACTGCGTTCCAATTTTCGGGATGGCAAAAAGAACATCAGATAGGGATTACTTCATGCCACATTTACCAATACAGTTCATGCTGATCCAACGTTCCTATAAACATTTTTGGAGGTAACACACACACACGCATACACACATAAAGGAAAAGAATGGATCCCTAGTTAGATGTGCACAGGAAAAAAGTTGGCCACAGATAGTGGAGATAAACTGTATAGAAAACAGGTACTTCTGGAAATCCACTCAGAGTAACATGGCATCATAATAAGATTTTTAAATTGCACTCAGCAGGTTCTTTACAATAGTTGAGGGGTGTTTAGTGTTTAGTAATAGAGAAAAGAAAGGCTTCTCCAGATGGTCCTGTTTGCCATATAAAGTAGAGGCTCTTCCTTATAGATTATGGAGAATGCTGTTGCTGGTGGAGTTGAGGATCAACCGTCGACAGTCATTGGGTTTGCAAGTTCCACAGCTGGTGTCAGCCCTAGTAACTCAAACACAACATAGCGTGTCCTTTCAATTAAACAATGTTCACTTTGGTTCCTGTTTTTCTTGTAAAAGTGGTATAATGGACTCCCAGGCTGTAAGGCACTGTTAGAATGGAAAAAGAGTGGATTAATTCACTTATGCATGCAAGATTTACATCCGGTCATGTATCTATCTATCTATCTATCTATCATAATCTATCCATCTATCATAATCTATCATAATCTATCATAATCTATCTATCTATCTATCATAATCTATCTATCTATCATAATCTATCTATCTATCATAATCTATCTATCATAATCTATCTATCATAATCTATCTATCTATCTATCTATCATAATCTATCTATCTATCATAATCTATCTATCTATCTATCATAATCTATCTATCTATCTATCTATCTATCTATCTATCTATCTAAATCTATCTATCTATCTAAATCTATCTATCATAATCTATCTATCTATCATAATCTATCTATCTATCTATCATAATCTATCTATCTATCTATCATAATCTATCTATCTATCTATCTATCATAATCTATCATAATCTATCTATCATAATCTATCTATCTATCATAATCTATCTATCTATCCATCATAATCTATCTATCTATCTATCATAATCTATCTATCTATCTATCTATCTATCATAATCTATCTATCATAATCTATCTATCATAATCTATCTATCATAATCTATCTATCATAATCTATCTATCATAATCTATCTATCATAATCTATCATAATCTATCTATCATAATCTATCTATCTATCATAATCTATCTATCTATCATAATCTATCATAATCTATCATAATCTATCATAATCTATCTATCATAATCTATCTATCTATCATAATCTATCTATCATAATCTATCTATCATAATCTATCATAATCTATCTATCTATCATAATCTATCATAATCTATCTATCATAATCTATCTATCATAATCTATCTATCTATCTATCATAATCTATCTATCATAATCTATCTATCTATCATAATCTATCTATCATAATCTATCTATCATAATCTATCATAATCTATCTATCATAATCTATCTATCTATCTATCATAATCTATCTATCATAATCTATCATAATCTATCTATCTATCATAATCTATCTATCTATCCATCATAATCTATCTATCTATCATAATCTATCTATCTATCTATCTATCATAATCCATCTATCATAATCTATCTATCATAATCTATCTATCATAATCTATCTATCATAATCTATCATAATCTATCTATCATAATCTATCTATCTATCATAATCTATCATAATCTATCTATCATAATCTATCTATCTATCATAATCTATCTATCATAATCTATCTATCATAATCTATCTATCTATCATAATATATCTATCTATCATAATCTATCATAATCTATCATAATCTATCATAATCTATCTATCTATCATAATCTATCTATCATAATCTATCTATCATAATCTATCTATCATAATCTATCATAATCTATCTATCTATCATAATCTATCTATCATAATCTATCTATCATAATCTATCTATCATAATCTATCTATCTATCTATCATAATCTATCTATCATAATCTATCTATCTATCATAATCTATCTATCATAATCTATCTATCATAATCTATCATAATCTATCTATCATAATCTATCTATCTATCTATCATAATCTATCTATCTATCTATCATAATCTATCTATCTATCATAATCTATCTATCTATCTATCATAATCTATCTATCTATCTATCATAATCTATCTATCTATCTATCATAATCTATCTATCATAATCTATCTATCTATCATAATCTATCATAATCTATCTATCATAATCTATCTATCATAATCTATCATAATCTATCATAATCTATCTATCATAATCTATCTATCTATCATAATCTATCTATCATAATCTATCTATCATAATCTATCATAATCTATCTATCTATCTATCATAATCTATCTATCATAATCTATCTATCATAATCTATCATAATCTATCTATCATAATCTATCTATCTATCATAATCTATCTATCTATCATAATCTATCTATCTATCTATCATAATCTATCTATCTATCATAATCTATCTATCATAATCTATCATAATCTATCATAATCTATCATAATCTATCATAATCTATCTATCATAATCTATCTATCTATCATAATCTATCTATCTATCTATCATAATCTATCTATCATCTATCATTCATAATCTATCTATCTATCATAATCTATCTATCTATCTATCATAATCTATCTATCTATCTATCTATCTATCATAATCTATCTATCTATCTATCATAATCTATCATAATCTATCTATCATAATCTATCATAATCTATCTATCATAATCTATCTATCATAATCTATCTATCATAATCTATCTATCATAATCTATCTATCATAATCTATCTATCATAATCTATCATAATCTATCTATCATAATCTATCTATCATAATCTATCATAATCTATCATAATCTATCTATCTATCTATCTATCATAATCTATCTATCATAATCTATCATAATCTATCTATCATAATCTATCTATCATAATCTATCTATCATAATCTATCTATCATAATCTATCTATCATAATCTAGATATCATAATCAATCTATCATAATCTATCTATCTATCTATCATAATCTATCTATCATAATCTGTCTATCATAATCTATCTATCTATCATAATCTATCTATCTATCATAATCTATCTATCTATCATAATCTATCATAATCTATCTATCATAATCTATCATAATCTATCTATCATAATCTATCTATCTATCTATCATAATCTATCTATCTATCATAATCTATCTATCATAATCTATCATAATCTATCTATCATAATCTATCTATCTAAATATCTATCTATCTATCATAATCTATCATTATCTATCTATCATAATCTATCTATCTATCTATCATAATCTATCTATCTATCTATCATAATCTATCTATCATAATCTATCTATCATAATCTATCATAATCTATCTATCATAATCTATCTATCATAATCTATCTATCTATCATAATCTATCTATCTATCATAATCTATCTATCTATCATAATCTATCTATCATAATCTATCTATCTATCATAATCTATCTATCTATCATAATCTATCTATCTATCATAATCTATCTATCATAATCTATCTATCATAATCTATCTATCATAATCTATCTATCATAATCTATCTATCTATCGATCATAATCTATCTATCTATCTATCATAATCTATCTATCTATCTATCATAATCTATCCATCTATCATAATCTATCTATCTATCTATCTATCATAATCTATCTATCTATCATAATCTATCATAATCTATCTATCATAATCTATCTATCTATCATAATCTATCATAATCTATCTATCATAATCTATCTATCATAATCTATCTATCATAATCTATCATAATCTATCTATCATAATCTATCATAATCTATCATAATCTATCTATCTATCATAATCTATCTATCATAATCTATCTATCATAATCTATCTATCTATCATAATCTATCTATCTATCATAATCTATCTATCTATCTATCATAATCTATCTATCATAATCTATCTATCTAAATATCTATCTATCTATCATAATCTATCATAATCTATCTATCTATCATAATCTATCTATCATAATCTATCTATCTATCTATCATAATCTATCTATCATAATCTATCTATCTATCTATCATAATCTATCTATCTATCTATCATAATCTATCATAATATATCTATCTATCTATCATAATATATCTATCTATCATAATCTATCTATCATAATCTATCTATCTATCTATCTATCATAATCTATCTATCTATCTATCATAATCTATCATAATCTATCATAATCTATCTATCTATCATAATCTATCTATCATAATCTATCTATCATAATCTATCTATCATAATCTATCTATGCTCATGGGAGCCTTGGTAATTTACAATTTCATGTAATGGGAGATATTGTATTCATTATGTAACCTCATCTTTCCAACTCGTGCAGAAGTGTACCAGTACCTGCACTATGATTGGCACTACTTGTGGAGGCCAGGTGGGATATTGTGAGTCTGGGAATAATCTAAAAAGGGTGAAAGTATGGTTGGGAGCAATACACAGCAGGGGTAATTAATTGGTGGAGATAAATTGAGGCAAAGAGTAATATAAAGTGTGTGAAAGCAAATGGTGGGGGATTTCTGTAAGGGCTTTAGGACACGGGCAGATTCGGGGAGATTTAGTCGCCTGGCAACTAATCACCTCTTCTTCGGGACGACAATCTCCCCGATCTGCCTCCCCCCTGCTGAAATGAAAAAATTGCCTGTGGCAATGCACTCTAACTGGTACAGCAAGCTGTACCAATTAAACTAACAAAAGTTTATTCTAATTTCATGTTGTGCTGAATTCTGCCACCTTCTGGTGGTCTTCAAAATTGTGATTATTATTCAAACCATAATTTTTAATTGTGAATAAGGATCAGATAAAAGAAGTAAAATAATATTTGTGAGCAGCCAACATGGACCATTTACGGTAAATAATGGCTGCTGCCAGAAAATATTCTGCAAAACTGGTATAATCATTGAGAAAAATCAACCATTTTATTTTAAAGAAATAGCTGAAAAGTGCCAGGGACAGTCCTCCGCTAGTTCTGTATTGGCAAGTAAAAATTCCGACACACACATATATAATCACGTGTGCTCACAGAGAAATAACAGTTAGGCTAAAAACGCAGAGTTGGCTAAATGCACACTAGATTTGAGAGGGAAAAAATGCAGTGGAAACGTGAAATGTGAACGTGAATATACTCAAGAAAATTCTTCAGAACCATGAAAAGTTGCAATTAATAAAGACGAAAATTGATGGAAAAAAAACTGCAAGTAAGAGCTGGTGAGGTTCAACTAAAGTCAATGGGAATAGTTTCTAACAGGTTTTATTTATTTTTTAGCCTCATTCAAAGTGAGTTGTCCCCAAAAGTCTCAGCAGCACAGAAGATGCAACTGCACCAGGGCCTGCCAGAAATGCTGCCACTCGCTGAGGATGGTGGGTGCAGATTCACATACATTCACAAGTGCACGGGTTTTAGTTATGCTAAAATTAGCGGGTGATGCATTTACTTAGTCTTGCCTCCCTTAAGGTGGCCATAAATGGGCCGATAAAAGTCGGCAGCTTATTGGACCGTGTATGGGGCCCCCCAACGGGCTTCTCCGATCGATATCTGGCCAAAAGTTGGGCAGATGTCATTCGGACAGGACTAAAAATCCCACCGGAACGCGGCCACATTTGTTCGTTGATGAGGTCCGACCACCCATTACCCTTTGTTATGATCCAATCGTTTGGCTAGGGCCCAAGATCGGATCAGTCTGATATCGCCCACCTCAAAGCGAGCATATCTGGCAGAGATCCACTTGTTTGGCAACATCGCCAAACGAGCAAATCTCTCTGTGTATGGCCACCTTTAGGGTCTCAGTTGCCTTTCTTCATGAAGAGGGACTTTACTAGTGGGAAAGCATTTAGAGGAGATTAGTCAACCACAGAAAAAGAGCAGAATTGTCCAGGGAAACTAATCTCCTCATGTGTCATTGCCCTTAATAAGGCTAGCCTAAAACCCCATCTGCCATTGTGAATACACGGCTGCCAGTTAAATTGTAGGCAGGTTATATAAACACTAGTAGCTTTGAACCTTGTTGTAGCTAAAAAATAAAAAAAAAAAAAAAAGGCTAAAATTTGGTGGAGGGGTATGGAAACCAACTGATCCTTGACCAAACCAAGCATAATTTTACTCTTGAAGTCCAATCATACTGGGCCATTCAATTTGATGAGAAAAAGAATTCAAAGGGGAAACCCAGCATATTTTGATACTGTATAAGGCACGGCCAATTGTCACCTACCTTCTCATAGTATTGGATGTTTTTGTCAGCCATTCCCATAAGCATCTGCCGGAAGTCTTGCCTCTTGTTATTCTGCCACCGGTCCATGTCTGCTTTCAAATCTGCATTAAAACATTCTACCTTGTCCTGGCACTTCTCTACATCTGTTGGCACCTACAAAGGTTCAGATTGCACAACCTAATTGTAATTTTCATTAAATCATGGATAAAGAAGCCTTTGTTTAAATTAAAATGTAATGCTGCCTAGTGAAAATGAGATTCTAGTTAAAATTTCATCTTACAATAAATATTTTTTTTTATAGTTTTTAAAGTGAATGCATTTGTCTCTTTAGACACTGCTTTTGAGACTCTAGAAACAATCTTTCTTCTAGCTAAGACTACGTTTCTCACAATGCCTTGCATGCTTTTTCCACATGTCTTTTAATCAGCTGGCTTATGCTACATTGTTTCAATAGTCTGGAACCAGCAGTGCAGATAACAGCAAAAAAAAAATCACAAAAAAAAATGTTTAATGAATGTAAACTGGAAAATTACTTAGAATTATATTTTCATACATTAGGCAAAATGTTTTTAGGTTTTAAATGTATTTAAGCCCTTATGACTACATGCCCTGTATCCTGTCTCCAGCACTGCATATTTATATGGAGTGCAAAACAAATATATTGCAGAATAATAGCTTCCATAGCTACTTTTTATATCATTTGGTGTTCAAAGCTTGGCAAAGGTATAACATAATGTAGGGGGTTATGTGCACAAAACGTTGCTTGCAAACATGTGTATCTGTAAATATACAGTGGTGTGCAAAACTATTTGCCCCTTCCTGATTTCTTATTCTTTTGCATGTTTGTCACACAAAATGTTTCTGATCATCAAACACATTTAACTATTAGTCAAAGATAACACAAGTAAACACAAAATGCAGTTTTTAAATGAGGGTTTTTATTATTTAGGGAGAAAAGAAATCCAAATCTACATTTTCATGTGTGAAAAAGTAATTGCCCCCTGAACCCAATAACTGGTTGGGCCACCCTTAGCAGCAATAACTGCAATCAAGCGTTTGCGATAACTTGCAACGAGTCTTTTACATCGCTCTGGAGGAATTTTGGCCCACTCATCTTTGCAGAATTGTTGTAATTCAGCTTTATTTGAGGGTTTTCTAGCATGAACCGCCTTTTTAAGGTCATGCCACAACATCTCAATAGGATTCAGGTCAGGACTTTGACTAGGCCACTCTTAAGTCTTCATTTTGTTTTTCTTCAGCCATTCAGAGGTGGATTTGCTGGTGTGTTTTGGGTCATTGTCCTGCTGCAGCACCCAAGATCGCTTCAGCTTGAGATGACGAACAGATGGCCGGACATTCTCCTTCAGGATTTTTTGGTAGACAGTAGAATTCATGGTTCCATCTATCACAGCAAGTCTTCCAGGTCCTGAAGCAGCAAAACAACCCAGACCATCACACTACCACCACCATATTTTACTGTTGGTATGATGTTCTTTTTCTGAAATGCTGTGTTACTTTTACGCCAGATGTAACGGGACGCGCACCTTCCAAAAAGTTCAACTTTTGTCTCGTCGGTCCACAAGGTATTTTCCCAAAAGTCTTGGCAATCATTGAGATGTTTTTTAGCAAAATTGAGACGAGCCTTAATGTTCTTTTTGCTTAAAAGTGGTTTGCGCCTTGGAAATCTGCCATGCAGGCCGTTTTTGCCCAGTCTCTTTCTTATGGTGGAGTCGTGAACACTGACCTTAATTGAGGCAAGTGAGGCCTGCAGTTCTTTAGATGTTGTCCTGGGGACTTTTGTGGCCTCTCGGATGAGTTGTCTCTGCGCTCTTGGGGTAATTTTGGTCGGCCGGCCACTCCTGGGAAGGTTCACCACTGTTCCATGTTTTTGCCATTTGTGGATAATGGCTCTCACTGTGGTTCGCTGGAGTACCAAAGCTTTAGAAATGGCTTTATAACCTTTGAAATTGAACTCAGGTGTGATAAACCACAGTTAAGTTATTTTTTAACAAGGGGGGCAATCACTTTTTCACACAGGCCCATGTAGATTTGGAGTTTTTTTTCTCCCTTAATAACGTAAACCTTCATTTAAAAACTGCATTTTGTGTTCAATTATGTTATCTTTGACTAATAGTTAACGGTTTTTGATGAGCAGAAACATTTAAGTGTGACAAACATGCAAAAGAATAAGAAATCAGGAAGGGGGCAAACAGTTTTGCACACCAATGTAGGCATGAACACCACTACAGTTAAGTTGGCCATATGTGAAACCAATAGTTTTGTTTAGTATAGGCCTGATTATCCACAGCCTTAGTTCTATTTATTAGGAGCTCTATATGCCCCAACACTCTATCTTCTTATACAAGTCCCCAGCTCCTTGCTGCTTCCATACATAAGTATCTACTAACCTATAAACACAGATCCAAGAAGGATCTAGGGAAGTACAGGTATAGGACCTGTTATCCAGAAAGCTTCAAATTACAGGAAAGCTCCAAATTACGGGAAGGCTCCATTATAAGCAAATTGCCCCTGTGCATTTGTGCACCATGTAGTGCAAAAGAACACATTTTGCTAAGATCAGAATGGTACAACAACTATAAGGAAGAAACAAATTGTTTAACATCAGATGACCAGTTGTGGGCTCACCGTAGATCGCTCTTCTCTCTTCAAGGCAGCAGCCTCTGCTTTGGCCTCATACTCTGCTTGTACTTGATCCCTTTTCTTTAAAACCGCCTAAAGAAGAAGAGCAAATGCACTTATTGGTTTAGCAAGTATACTTCTTATATTTCATTTTAGGCATTCAGTTATGAGATGCTGTACAGGCAAGTCATCTAAAATTCTCTTACGGCTTTCAGACAGCTTGATCAGTGTTATGATAATGTGAGGCTCTATGGAATGTCATCCTTTAAAAAGAGAATATTGTTTGGGAACAAGGAAGGCAATATTCCCAAGCAGTTTCATTCAACCCTGTTCCAGAATCACCTATTAAAGCACAAGGAAATTAAAAAAACAACGGACAGCGCAAATTTGTCAGGCATCTCCAATGGGAAAAGCCACTAACCTTCTCCCTGCGTCGCTGGGGAAGGGGATGGAGTAGAAAGTGGGGGCAGTGACAGGGCCCCGGGGGCCACTTTACCCCCCCCCGCTCCACTCGTTACCATGGGGCTGTGGATCAATTGGGGAAGGAGCAATCAGCTTGAAAAACCGTCTCCGATTGAAAGTGCTGCAGAGCGTAGTTTCTTTGTTCTGTGGCACTTAAAGGGGTTGTTCACCTTTGAGTTAGCTTTCTATGTGATGTAGAACATGATATTCCGAGACAATTTGCAATTGGTTTTAATTTTTTATTATTAATTCTTTATATTATTATTAATTCTAATTTTTTTATTTATTATTCACGGTTTTTGAGTTGTTTCACTTTTTATTCAGCAGCTCTCCAGTTTGCAGTTCCAGCCATCTGGCTGCTAAGGTGCAAATGACCCTAGCAACCATGCACTGATTTCAATAAGAGACTGGAATATGAATAGGAGAGGCCTGAATAGAAAGAGGAGTAATAAAAAGTAGCAATAAAAATAAATGTCCAGCCTTACAGAGCATTTGTGTTTAGATGGGGTCAGTGAACCCCATTTGAAAGCTGGAAAGAATCAGAAGAAGATGGCAAATAATTAAAAAAAAAAAAAAAAACTATACAAAATAAATAATGAAGACCAATTGAAATGCTGCCTAGGATAGGCCATTCTATAACATATTAAAAATTAATTCAAAAAACATTAGCAAAGTAAACAGAACAAACTTTCTTCCTACTAAGCACTTTGTAAGGTATGTTTTCTAGCTAGAACATTTAAGTTGTTAACTATCTAGCAATATTTGCTTGCTTATCCTTTATGTCAAGCTGCAACTGCTGGAAAAATATTTTTGTTGTATATTTGCATTCACATTAACTGGAACTCCATGTATTTTGGGCAAGGAAAAATACTTGTGCCAAAGCTTACATGTTTAGTGTACTATGGAGTTTAGTTAAAGAGATACAGCTAACTACAAACCACAGCAGTTTTTGACTGAAAAACCAACCATACAAGACCTACAAGTCTGAGGTCAATGCATTTTATTAGAACTTTGCTAAATATCATAGAACCCTGTATATTGCATATGGAAGTAAAATGAAAGTATGATAGGCCTCTTTTTTGAGAACATTCATAAATAAATTATCTACTGAAATATTATTATCAGCAAGCACACAAAGCAAATACATCTCCATTCCAACACTAAGGGGTCCGTTTACTAAAGTGTGGTAAAAATATACGCACAAAATAGACAAATTTGTCGGCGAATGTGTTTTCGCCAGTTTACTAACCTGCGGTAAATATAAATTTGCAAATTTTCTTGCGCAACAATATGTTTTCGTCAGTTATCGCATTTGCTGAAAATAACACTACATACACATTAATGCCTGGTTTACTAAACAGTGAAAGGTACCAAAGACAAAATTAATGCCAGAATATTCACAAAATGTTCTATATAGATGGCGGTAATTCATTTTTTCGCCAGAAAATGCTCAAGGGGACAGGAAATATCCCATAACACCTTGTTTTACCCATCATTCTGTTCCTGTTGCCATTCCTGACAGGAGAAGAGAGAAGTGACAGGATAAAGATGTTTTGCATCATACGAAATACGATTATTGGCTAGGAGGGAGCAAAGGCTTCGTCAGCCTAGATTAAACTACATTTATATTATGCACACAGATGTATTGGTAAATCATGTTTATGAATTGTATTTATAGGATTCTATTGGCAGGGGGTAAGTCTTGTGACTGGATGTATTGATGCAATGTGGATTCATTTGATGCATACATGTTTGATTGGGTGAAATCTGTTTACTGTGTTAATACTTTGTTGATAATATCTATAAAGTTTAGCAGTTCTGAAGATACATATCTGGCCATGAATCATGTCATTATAAATGCCATAAAACAAGACTATTTTATAGCATAAATATTTGCAACAATGTAATTTGTCGCCAGAAAATTTGCAACTTGCTAAAATTACCACTAACGTAAGCTGGTTCGTCAGCATAGTTACCGTAAGTGATCGCAATGACTGAGCGCATGGCTTTTTAGTAAACGTAGTCACTGCGAATATTCTGGCGGAAAAATATTCGCATCGATAACATGCGGAAATGTATTCCTCATTATCCTATACTTTCTTGAAATTATACCAATAATCGCTTATCAGGACCTAAGGCAGCAGTGCTGCCTTGGTTGCCCCCACACCTTCATGTTTAGAATATTAGTGTTGGGGCGGATCAAGGGGGCTGCATAACTAGCACTATTGTGTTGTCTGCACTAGAAGTCTAATTTTCCTTTTAAAAACTGGAAATTCCACTAAAAGTCATCTGAGGCGGCTTTTTGTCTCCCCTGGTAACTGGCTGCTCCATGTCACCTGAGGCAAGGTTTTCACATTGACTCATGACAGGAGTGTAGCGGCTTACGGAAAATAGAAGATAATAGTAAACTTGTAAAAAAGATATTTAGTTCAGGGGAATAGTCTAAAAAAAAAAAAGAATTACAAAAAAAATTACTTTTCTGTTTTGGCAAACAACCTCCCAGATTCACTGTTAAGTTACAGAGTGTGCTGTTCCACATGAGATGTGACATATGGGTGACAGCTAGGCTTATGTACTAAAGGAAATGGAGCTTGCAAAGCCTAGACATAGCTGGGCCACCTTTCAAACAACTAATAACAACCTTGGGAACCCTAGAAACACCATTTCCACCTACGGCTATAATGCTATCTTCTGAATATTACACTTATATTTTCTGGGACTTTGGCAGACAGTCTGGCCAACCCCCTTCCAGCACACTTACAAGGAATGGGAGGTTCTCCTCCATGAGAGCTTAGTACCTACATTTCAAAATGGTCAGTTGTTACACTGTTTATGTAATGCTTTATATTTTATTTCAAAAGGAAATGAGGATAACTAAGGGGTAGATTTATTCATTTTCGAGGGTTTTTTTGGGTCAAAACTTTTTTGGGTTAAAAAAAAAAAAAAATCTAATGATTCAAGTTTTTTTAAAAAAAACAAAAAACAAACTTGAATTGAACTGTCTAAGGGCAGAGACACGCTGCTATTTTGGGAGATTAGTCGCCCAGCGACAAATCACTTCTTCTTCGGGCAACTAATCTCCCCAAACTGCCTTCCTGCCAGCTAGAATGTAAATCTCCAACGGGATGGCACTCGGAACGCTTCATTTTCAGTGCCTCACAAGGAAACTTCGGGCGACATTGGAAAGCCATAACGATCCGAGTGCCATCCTGCCATCGATTTACATTCTAGCCGGCGGGAAGGCAGTTCGGGGAGATTAGTAGCCCAAAGAAGAAGGAGCGATTTCCCAAAATAGCAGCATGTGTCTCTGTCCTAAAGATAGCTCAAGCTCAATAACTGCAATTCTACAAAAAAATAAATAAATAAAAAGTAGTTGGTAAATTAAAAAACAAAACATTCTATCACCTTCATAGATTCAGAGTATAGCATATATTCTCTGATCACGGGCAGAAAGTCCTCTGACATGTCTTCAGTGAACTCCTCCAGTGCTGTACAGCAGTTACCAACACAGGCCGACACTCCATCCAGAGGCTCATTTAACTCCCTTTCCAGGTTGCTCCATGTGGAGTACACAGGTCCATACTCTCGAAGCTCCATTAGGTATTCTGCAATGAAAAAAAGCCAACTTTGCAAAACAGGAAATCTTAGGAAAGTTGCAGTTATTGCTTTCCTGTAATAACTTTTTAAGGTTTGCATGTTTATAATTTCTTAATCTTACTTGACACAGTTTTTAAATCGGGGTTGTTGTAACACTGTCATAGTGTTAAGGACTGAGCATTCAGAAGCTATGATAGCATTGATCCAAGATAAAATATGAGCAAATCTGGACATTTGGGAACCCTAGAAACACCATTTCCACCTACGGCTATAATGCTATCTTCTGAATATTACACTTATATTTTCTGGGACTTTGGCAGGCAGTCTGGCCAACCCCCCTCCAGCACACTTACAAGGAATGGGAGGTTCTCCTCCATGAGAGCTTAGTACCTACATTTCAAAATGGTCAGTTGTTTCACTGTTTATGTAATGCTTTATATTTTATTTCAAAAGGAAATGAGGATAACTAAGGGGTAGATTTATTCATTTTCGAGGGTTTTTTTTGGGTCAAAACTTTTTTGGGTTAAAATAAAAAAATCTAATGATTCAAGTTTTTTTAAAAAAAAACAAAAAACAAACTTGAATTTTCGAGATTACACCCCAACCCCCGTAAATACCTTGAATCCGAAAATACACCACCTAAAAGTCAACGCTATGTAGAAATCAATGGCAGTGGTCCCAGGAAACATTTGAAGAGGTTACCAGCCTGCTCAATGTTCGAGTTTCTTTCTGAGGTTTTGCCTGAAAACTCGAATGGAGAACTTTGATTTCGATCCTTTTGAGGTTTGTTGTGCCGAAAACTCGATCAATTTGAATTTTCGGGTTGCGGGACTCAAACCTGCGCACACACATTTGGATTTTTGCCATTCGAGTTTTTTTATTAAGCAAGATACTATTTCAGTTTCATGGTCATTCAAGGGTAAAAAAAAAACTAACATTCGACCTTTGATAATCAGCCACTAATGGGCAGATTTATCAAGGGTCGAAGTGAAAATTCAAATTTACAATTCGAGTTTTTTTTATGGCCAAAACTTTCAAGTTCGACTAGGGAATTATTAAAATTTGATTCAAGTTTTTTTTAAAAAAAAAAAAATTCAATATCGATTTTCGAGATTTATCATATACTGGCCCTTTAAGAACTTGAATTCAACTATTCGCCGCCTAAAACCTGCCAAAATGCTGTTTTAGTCAATGGAAGACATCCTGGGATTAATTTGGAGTTGTTTGCAGCTTTCCTGACATTCGAGCTTTTATTTCGGAGAAAAAACTCGAGTCGAGTTTTTAACACTCGAGTCGAGTGTTCGGGTCGATACCATTCACCTGAGTTTTTTTTTTTTTTTTTAATACATTTCGATTGGAAGAATTTCATGGGAGTCTTAAAAAAAAATCCCATGAAATAAAAAATTTTACCCTTTGTTAATCGGCTTTCAAGTAGAACTATATACAGTCTCTCCTCTTTCCTATTTTTTTCTTTGATTAAAATTTAAGTTTAAAAAAAAAAAAAAAATACAAATACTACAATACACTAAGATGCTGTCGTCGCTGGCACTCGTTCAAGGCGAAAAAGCTGCCCATATGTTTATGTTATGGTCATGAAAACAAGGGGAACATTAATTTAATTAAGTTATTGATCAACTGGTGTCAGTTTGTCCATAAAATGACCTACAAATGGTGACCTCTCAACATACCCACTTCCTCTTTGATAATGCGTTGTGCTATTCTGTCAATTGTGCCAAGCTTCAGTGCGAATGTGTCCAAGTAATCGGTTATGGTGGCAAATTCCACAGGACGGCTCCGGAGTTTGTAACCACTTGTCACATACCGCACAGACTCTCCCATTTTAGAAAGCAGAGTAATACCTTGTTTTTTGTGGCTGTTCAGGTCCTGTTAATGGGCAGAAAGCGCAATACATAAGGTCTTCTAAAAGAAAAAAATGGTACTTGATTACCTTGCAAACAAATCTGACCAACAGCAACTGCATATTATTAGGTATATGATTTGTAGTTACATCAAAAGCATCATCACAACAGTGTCAAGTAGCGAGGGGTAATCTTATACTTCAGTTTAACCCCCTCCCTGCTCAGGGATGCTGCTTCTGCATGTGCTAACCTTGGATGTGAGAAAGACACTAAAATGTTCATTAAAAGACAGGACTGGATGATCTGCAATCCTCTTAAGAAATTTGTCCAAAGCTTTTCTCCTGGTCTCCACAAACTCTTCAGAAAAGCGGTCAACAACTCCTTTCACCACAAATTTCTCAGGAAGTGGCTGATAGCAAAAAAAAAAAAAAAGGGGAAAAAAAAAAAGAAAAGAAAAAGTCATTATAAAAACAGCAGAAAGAAGATGCAACATGCTGACCAATATGAAATTCAAAAATTGAAACTATAACAAGAGAACCATGTATACTTATTATAAAATGGCTTTGGGAAGGGTGAAGGCTATGAAAAAGCATTGAAAGATGAAATCGGCCCTTGAGAATGGAGTCTGACAGATCTGCACTAGGAAAGCAAGTTGTATTATTCATCAGGCTGGAGTGACTGGATATCTAACATAACAGCCAGAACACTACTTCCTGCTTTGCAGCTCTTTTGGTTTCCACTGATTGGTTGCCAGGCAGTAACCAATCGTTGACGAGAGGGGGGCCACATGGGTCATAACCGTGTATAACAAATCTCGAAAAATTTGAGGGGTTTTTCCACAAAAAATTTTTTTTAAAATTTTTGCCCCAAAAAGCTTGACAAGAAAAATTTGAGTTTTAATAAATAACCCCCTCAAAGTTTGCCTGGAACTGGGGCCCTTGTTAAAGTCGAGGGTCGGATGAATTCAACCCAATATCAACAAAATTCTTCAGGATAATGTTCAAGCATCAGTCAAAAAGTTGAAGTTATGCACGGGTTGGATATTCCAACAAGACAGTGACCCTAAACACACTTCGAAATCTGCAAAGGCATTTATGCAGAGGGAGAAGTACAATATTCTGGAATGGCTGTCACAGTCCCCCGATTTGAATATTATCGAAAATCCATGGGATGATTTGAAGAAGGTTGTCCATGATTGACAGCCGTCAAATTTAAGTGAACTGGAGAGATTTTGTATGGACCAATGGTCAAAAATACCTCCATCCAGAATCTCATAAAAGGCTATAGGAGGCGTCTAGAGGCTGTTACATTTGCAAAAGGAGACTCAACTAAGTATTGATGTAATATCTCTGTTGGGTGCCCAAATGCATGCACCTGTCTAATTGTTATGATGCATATTGTATATTTTCTGTGAATCCAATAAACTTTATGTCACTGCTGAAATACTACTGTTTCCATAAGGCATGTTATATATTAAAAGGAAGTTGCTACTTTGAAAGTTCAGCCAATGATAAACAAAACTCCAAAGAATTAAGAGAGATTCCCAAACTTTTCCATGTAACTATACTGGTAATATGTTTAAGATCAAATATCTAACTAGTTGCTATTGGTTACCTACCACACCTGGGCAAAAGTTCATTTTATTACAAAAGAGGGATAGAGTGGCTTTTAGTAAAACTAATATCACATTTTTAAGACTGAGGTTCATTATAGACAGTTGTGTTCTAATGGAAACTATCAGGGATCTTTTTAACCAATGTAAGTGGTATCCATAGGTTCAAGGTTCCATCAGGATAAACCTGAATTTTGCTGATAAGGAGTATATGCAGAAAGATACAAATAAAACTAATTTTAACTACAGCAGAAATGCAACCAACGGGGAGGGAGCACAAGCATTTTTTCATACTACCTACGGGAATTAAGTGGGTGGGTTGGGTTTCTTCAAGTTTATTCCTCAGCCAATCAAAATCTTGGTACCTTCGGCGTACCGAATACTCTGGCAGATCAAATTCTGTCCGTGTTGTCTAAACAAGAGAGAGAGAAAGAGAGAGAGAGAAAACATATGCATGTATTAATCAATATAACAATGAATAAACGAGAATACCTTTAGGTTGACTAAAGCATGCCCTTGTAACAGAAAAACATGGAAGGCAGATACATTGAACAGCTTCTGAATTAGTTAACGTTGACTATCATTCCTCTCTCCCACCAGCAGAAATGTCTGGCAGAGAAAATCACCTGAAAGCACCCTGAAGTGCTTGGCTATTGCTGAAACCAGGTTGGAGAGTGTCAGCTAAATCTGACACATTCCCTGGAGAACACTGCAGGATTCTCCTAATGAAACTCTGTGGTTGCACATGGAGAAAACAGAACTGATGAACACAAAAATCACAATTCGGCACCACAATTATTGGAGGCAGTGGATTTCCTGCTGTTTTAATCTCTACTACAAATCCCATTATACCATAACTGTAATTTTAAATTATAAAATGCAAATGAGAACTGATTGAATATAATCCACATATAAATCACCTTGAATAAATGTTTTGGCCAAGGCAATAGTTGCTAGTGTTTTTGGTCTCATTTTATACACAATACATTACGACAGGGGCTCGGAGGGCCTAACACATTCATTCTTGATGGAAACTATGCAAAAAGGTCTCTAGCAAATAGGCACACTTAGGTCTGTCAATATTTGACCATTCCTCTTTATACAGCTGGTCAGGTTCACTGGGCCATCTCACAGCAATTACTTTTCTTCAAGAACTTGAGGGGATCAAGCTTGGTGCAGGGTCTGTTGGAAACGTGTTATCCAGAAAGTTCCAAATTACAGAAAAGCCATCTCCCATAGACGTTCCCATATCACGCTTTTAAAAATGATTTTGTTTTTCTCTGTGATAATAAAATAGTACCTTGTACTTGATCCAAACTAACATACAATTAATCCTTATTGATTTGGGAACAATAATATTGAGTTTAATTAATGTTTAAATTATTAGCAGATTTAAGGTAGCCAAATTATGGCAGGATCCCTTTTCTGGACAACCCCAGGTCCCAAGCATCGTGGATGCCAGGTCCCATAACTGTACTGGAACTGGTATACCTGTACTGGAACCACCAGACAAAAAATTGAATTCCAAACTGGAAGCTTCAAAATAGACAAAGTTTTTCTTTAGAAAACATTTGTTTAAAAAGTGATCAAGGGAAAAGGGTGCTGCTTGTGTTTCTATACAGCAACACAAGCACAATGTGAGTCACATTAAAAATATCACAGTATTCAGTCTTCTTGTTAGGGAGTGTTGGGGGCAACTTGTTCTAGTGAGCAGAGTGGCAGCCAAAAAGAAGGCAGCATTCTCAACGTAAAGCGCCTGCCTACTTCACAGGTAGGATGGTGAGGGTAAGATAAAAACTGGTTTTATTTTAAAAACCCTACAGAAACAGATATTGATGTCATATTACAAAGTGGCTTGTTTTATTCTTTAGTTGAAAAGAAAACCGAACATTTTTATCTGATCTCCATTAGGAATACTTTGGCTCGCGGTCGATGGTACATGTGGAAGAAAACGTAGCTGGAAGTATATAAACGTCTCTCAAGTCTGATTTTTTTTGGCATGCAGAGAGGAAAAAGGATTAGCTAGCCTATGAGACGGAACCAACAGAAAACAGGCAGGAGTAATTTACTTGCACATCTAGGAATAAATGAATGGGAAAAAACCCAAAACACATTGAAGAAATAGGCTGGAAAACTATTTCCTATAGCTTAAGGCCTTTTTCTGCTGCCATGGTAGCAGCTGAGGTTATTTTTGAAGTTGGTTTGTTAAATGAAACTTTATGAGTGTCCTAGCACTTTCCTGTTTGCTTGGGGGTAGACATTTGCAGATTCTCATGTTCTATGAACTTACTATTTGCATTTTAGTCAATTGGAGAAAGAAGTAGATGAAAGAGTCAGGCAATATCGGTAATCAGTCTACACAAAACACAATTTATTTACTAGTATCATATATTATTATATTAAAAATTAATAAAATGAATACTTACCTAAGCCCTATCTAACAGTCCTAGGTAAAATGGCCTACACCAATGCTCAACATGCTAGGGCAGGGGTCAGCAACCTTTACTATCAAAAGAGCCATTTTGCCCCCCTCGTCCACTAAAGAAAAATAGTCTGGAGCCGCAAAACATAACGCAGTTTATAAACTTTTAAAAGTTGTAACCTTTTTTTAATTTCAACTGTTACAACAACAGAATACAACAAACAGAAGTGCAGTGTGTATGTGTAGGCCGACTTTGAAATAAATTAAACACTGAATAGCCCTATTAAATGCAAGTGTTCTCATCTGTTTAATGTAAATTCTGTTTCTGAAGCTCCATGCTGATCTTCCCTCTCTTGTCTTGAGTTTGTGACCGCTGTAAGGACCATGATGAATCATCTTGCTACGGCTCGGTCTTGCCGGTCACTCCTGGGACGTCTATACAGCCCTCACACCTGCTGGCGGCTTCCCGGTCTCACACTCAAGAAGCCGCCAGCAGATGCAGGAGCACCTAGACCACATCAGGCCCGGACTGGCAATCTGTGGGTTCTGGCAAATGCCAGAGGGGCTGCTATAAGGTGCCATAGAAAGTCAGTATTTAGTGGGCTGGTGTGGGCCTCTATGTACCTGAAATGCCAGGGCCTATTTTAATTCTCAGTCTGGACCTGGACGACATGACAGGCAAAGCCGCAAGACCAAGCCGCAGCAAGCAGGATGAAGAGCCGCATGAGGCTCCAGAGCCGCGGGTTGCCTACCCCTGTGCTAGGGGCATACTGGTTGGTTATTTCCAAGGATACCTTGTTTCCCCAGCCAGTCATTGTTCAATAAATTGCACCCAGTACACATTATAGTCTTTTGCTTGTTTGGGTCAACCTACAGAGTTGTTCAAAGTCAAGCGATGGGAACTAGGACTGCAGCAAAAACTGAATAAACATTTGTATCATGCTTGTGTAATTCTAGGGAGGCTGCAGATATAGTGCAAGCCTGCTAAGCCCTTCTGAAAATTGTCTTGCAGCATTTAACTTCTGTTAGTAAAGTCGCCCCTCTAGCTCCAGCTCAGGCAATGCAGATTTCATTAAATTTGGTCTTCTAAAAGATCCACAGGAAGGAAGGTGGTTTCATCTTTTGCTACAGTAAGACGAATATCGTTGGAATCCACTGCTCTGGTTTCGGCATTTCAACAATAATGCTACAGCTGTATGCCCTAATGATCCATCCCATGACAGTCTGCATAAATTGAGGCCCCTTATATATAGCCTGTCTGAGTACTTCGCTGCAGTGTACATCCCCAACCAAAACATCTGTATTGACGAGACCCTTATCCTCTTCAAAGGGTGCATTCACTTTCGTCGGTACATCCCAAGCAAACGTGCGACATGGGATCAAATTTTATAAAGTGTGTGAAAGCAGCATGGAGTACACCCGCTATTTTTTGATTTACGAAGGAAAGTACAATTAGACCAACCTGGTTGTCCCCATGTCAGTGGCAAAATTGTATACGAGATCATCTCTCCACTACTGGGCCAAGGTTTCCACTTATATGAGAATATAGAAAAAATGTGTTTATGCTGACAACAATTCACGATGAGTCAGTAATTGCAAAACAGAGAGCTGGTAAGCCGCCAAATTCTAAGCCATAAACTTTTATGAAGACCTGCGTCTACAATTCTGCATGTAGGAAAGCAAGTATGGTGCCTCTGAATATCTGCATGTGTGCACTTTCAATGAATATATAGTTTGTGGGGGTATTTTACAGGTAAGGGGGGTGTTTAGACTGAAAAACGGCAAAGTGTGCACAGCCCCGAATTTAGCTATTGCCCCTGTTTTAGGGTGTTTGATGGCCCTGTCTTTAGGTGCACCCATAAATGTGGGGTATTTTTTTGGTATAAATTGATATTTAGCAGGTTTTTTTTAGTTGTCATGGCAATTCTGTGAAGAAATCTAACTGGATTCTTTCCCTCCCTTTTCAGGCCAAACTGCAAAGTCTAGCTGAAGGTGTGCACTTTCAATGAATATAAAGTTTATAGGGATATTTTACAGGTAATGGGAGTGTTTAGACTAAAAAAATGTAAGGTCGTGCACTTAGTGCGCAGCCACAAATTTAGTGATTGCCCCTGGTTTGGGGTGTTTTGTTTGGGTGCAACCATACATGAGGAGTATCATTTTGTTCACAGCAATTACATATTCCAGACTGATGTTTAGCAGGTTTTTTAAGTTATGGCAATTTTGGGGAGAAATCCAACTTTGATTTTTTTTTTTTGTTCAAGGATTGCATCACTGATTAGTTGCAGGTGTGCACTTTCAAGGAATATATAGTTTGTGGGGGGTATTTTTAATGGTAAGGTGGGGTTTATTCTGAAGAACTGCAAGGTGTGCACTTAAAGCTCAGCCTCAATTTTTCCAGCTGAAATTGATAAGTATTGCCCCTGTTTTGGGGTGTTTGGAGGCCATGTCTTTAGGTGCACCCATACAATGTGGGGTATTGTTTTTCCAGGGAGAACTTTTTTCTTTCTTATTTGGCTTAATTGAAGATTTTTATTGGAGATTTTTTCTCAAGTTAACTTTTGCCTTTGTGACTGTGATGGTGTTTCAGATGTTTTTTTTTTTTTAAAAAAAAACTTTAAAAATATTATTGAGTTTTATGGTGGTCTGTATGATGGCAACTGCATTTGGAGCAAAAACTATACAACAACTAAAAACCTAGAAGTATAGGGTTTCTAAAAATACCTAACTGGGGGGGGGGGGTTCACTTCTATCATAAGATATACCACATAAACATAAACCCAGAGATGCACTAATCAGTTTCAATGTAAAATTGTACAAAACGTTGTTTTATTATGGGGGTGTATTGTGGACTAGAAAGGTGGGATACCAATACATATTTGGTATCGTTGGATTCAGCAGAATCAGGGCTTTTACAAACAGTAAAATCAGTAAATGCAATGTTTCTTAGAAAAAAAAGACAAAATACTATTTCACTCAAAATTTTTATTACATCTCCAGAAAAAGTACAGAATTTTGTTAAAGTGCTCAAGCCCAATTCATTCCGAAAAAAAACCCCCAAATACATAATTTGCCATATTTTTATGTCGGTTTTCATGTCAAAAAACATAAGTAAATGTAATATTGCTTGGCAGTAGATGTTCTCTTTTAATCGGCTGGCAGTGAAAGGGTTAACCCAACCCAAAAAAAAAACAAAAAAAAAAAAACAATTTAAAACAATTCATTATTGAATAATACAATGCTGCTTTACTGAAAGACTTGATTTATCTGGACTGAAAAAAAGTCAACACTTTCCCCAATATCCATGTCTAAATTATATATCAGGACACAGCGAAAGAATGTTTCATCATACAGTATATCTATTTAACACAACTTACACATTTATAGAATGACCAAGTTATTAGCCACCAAAACAGCTTTCAAAGCTCAAAGGCTGGCCTTTTAAACAAAGAATGACAATACAAATAACATGTAGGTGGTGTTACATTGCAGAAGTAGATAAAGTGGTTTCAACCAAGCACCGTGAGTCATTCAGTAACACACCTATCAAATAGAATAGGGATAGAAAGAGCAACACAGTTTTGCACAAGCAAGGAATGGCTGCTGGCCAGTGGTTCCTCAGTGATCAAATAAAGCACCTGGACAAGGTTTTTTCATATTGAAGTCAAGTAGATGTCTAAGGGCTGGGATGGCTGGGATGGTTGGGTGACCATCAAGAATCAAACTTTGAGAACAAGCTAGGGTGGGTTGGTTGAGATTTCAATTCATAAACAATGCATACAGCATTACACTAGATAGGTTCATTTATTAACACTTGGTAATTACAGTACAGCACTCATTACAGTAACCCATAGAAACCAGAGACCAGATTTCAGTATAGAACTTGCAGCAGAAGTATCAATGCCAATGGCCTATAGGTTGATATGGGTAATTACAGTAAAGTAAAAGTGCCCAGTGTTCATAAAGGAGTCCTACTAAAGAAAAATTGAGACATCAGTTTTCATTGCTGGCCATAGTCAAAAGCTGAACACTAGTAGAGTAATGATAGCGCAGCCTTGCTATTTTAACCCATTACACTGACCCTTTTTAGGACATCATGAGCGGTGTCACTAGCCAATGGATAGCAAATTATTTAAAAAGAAAAACTGGCAGAGCATTTACATACATAGTTACATAGTTAAATTGGGTTGAAAAAAGACACAGTCCATCAAGTTCAACCCAAAACCCAGCATCCATACATACACTCCTCTCTACTTTTAATTAAATTCTATATACCCATACTAACTATAGAGCTTAGTATCACAATAGCCTTTGATATTATGTCTGTCCAAAAAATCATCCAAGCCATTCTTAAAGGCATTAACTGAATCAGCCATCACAACATCACCCGGCAGTGCATTCCACAACCTCACTGTCCTGACTGTGAAGAATCCCCTACGTTGCTACAAATGAAAGTTCTTTTCTTCTAGACAAAGTGTTTATTTTAATAATATACAGCCTATATATATTTTTTTTAAAAAAATGTTTCAACCTCACAACCCCCATCCAGCTGTTTTGGGAAAAAGAACTGGAGAGGGATGTGTTTGGTTTCTGTTGAACATAGCACAGGAAACTCAAAATAGGGAAGGTCAGGCAGTTCCCCACTGCTGGATATGGTTCACTACAAATATTTCTACAATGCAAGCAGTGTGCAATATACATTATGTACTACAGTCAATGTATTTCAAAATGAGCGATCCTTTAAAATAACAGCACTAGCTCCATCTCTTAATAGCCATTTCTTGTCTCGCATCAAGCAACAGAATATTGTTTTCTCTGTTTTGTGTTGTTGTTGTTAAAATCAGTAACCTTTAAAAAACCTTTAAAAAGAAATAGCTATTTATTGTTACTTTGCTGTTACAGGTCGTCTCTTGAACTGGCAGCCTTGGTGGCATGACATTGGCTAAAAACAGATGAGAGACAACTGAAGGTTGGAAATGCAGTTACCGGTAATTATGCAAAGTTTTACCCAAATCATTACACTATATAAATCATGTGTGGGATTTTTAAGCCTTCTCGCTAAATTATGCATGCGTCAACAAAAAGAACAGATGTTTGTACAATCAAAGAACAACAGCAGCAGAAGTAAAGAAGCTGTATGTGCATTTATACATAATGCATAAATAGTCTGCCTTTCCAAAAATCTGCACCAGTTCTAGAAAGCATGCCATTTTCATTTAAAGGGATACTATGCCCTCACACAGCAGAACAGAATTCTAGTACAGTTTGTCTACGTTAGCATTGACGTCTTATAGTATCCTACAGCACCAGCTATAAGAAAACCCAAGTATTTGCTCCCTTCTGGCTTCGGAAATGGCATTGTAAACATAGTATGAGCCCAGTGGGTTGTGCTAAAGCCAGCCTGCAGTGAGACAGTGGCTAAAGGCCAGGCTAATGGCAATGAGACATTTTATTGTGCACACACAGACTGGAAAATTCCCTACCATAAACTATAAAGTCAACTGTGCTGATACTGCCAGTATCACATCAAAATGCTTACTGCCTATTGAAACAGAACCTGTCAGCGCGATTACCATTATATTCCATGGAAGGATATTTTGCAGCATTTTGTTGCCTTTCCACAAGTGACAATTATTGTTGTATGATTAATTATATACTCCAACACTGTATGAAATCAAATACCCTTACTTTCTTTGGGGTTACTGGTTCTTTAGAGGGTCAACTATTGTTACATAGCTTGTCTAGGTCATTACAAAATTAAAAACTGAAATTCTTTATTAAAAAAAAAAAAAAAAAGGGGGGGGGCTTGTCTAACTTTCAGTAGCATTTACATCAAATGATCATTGACTCATATTATAGGGCTAGCAATTGAGTCAAGATATTGTGTAATTGCAGAAAATATTACCAGCCTTTTGCCTCACCCGCAACATCAGTCCTAAAACATTACAAAATGCTTGACATAGACTTAATACATAATATTAGGTGTTTTGTTGCCGCAGGCAGTAAAGTCCCATTGTTGCACCATCCTGCTGTGCCTCAGCCATCCCCTTATTCTTCTATTGATGCATGTGCATAAGGGCCTGTGTACTGCCTATGTGCTGATCACAGACATACAGGTACACCTGAGCTAGTAGTCTGTAATTATCCAGCACATTTTAACTTGCACATTTAAATTGTACTATAAAAGCACTCTTGGGCCACACCAAAAGCTGCCTCCCTAGACTCAGGCTCTTGAGTGCCTATATATTAAATACAGCCCTGTGTATAAAACAATTCTAGGGATACTTAATTGATCGGCAGATAGCCAAAGCACAGCCAATGTCTGATGGCCAATATCAGTTGAAAGGTAATTTGAAAGTGTAGGACAATGCAATTCAAGGATGGCAATGGCCCCACATAAGCAAAAACTTTGGCTTATTTACAGTAGCCAGCAACATCACCCAACATGAAGACAGACTTTTAGACTTCAAGCATGATTATGTCAGAGCTTTCTAGATGCATAGTTAATGCAATCTCTACTTACTGTTTGCAAGACATGATGTATTACATTATCACATTATATTATCTAACTGAATCCACAATTAATGGTTTGAATCCTATTGTTAACCCAGGGTTAGGTTCCCAGATAATTTGAAGTTCTTATAGAGTGTTTATTTGACTGTAAAAAGAGTGTCCATTAGACTTTTATTGGTTAATCATAGAATTCCATCTGTGCATACCCACATATAACCGCTTGTGAAGCACAGTAGCATGTATCTACTGAAATAATCAATGTGGCATCTCATACTTATGCAAAGCTGCAGAAAGAGAATATCCAGGCACATTATAAACTACCGGTACCATTTATCATTTTACCAGAAATAAATGCAAATAAAAAGTGTCTCAGCTTGCTAAATATGTGTCTGAGCAAACACAGCTGCCCACACGGAAGCTTACTCATGTTCACTAGGAACGGTTTATGGCCAAATAGTATTGTTACCCCCCAACGAAGTGTGTGCTCTAGTAGAACGACAGGTGCCCTTTAACCACTGCTCAACCATGCTACCCCTATACAGTGCCTGCTTTAAACTATAAGATATTAGAAGTGAATGAAATAATCATGTCAAGTTCGTAAACCACATTCAATGATCAGTATCATTGCATAAATGGCAACTCAGATTTTTTTTTTTTTTAATTTACACCTTCACCAGGTGATCGCAGTCCTCCTACTGCTCTGCAGAAATTTATGAACAGCATCGTGGTTGTTTATCTCCTTGGTAAAGTTCTAAATCCACTAAATTCTTAAAAGAATATTTGTTATCTGCTATATAAACATGAGCTCTAAAGCGCCACGACTTTAATCGCTGCCCTACGGCTGCACAGCATCTTAATTTAAACTATATTTGAGCCTTTGGAAGGGTAACAGTACATCATGTTTTTATGCTACTGGTCCTCGACTTCTGGCAGAGTCAAAAAGAGAAGCTGCATTTACATTTTTCCCTGAATGTTCTCAAAATGTTTAAAAGATTTGCGGCATACCAACAGTAAATGTATCAAGAAAACATTATGCATATGCTCAATGCAATAAATGTGTACCATAGAATATTCTCTGCAATGTCAAAGCAACTAGCAATAGTGCTGCAGAGGGGAGATCATGGGAAATACATTTGACTAGCCTTTGGATTACTTTTCTCTACTTCAGCAAAAGTATATAATACTATTTCCTATGCAGAATACTCAGTGCAATTTCTTTTTATTAAAAAAAAAGTTATGAGTAATAAGAGGACAATGATTAAAATGCTTTACACAAAAAATAAGTATGGCCATATGTTTGATGAGAGTCATTACTAAAAATAAAGTGAATGCAAATGAAAATTGTATTTTTCTATATTTCTAAACAAACATGAAAAGATTAAACATATAAATAATAGATGTTTGCCTACCTTTGTTGACACCCTGTAGGTTATGTAGGTTTCCATAGTGCACACGTGTTTCTTTGGGTCATCAACTGTAACAAAAAGATCCCTTGTCTCACCATCCAAGTCATCATCTAACTGCAGTCTGTTGAGAAGTGACGATGAGGATGCTGGGCTGGATGTGTCTGCTGGAGTACCATTGGGCAAACTCAGGTCCTATGGGAAAAAAAAAAAGCAACAAAGAAGAAGAGCTAAACAACAAGAAGTGATGATTCATGTAGAAGATCACAGTAAATAAAAAGTCAGCACTCACCAACGAGTTAGTGGGTCAATCAGGTGCACGTCTCAGGCAGCCACTTCCAGCCGAAATTTTGCAACTTTTGTATATAGACAGCACCATCCAAAGTAATTTTTCTTAAAAAGCCTTTATTTGAAGGGCTTCATCTCAGACAAGAATACAGTTCAGCAACATTTCAGGCTTACACCAGCCTTTCCTCAAGCGGGAAAGGAAAGGCTGGTGTAAGCCTGAAACATTGCTGAACTGTATTCTTGTCTGAGATGAAGCCCTTCAAATAAAGGCTTTTTAAGAAAAATTACTTTGGATGGTGCTGTCTATATACAAAAATCATGTAAAAGATCTACTGATGTCATATGCAATATGGAGGTTATTATAGTGAAAGTTTTATAAACAGCATTATACCAAATTAATCTTTATACTGTTTACATTGCAAATAATTCACTCCACCATTTAAAATATTATTCTTGAACCAACAAATGTATCTTTTTTAGCTGTAATATTGGTGTGGAGGCAGCCATCTCAGTACTTTGTGCCTGATTCCGAGCTTTGAGTATAAGCCAGAACATCAGGATGGAACTGCTTTGAGACAGCTATTGTTTCTCCCCTTACCATTGTATCATACCACGACCCTAGGTCGTGTTTGCATTGCTATAGTGGTCGACATGAGAAGGGAAGGTAGGGGGGTGATATGACTTCAACTTGTAGTGTAGCAGTAAGGGTGGTGGTAGACGGGGAGATTAGTTTCGCAGCGACAAATCTTCTCTACTGTGGGCAACTAATCTCCATGAAATGCCTTCCCACCGTCAAAAATATGAATCGCCGGTGGGATGATATACGAATCGCTTCTGATTTCCAAAGTCGCCCGAAGTTTCCTTGTGAAGCAACTTCAGAAATCTGAAACAATTCGTATGCCATTCCACTGGCGATACATATTCTTGTTGGTGGGAAGGCATTTCAGGGAGGTTAGTCACCTGCAGTAGAGAAGATTTGTCGCTGGGCAACTAATCTCCCAGTCTGCCACCACCCTAAAGAGTGACTGAAGTTTCTCAGAGCACAAGTCACATGGCCTGAGGGCTCCTGGGAAACGGACAATATGTGTAGCCCCATGCCAAATTTCAAGCTTAAATATATAAAAAAAAAATCTGTTTGCTGTAGTGCAGAATTCTGCTGGAGCAGCACTATTAACGGATATGCTTTGAAAAAAGTATTCCTTTACTATAGCATTGGCACATCAGTCCATGCCCCAGTCTAAGGTCCTTATTACATTCACAAACAATATGGACAATATCTTTCAGGAGCCAATTAACCTGCCGGTATGTTTATGAAATGTAGGGAAACTGGAGTACCCAGAGGAAACCCATGCAGATACACAGTCACTTTTTTTGCTGAAGCGGCTTACCACAGACACATACAGGATATTGCTCAGCAAAACTAATGTAGGGCTGCTAATGTATCCAGGAACTGACCTAATTTTTAGCTACAAACTACACTTAAAACTAACAGCCGGGTCATTAGCCATACAAAGGGATTAAAACAGGATCCAGCTGTATGGCAGCACAAGTATTGGCAACATTAATGAGTGGAAAAGGCAGAAGTATCTCAGCAAAATAAATTTAAAAAGAGACAGCTGGATATAACAAACTCTTTCTAATAATAATACATTTATAAGTATCATCACCCATGGCAACCAATCAGAATTTATAGTTGTGATGGGTTACTTGGCCAGTAGCATCTTTACATTAACCCTTAGGCTACCGTCACATGTTGTGGGGGGAACACATTGTCCCACTCAGATCCACGTGTGTCCACTAATAAGCTGTTCAATCAGTGCACACATGTATGTAGCTTTCTCTGCTGGTGGAGAAAATGTGATAATATCCAATCTGTGCATGCGTATAAATGGCATTGTGTATGTGCCAAGAGATGGGGCAGCCAAGAGGGGATGCATAGAGCAGCTTTAGGTATTACTCTAGTGCAGTCTATGGCACAAAGTGTATTGATCACTTAAAGGAATTGTTCGGTATAAAAATAAAAATTTGGTAAATGGATAGGCGGTGCAAAATAAAAAATGTTACAAATATAGTTAGCAAAAATGTAATGTATAAAGGCTGGAGTGACTGCATGTGTAACATAACAGAACTACTTCCTGCTTTTCAGCTCTCTTGGTTTCCACTGACTGGTTACCCTGGTGACCAAGCAGTAACCAATCATTGACTTGAGGGGGGGGGGGCACATGGGCCATAACTGTTGCTTTTGAATCTGAGCTGAATACTGAGGATCAATTACAAGCTCACTGAACAGTTATGTCCCATGTGGCCCCCCTTCAAGTCGCTGACTAGCTCAGAGTTAAGGTGGCCATACACGGATAGATCCGCTCGTTTGGCGATGTCGCCAAACGAGCGGATCTCCCTCCGATATGCCCACCTTGAGGTGGGCAATATCGGGCAGATCCGATCGTGGGCCCTAGGGCCCAACGATCGGATCCTAGCATTCACAAACGGGCGGTCGGATCGCGGGACCGCATCAACGAACAGATGCGGCCGCGATCCGACGGGGTTTTTAAACCCATCCGATCGAGATCTGGCCGACTTTCGGCCAGATCTCGATCGGGGAAGCCCGTCGGGGGCCCCCATACACGGGCCAATAAGCTGCCGACACGGTCTGTCGGCAGCTTTTATCGGCCCATGTATGGCCACCTTTAGAGAGCAGAAAAGCAGGAAATAGTGTTCTGGCTATTATCTTAGACATCCAGTCACTCCAGCCTTTATACATTACATTTTGGACTAACTATATTAGAAACATGTTTTATTTTGCACAGCCTATTTATCCAGTTTTTATTTTTACACTGAAATGTTCCTTTAATGGCTAGTGTCCACTAGCAAAAAGGTGTAGAGTCCTGCGCAGGTTTGTCCCATGCTTCCACTATCTGACCTGGACCCATGCACCCTCGTTGCCTCTGGCATCTATCCCAAACCGAACACACACAAAGAAGTCCCATCCTTAAAGGCTTACTGTCATGGGGAAAAACATTTTTTTCAAAATGAATCAGTTAATAGTGCTGCTCCAGCAGAATTCTGCACTGAAATCTATTTCTCAAAAGAGCAAACAGATTTTTTTATATTCAATTTTGAAATCTGACATGGGGCTAGACATATTGTCAATTTCCCAGCTGCCCCAAGTCATGTGACTTGTGCTCTGATAAACTTCAATCACTCTTTACTGCTGTACTGCAAGTTGGAGTGATATCACCCCCCCTCCCTTTTCCCCCCCCTGCAGCCAAACAAAAGAACAATGGGAAGGTAACCAGATAGCAGCTCCCTAACACAAGATAACAGCTGCCTGGTAGATCTAAGAACAACACTCAATAGTAAAATCCCATGTCCCACTGAGACACATTCAGTTACATTGAGAAGGAAAAACAGCAGCCTGCCAGAAAGCATTTCTCTCCTAAAGTACAGGCACAAGTCACATGACTGGGGGCAGCTGGGAAATTGACAAAATGTCTAGTCCCATGTCAGATTTCAAAATTGAATATAAAAAAATCTATTTGCTCTTTTGAGAAATGGAGTTCAATGCAGAATTCTGCTGGAGCAGCACTATTCACTGATGCGTTTTGAAAAAAACATGTTTTCCCATGACAGTATCCCTTTAACCAGCCCCCTAAAGCCAAACACATTAGTTAACCAGTAATGACACTAGTAATTTCGGACAGGACAGCCTTGGGACCAGAAGTTACATCACAAAGTGACACAAACCCCGGGGAACTAGTTTTTTTTAGGTTTTAAAGCTGCCTGCAAACTAACAGATGAGGAACCCTAGGCCCCCTGTACAATTTGCAGGTCGTCCATGGGTACCCAACCTGCTGCAGGACTCTAGCAGGGTGTTTCAATAGGAAGTGGCTGCAGGAAGGAAGGGCCGATAAAGCATGTGTTTTACCTGTAGTTTCAAAATAATAATAACAATAATCAAGAAACACTGGTGTTCCCTCGATTCTTTCAAATATCAATTGAACTCTGGCTTTCATACAGCCACGGCTGGGTTTTGTATTGCATAGGAAGGAAAGAAAAAGCTGCACAACGGCTGCTTTATTGTTGCTCTGTACAAGTTACCATGACAGTTATCTTCATGCTGCAATGATTATTTTACATGTCGCTTTATATATAGCCAAGAAGTTTAGCGTAGGTTGTGAATTGAAAATAGACTAGGACAAAAAAAAAAAAAAGACAACCTTGAGGGAGTTTATACTATAAAGGCAGTGATCCCCAACCAGTAGCTCATGAGCAACAGGTTGCTCTCCAACCCCTTGGATGTTCTCCCAGTGGCCTCAAAGCAAGTGCTTATTTTTAAATTCCAAGCTTGGAGGCAAGTTCTGATTGCATAAAATCCAGGTATAATGCCAAACAGAGCCTCAATGTAGGTTGACAATCCACATAGGGGCTGCAAAATGGCCAATCACAGAACTTATTTGGAACATTTTTCATGTTAGTGTTGCTCCCCAACTCCTTTTACTTCTGAATGTTGCTCATGGTTGGGGATCCCTGCTATAAAGTATATGCTGAATATTATCTTTGTGAAGGTGAAAAAAAGCAGATTAAAGGGAAGAATGAATGAATGTAAAGAATTTTAGCTTACTGAGTAAGCCACAACAGTGCAGGCTACCTAAAATTGTAGCCTCACTTGACGAGGAAAGGTAGAACCTCCTGTTTAAGGCTAGAAGAATATCATGTGATTTTCAGTGTTTATGTGTGCTACTTTCCACATGAACTAGGAGGTAGGGATGGGCGTTTTTTTTTTTTGCCGCGTTTTGCAGGAAAAATGACGCCCATAGACTTGTATGGTAGCGTGCGTCAAAAAAAAAAAAAAAAAAAAAAAAAAAAAAGACGCGCGTCAAAACAATTTCGCCGCACGACAAATTTTTTATGATGCCCATAGACTTTAATGGGCGTCTGCGACAATTTGCCAGCGGCAAATTTTTGGCGAAAGGAAACGGGTCAAATTCGCCCATCCCTACTAGGAGGTAACGAATACCAACAATGCTATTGCCCACTGCTTTCCCCAACCAGTGCCACCAGCGATGGCAGACAATGCCCCCAAATTAATTCAGCAAATATCTGTTCACCCTACACCCAATGATTCTATAATAAGTTCTGACAGGTTTCCAGACATTAGATTGATAAGAACACTCTGGAAGGAGGTATATGGGAACAAGAAATAGAACAATAACTGACAAGATGAAGCAGACTCTAGTGCATCTCAACATTCCACCAGCAGGTCAACCACAGTTCAGCAATATCGGAAACCCACAAGGTTGCTGAAACCTGCCTAAAAGTAGAACATTTGCTGAAGTATCTAAAGAGGTCCTAGTAAAAAGGATTTAAAAGTAAAAATCAGCATAAGATGCATAGAACCTAGCCATATCCAACTTAGGTTCTAAATTAAGAATACACCCCACCTATCTGAACTTAATGGTAACATACAGTATATAATGTACCTTGTATGAAACCAGCCATGATCTTCCTTGTATAGTAAAATGTGACTTTCATATGCTAAGTCACATTCATGTTCAGCAGAGCAGTCATGTGCACAACTCACATTATTACAGGGAAAAGCAGAACTGCAAACAAGATAAAGAATGTTTTGTTCAACACTATTCCTTATCATGAAGAAATGATGAAGAAGCCTAACATTCCACTGAGCAATGTTGATTTGGTGCAAACTAAAATACCAATTTCTACTGAACTATTTAAACTATTATGGAATAGGTCAATAAAGAGATTTATTTAGCTAATGGTGCACTTAGTCCAAGCACCCTTGCTACTCAAGCAAATGGCAACTGTTCATCCAATCGCAAATGCAATGTGCGTCATTAACCTTAGATCAAAGGGTGGGGACCACAATAAAGTCCTTAAAGAAAATATTTATATTGCAAAAATGTTTTCCTTTGTGCAAACTTAATATAGCTTTTGCACCAATATGCAGTGTATGTAATAAAACAACCTAAAGGAAAAACGTCTGTATTTTTGCATTTTTCCAAACAATATCTCACTGTCAGTGAGCAAGAACCATCACTTTGCAAGAATAAACTCTCTTGTCAAGTAGAAGGTGTTGGCAAAGTTCCCTAATTAACAAATGGGAAAAAAGGAGGGTCTTCTCTCTTTGGGTATCAGTAGGACATTCAGGGCAACAGTAACAATTTACACAAAGTGGAAAAGGAGGATGCAACTTTTTTTGAATGCCCTGTAAGCATTTACAAGAGTACCTTTGTGCAACTTGCTGGAGTTACTTTTCCAGGCTTAATAAATGCACTGTCAAATAACGGTTTATTGTTAACACAATACGTTTAATTTGCAATTTCCTATTAGGGATGTTAATAAAAAAAGTCTCAATATATTTATCCTAACAGCAATGTTGAGGCAAACTTTGTAAAAGATTATCAAATGTGTCCTGCTTTTGCTGCAAAACTGAACAGCACCAAACCAAAATACCAGCAAGCGCAGTCTGAAGATAAAGGCATGTTGGTGATTAGAATGAAATTAAAAATTAACTCTTTGTAAAGTAACACTTTAATATTAATGTATTGAGTAGAGCAAGAAAAGATGAGCACATTTTGTTTCATAAATATCTAACCAATAGTGTATATTTTATCAAAAAATAAAGGCATTTTATCTGCTGGCATATTTTAGCCAGCATGAAGTTCCCAAACTGACCCTGCTGCCAGATGGCTCTAAAAAAGCAAAAAGGTACAGTTTTAATTAGGGATGCACCGAATCCAGGATTCGGTTCGGGATTCGGCCAGGATTCGGCCTTTTTCAGCAGGATTCGGATTCGGCCGAATCCTTCTGCCTGGCCGAACCGAATCAGAATCCTAATTTGCATATGCAAATTAGGGGCGGGAGGGAAATTGCGTGACTTTTTGTCAGAAAACAAGGAAATAAAAAATGTTTTCCCCTTCCCACCCCTAATTTGCATATGCAAATTAGGGTTCGGATTCGGTTCGGTATTCGGCCAAATCTTTCGTGAAGGATTCGGGGGTTCGGCCGAATCCAAAAAAGTGGATTCGGTGCATCCCTAGTTTTAATTAAGCACCCTGGTCAAAAATGATAGCTTGAACTGACATGAAGCAGGTGTAAAGAAATAAAATGTACCCGTTGATTTCCATATTCAAAAAAATTAGTTATTAATTTATATCTAGTATAGGTCAATCTAAAAACAACTGGACTTGCTGAGTAATCAATGAAGACGTTTCACTACTCATCCGAGCAGCTTCTTCAGTTCAACTGACTGGTGTGGGAAGTTCTCGGCATATAAACTCTTCCACTAATCCATTTACAATGGCACATTGTAACTCTTCAAAGAGGTGGCATCTGAAGAAACTCACAGAGGTGTTGATTCTGCGTAGTTGTGATAGGATTATCCAATGTGTCATGCAACTCCTAGATACAGGTGTTACTTGTGAGAGTTGCATGAATGGATATGTGAAGTGTTCTGAATCCGCCGGGGTACAGATGTTAGAACAGCATTGTATGTAGCAGACAGGTGGTGTCGAAGGCCCCCACCTGTTCAGAGATGGTCTCTCCACCTTGACATGAATTGCCTCTTTCACGCCTCGTTCAAACCAGCGGTCTTCTTTATCCAAGATTTGGACCTTGCTGCACTTCACACATGTGGTCCTACAACCAACCCATCAGCGCCCATTGCCATCATTATAATCTGATTGTTTGGTCCTAGGCCCGATCTGCTCTCATCAAAAGAACAGATCTTACTGTATGGGCCCCCTTTAGTCAAACTTTTTTTTTAACTGTGTACAAGGTTCTCTTTCCTCCTTCTTTCCCAAATTTACATATGCCACTTAGGGTGCGGACTTGGTTCAGGATTCGGCTGAATCTTTCACAGAGGATTCGGGAATTGGCCAAATCCTGAAATAGTGGATTAAGTGCATCCCTATTCCATACAGATTCCATACAGATTCCATACAGATTCCAGTGTAGAATTTGAGACTGTACCAACATCTCTTCTTCATGATAATGCCCTAATCTAAAACTGCATGTGATCCAATCTAAATCCTTCAGTTAAAAAATCCTCAAATTGTTAAACTTCTAACAAAAACATTTACAGTAATAGACTACTCTTCTACTCTGCTTTGAAACATTTAGAATTCCAAAATCAAGTGCTTTCCTTGAAACTCTGGAATATAATCCAGACTTTTCATTCCAGGCGCAGCAGATAGAATGGAAAATAACTTAAAAATGTCAACTACCAGAGAGCTAAAAAAAAAAAAAAAAAGTCCCCTTATCTGCTGCACAAGTGGCTATTCAATTTTGTTGCACCAGCAAATAGTCAGCTGCCATTGCGAAATCTCAATGACCCAAATGAAATGCCATAAAATACGACCAGTCACAATGCAGCTGGTTAGCATCTACTCATAGTATTTAGACACTTGCACTTTATGCAGAAGTAATGCTAATCAGAGGCTCAGCTATTAGATAGTCTACATTTTCCCAGTCACGCCGCCTGAATAAAACTGCTTATTATTCACCACTTGCAGTGATTTTCAGGCAGAACAAACTTAACATACCTCCTGGGATTCTGGTTTCGAAAACTTGCTACCCAAATGTAGTGGATTTTACTTTTAAAAATGTCACCTCCTCAAATTCTAGAGAATTAAATATCCATTTGGTATATATATATAAACCAGTGTTGGTAAAGCCTGCATTTAATACAATACAGATAATTCAATTTAGGGTGAGCTTTAATGTGCAAGAAATACTTTTCATTAGGATTCCTCGGTCATTATTGAAGCTATGTGCAATTTTGTAGCAGTTCAAGTGAATAACAGTATAATGATGCCACACTGCTAGAGTGTGTGACAGTCACACTCTGTTTTTCCTACATCATGTGAAACACCTTTAAACCTTGGAGTCTAAGCACAACAGGTATACAAAGAAACTTCCTCCTTGTCTTGTGAAACAAATACGAAATATGAAAATACAAATGAAACCCAGGAAGAGGCAATGCTCGTCTTTATTGCTACCTGGAAAAAAAAATTAATTTCCATTCTAGTTGTATTTTGTTTTCAGATTTAAACACATTTTATCAACATCTAGTTGTTTACTTAAAATAACAACTTGACTAGTGGCTAATAAGATAAGGGAAATGCTTCTAAAGAAGTAAAAGTCTAAAAATGGAGGAAACATGAATAGGTAATTTAAAGGACTAGTTACACCAAAATTAAAGTGATTTCAATGCATTTTAATATAATACCCTACTGCACTGGTAAAAATCACATTTGCTTCAGAAATACTAATATGGGTTAAATAAATATGCTGCGGTGTCACCAAAGGGCAGCCATTCAACTTGAATTTGTGATGTAGGATATATGATTACAAAATATAGCAGATAAAAGCTGTATTAATATGTACAACACATCTGCACCGTGCTTTACAGATATAAAACCACTCTCATCAGTCCTTGCCCGGTGGAGCTTACACTCTAAGGTCCCTATTACATTCACACACACCATGGTCAAGAGACAAACATGTAGCATTGAAAACATGTAACCTATATTAAGCCCAAGGTCAAAGACAAACTGTTTACTAAACTGGAAATACAGACTTATATAAGTGCTGGCGAAGTTTATATTATCAGTCACTGCAGAGTTTTAGGAGGATAAAGGCACCACATCTGTTTGGTCTTTACCTAGTTCTGTAAACCCCTAAGTAAGTAAAATATATATTATTTAGCTTAGCATAACTATGTTTTTTTAACTTGTCTTTACAAATCCAATTAATTCAGAAGAGCTCAGTATTACAAAATTAAACATTGTTTTATGTCACTTTCCTTCACCATGCCAAAAGCTTCCTACTAACCTGGCTGGTAGAGTATAATCAGGAAATTAATTTTCATTCATTCAATTACATACATTATATTACTAGGAATTAAAACGTTCCTGTCTGTTCTTAGTTGTTCCCTTCACAACCAGGCAGACTTCAGTAACCAGTCCTCCTCAAGCCAAGACGACTTCAGTTCCAAAAATGTCTTTCTGCTATGTTCCATCTTCCTTTAAATCACAGAACATCCAAGAATTTGAGTCTTGGCTAGAGGACAACTGATTTCTGCTACATTGTTTCTGGCATCTGGCAAGTCTTAAGTGAACAGCAAAGGACAGACAGAAACTATGCTGGACGAGAGCGGACTACTTAATACATTGCTTGCCATGGTAATTACATTCAAATAAGACACAGAAAATGTTAAATTAATGTAAATTAGAAAGTGGCTTGGAATCAAACTTTCTTTCATTATGCAAAAAGTAAATCAGCTCCCCCCCATGCTTTGGGAGGATTTTCCTTTTACTTGTCATATATTAAAATATTAAGACACATGGGATGGAAAGAACTCCCAAGTTACACCCAAAAGTAATTACAATCCAAGTCATGCATGTCTAATGAAGTAAGACACGCATGCTGGGCATTTTCACCAGGAGGTGCTACTCTGTTATACAGAAGATGATGCAGGGGCATAAGCAAGAGGATTGTGGTGACTTATCTGAATGCTTATAATCCACTGGGCCGTATAGACCGATTACTATATTTAACTAGACTTGATGGGTATTTCATCTATACAATTTTTTAGGTACCAAAGGGACAAATTATTTTGCATATGTGATCTTTGCCTTACTTTGCTGGTTTTACTTAATTGTTTTATAAGGGTTAGGTAGATTAGCACCTAAAACCCAATTTATTAAAAATATTAACAGTGAGCTGCTGCAATTCGGGGAGATGAGTCACCCAGCGACAAATCTGCTCTTCTTCACGGCGACTAAATCTCCCCAAACTGTCTCCCACAGGCTAGAATGAAAATCGCCAGCGGGATGGCACTGGGAGCACTTTGTTTTCTGAAGTCAACCCAAAGTTGTCTCACAAGGAAGCTTCGGAAAACAGAGCGCTCCGAGTGTCCATCCCGCCGGTGATTTACATCCTAGACGGTGGGAGATAGTTTGGGGCGATTAATCGCCCTGGAGAAGAGGAGGTTTGTCGTCGGGCGAACAATCTCCCTGAATCTGAGCGTTTGCCCTGACCTTAAGAGACGGCACCCAGTAAAACTTCTATGAAATGCAACTCACAGCATCCCTGATGGTTTCTGCAAGTCAGTTGAGTTTCTGCGAATTATAGTTGAACACATACACAACACACATATATATGTGGCCAACACGATTCACAACTGTTGCACAACAAGTGAAAGTCGTGAAAGATTAGTAGCTGAGAAAGATAAAAGACGTTCCGAGATAATCGTGGTCTCACGATGATGATCAGATCTTTTAAAAATCTCATCTATGGCCAGCTTAAGACAATACTGTTGTTGCTCATCTAACACATAAAACTGAACTGGGGTAAAAGTGACCACTGATACAATTTAAATAGCTTCATGTTCTCACTGTGTTATCCAGGGGTATTCATTGTCAAACTACAGCTCCCATATCTATGTAAAGTGTAGGATGTGCCAGGTGCCAAGAACTTTGGTTTAACAACAGGTAGAATACGGGGCATCAATAGCATGAGCACTAAAGCATACCATAGCCATTTAAACCCATTGCCCAAATAAGCCCTTCCTTACCTTATCTGCTATGCTGCTGGGTTCAGTATGGGCCAGGTCTGGGCTTGGTGAATCAATAATAACTGCTCCATTTTCACCTGTTGCTGCATCATCCTCCGCCCCAGGGGAACAGCTCAGAGGGTGCTTGATGTCATGTAGAGACTTCTGCCCAGAAGTGGGTAAAGATTTGGGAGTACATTTGGGAGAACTGGAGCCTGACATTCTGAGTGTTGGGAGGAACAAGAACTGTAGGCGAGAAGAGCTTGTTGTTAACAAGCTAAATACATAAAGCCAGGGTTCTCAAATGCTGTGCGGGGTTTATCAGAACGCAGGAGGAGGAGATAAATATCAGAAATACGTCTCTGTCGGAGAGATGTAAACAGGCACTACTACCAGAAATCAGCCGCTATAATAACCCCACAATGTCGCCTATAGCGCCCTCTATTGACTAATTAACTCCTACAACATCATACCGCCACGCTTATGGCTGGACAGTCCCGATTTCCTTAACACAGCTCGCAGTCCCGGATCAGTATTTAAACATCCCGCAACCCCGTTAAGGTCCAGCTCCTGCCGGAACACTAATCCAGACGTTCCAAGTCTCATCTGTGACGTCACGACTACACGTTTATAAGCGTCGTGACGTGGCACGCGGCCGCCTTGGGGGAGTGACGAGCAGGGAGAGAGTGGATCGGCGGTCATTCAAGCAGAGTGAGAGCTGCTGGTAGTTTGGGCAGGACGCGGTTGAGGGCTAGATGTTTCTTAGCTAAAAGACAAAATGGCATCATTTTTAAGAGTCTATGTGAATCAGAGCATTATGAAAACTGCATGCCAACTGCAGTCTATATCCTGAGACTTGCCTGTGGCTTGTGCTATAGAACAATGAAATACACACTTTTTCCTTGTTGTTAACAATACCTTCCGCCGCCAGAGCGTCTGACTGAAAGTATTCATTTCTTCACTAGAGTAAGACCCAGGGCTGCAATTAGAAATCACAGGCCCTACAACAACATTTTCCCGTGCAACAACATTTTCGGCCCCGCCCTCCCTAGCACCCAAGCCCCACCCCAGATCCCGCTCATTCCACATCACAGTTAATAGACCACACAGACATCAGCGCTAAAAAAGTAGCCCCCCCCACACACAAGTTATAAAAAGCTATTGATGGTCAGGGCCCTATTATAAGTTTTTTAAAAAAAACATTGGCGCCAGGGCCCCCAAAAAGTTTTTTTTTTTTTTAAAAAAAAGCATTTGCGCCAGGGTCCCCCTTACAAGTTAAAAAAATTTGGGCCCCAAAAAATATTTTTTTAAAAAACATTGGTGGCAGGGGCCTCTAAAATATTAAAATAATATATTGGTGGCCAGGGGATTAAAATAAATAAGAATTGACCTAATAGGAATTATCTCAGTCATAAAGTGCACTTGGCCTCCCTGCATCAAGTCTGGGCCTCCCCCTTGTAAGCCATATATACCACCATGTCACACACATACCCACTATCACTGTAACACCCTCACCCTCCACAAAGTAGCAACATTTTGTTACAAACAGTGACACCTCAACCATTTCTGACAGCCACTCAGTCTTATTACAAGTTGCCCAGCTGATACATGAAACACACCCTAACTTGCTGACGCAAGTCCCTGTACTGACAAACTACCACATCAGCGAATCACTTTTCTATACCTGGTCAATTCCTATTTGAAAATTTACTATCGGCTATTTTCCTTATTAATATAATGGAAAGTGCATTCCATGAGTCTGTTAATCATATAGCAGAGATTATCAAAAATTAGAGGTTAGAAACACTTTCCACCTTGCCGGGACCCCCTTCATGCCTGGGCCAGGGACACTTGCCCCCCCCTGATGGTGTCCCTGGGTACATGGCAACTTGTGTCCAAAATTGCACTTTGCATATTGCACTTGGGCTTGGATTAGGGTATATGTCTCATAGTTTATTGATAGTATCACTGTGACTGCAGCAAGGAATGCAAAATAAAGATTCTATGGAAGCAATCAAGCTTGAGCTTTCTGGAGGGAGTAGAGAATAGCTACCATTTGGGGGGGCACAACCCCAGAGTGACAGTACTGCCCTAACCCAGAAGGGATGTCATCGAGAAGTGATCCCCAACCAGTGGCTCGTGAGCAATATGTTGCTCTCCAACCCCTTGGATGTTGCTCCCAGTGGCCTCAAAACACGTGCTTGTTTTTTGAATCCCTGGCTTTAAGGTAAGTTTTAGTAATATAAAAACCTTGTGTATTACCAAACAGAGCCTCCTGTAGGCTGCAAGTCCTCATAAGGGCTACCAATAGCCAATCACAGCCCATATTTGGCACCCCCAGGAAATTTTGCAAGCTTGTGTTGCTCCCCAGCTTAGTTTTTAATTTGAATGTGGCTCATGGGTAAAAAAAAGGTTGGGGAGCCCTGCCATAGACCATGACTTAATATTGGGGTGATCGTGGGTGGGTCTGTGTGGGCCTCTGAATATTATCAATGCCAGGACCCGCCTATTAAACATCTATTTAATTCTACAGAGAACTCTCAGTGCCAGGAGGAATAAACAACATAAACTTTCAGTTTGATTCCTCTTTTAGACTATTTAGTTTGTCTGGAGCAGTCCCAGTGATACTATGAGCTATGAGATATAAATGCTATAGATTTTTGGGTCACTCATTCATGTATTTGGTATCATACATTGAATTTAAGGGGGGCCAAAGAAATTTCATTAGCTTCCTGTGTCAGAAATCTGGATCATGGTGAAAAGAGCTTGTTGTTGGTCTGCTGGATTCAGAAGTCTTGGGTGGGCGCTTCTTTACTTCAACATTCCAGTTATTTTCACAGACCCTGGGTGCTTTTCACCAGAGCACAGTGACGTGATGTGTTCATTGGTCCCAGATATCTTTTGTGCTACTCAGTAGAATACTTCTTGGGAGTTTACTGTACTGTAGCTTCACCAGTTTAAACCAGTTCAAGGGGCACCAGGCTCCAATAAAAACATGGTGTCATGGCACCATCTCCCAGGAGTAGGATCCTGTTTCCAATACTCATGGATATCAGCTGGCATGGACACTATGATCAATAAGATGTGTGCAGTATGGTGGCCTGACCAGCTTCATTCTACTGTATTCAATAGTAGGGATGCACCGAATCCAGGATTCGGTTCGGGATTTGGCCAGGATTCGGCCTTTTTCAGCAGGATTCGGATTCGGCCGAATCCTTCTGCCCGGCCGAACCAAATCCAAATCCTAATTTGCATATGCAAATTAGGGGTGGGGAGGGAAATTGCGTGACTTTTCGTCACAAAACAAGGAAGTTAAATAATTTTTCTCTTCCCACCTCTAATTTGCATATGCAAATTAGGGTTCGGATTCGGTTCGGTATTCGGCCGAATCTTTCACAAAGGATTCGGGGGTTCGGCCGAATCCAAAATAGTGGATTCGGTGCATCCCTATTCAATAGTGTGGGAAAGCAATGTCCAGCAGGGGGTGAGGAGACTAATATCAAAGTGTCTTTAAAAGGCCTGGGCCAAACAGAACCAAGAAGCTAATACAGCTGTACCTTGCACATAAATAAGCTTGACCCATGCTCTGCCTCTCTCACCATGCCTCTCCTTAAAGGGCAAGCAAAACCTGGAATGATATGGATTAATATTTGGACCCAGGGCTGCTGGATAGCTTTACATGTCCAATAGCAGTATCATTGGTAAGTTTACATCCCTCATTTAGCAGAAGGATCCTTCCTGGATACCCTGGTGGAGTGGGGTCTTCCTCTATCTATTGTTCCAGATAGAGGCAGATGTGCTGTGCACCCATGGGGAGCAGGGTACTAGGGTAATATATAAATGACAAGCAAAGGGGTATTAAAGGAAAACTATACCCCCAAAATGAATACTTAAGCAACAGATAGTTTAGATCAAATTGAATGACATATTAAAGAATCTTACCAAACTGGAATAAATATTTACATAAATATTGCCCTATTACATCTCTTGCCTTGAACCACCATTTCGTGACTCTATCTGTGCTGCCTCAGCGATCACCTGACCAGAAATACTACAACACTAACTGTAACAGGAAGAAGTGAGGAAGCAAAAAGCAGAACTCTGTCTGTTAATTGGCTCATGTGACCTTACATGTGGTTTGTATGTGTGCACAGTGAATGGTACGATCTCAGGGGGCAGCCCTTATTTTTTAAAATGGCAATTTTCCATTTATGATTACCCAATGGCGCATACCACTAAAAAAGTATATTATTATGATAATGGTTCATTTACATGAAGCAGGCTTTTACACATGAGCTGTTTTACTCAGTATCTTTTAATAGAGACCTACATTGTTTGGGGGGTATAGTTTTCCTTTAATTCATGTAAATTAAAATTATGCACACCTCCCTTTGGCCCAGAGCTTTTCCACTAGGCAAATACCTTTCTATACATAGAGACCCTAAATAAAATGAATAGCATGTTAATAAGCTGGTCCATCCAGGACAGAAGCCTTCTAATGACAGTGACATGTTTATTGGTCAGTTCTTTCTAAACCCAAAGTGTACATATGTTTATGGGTCAATCCCACTTAGGCCCAAAACGTCCTACTGGTATCTTTATGGGATAGTCCCTACTAGGCCCAAAATGTACTAAGAATAATGATATGTTAATATGTCTGTAACACTAAAACCCAGTCTTACTATGTACTAATCCCAGTTATATGTTTATATACACAATATGTAGTGTTTATGTGATTTTTAATTATGAAAAAGTGTCCTTCAAGGCACTGACCAAAATTCTGGCCTCTGTAAAAATCGACAAGATCGGGCCCAGACATGGCTCCTTCCTTCCTTTTACCTCTTAATTTTTAATACCTCTTTTCACCTGTTTCTCCCACCCCTGCAACTTAATTCTTTCTCTTTTCAGTTACTGCCTTCTCTTGCACTACAGGTGTCCATCATCTCAAAAGTTCCCTGACAGGACTATGGTACTATAAAAAAGCAAAAACACATAAAATATGTATTAAAAGCTTTATTTGTATAATAGATGCTATTTTTTTAATTGTAGATTTATTCATATTCATTGAGGTTGGAAAGGACTCACATCCACTGAGTTCATGTTTTAGTTTAAAAGGAACCTGCCTATTTAATAGTTGATCCAGAGGAAGGCGAAAAACCCTATCTGAAGCCAGAGCAAATTTGCCTCAAAGGGGGAAAAAATTCCTTCCTGACTCCCAAACGGGCAGTTGGACAAGTCTCTGGATCAACTTCAACTAAAAGCTCATGTCAGAATGTGTTTTTTCCCTTGCTAAATTGGCATGCAACCCTCTCTAAATTGTTGTATGTGCAGCATTTTAAGGGCAGAGACAAACGTGGAGGTTCTGGGAGATTTAGTCACTCAGCGACAAATCGGCTCTTCTTCGGGAAAATAATCTTCCCAAACTGCCTTCCCTCTGGCTAAAATCTAAATCTCTGTTGGGATGGCACTCGGAGTGCTTCATTTTCCAAAGTCCCCCGAATTTGCCTCACAAGGAAACTTCCGGCGACTTCGAAAAATGAAGCGCTCCTACTGCCATCCCGCCGATGACTTAGATTCTAGCTGGTGGGAAGGAAGTTCAGGAAGATTAGTCGCCTGAAGAAGAATCGATTTGTTGCCGGGTGACTAATCTCCCCGAATCTCAACGTGTGTCTCTGCCCTAAGGGATTGTGGAGGGGGATCTGAAGAGGATCTTCTGCTATGGTGATGTGAGGCTGCTTGAAAACAAAATGTCAGTTTGAAGGTATTGTTGGAGTAGAAGACAATATAATGAAGCCACACCACTTGAGGTGCAGATGGGGTCTATGAATTAAAAGATGAACTAGAGAGGATGCAGTATGTGGATGGGTGTGTGTGTATAATGATATGAAAAATAGAAAACAATAAGAGTGCATACAGGGATTTGAAAATGTGAGTTGGAGTTAAATAAATGAAGTAAAAAGCAATGGCAAAGCAATGTAAAGTTACAAAGAAATATTGTTGGAGTGGAAAATAAGAAGAAAGATGGATGGTGGTGCAGATGGATTGGTTTGTATAGAGGAAGACCATTTGCTGAGGATGCTCTGCTGTAGATATTATATTTATATATAGTAGTTGAGGACTGTAAGAAAGATGATTTCAGTAGGAGGAAGTGGAGGGGTATGTGAGTGTGTTTTAACTATGGCAGGTTTAATATTTTTTTTTTTTTTTTTTAACTTGTTTTTATTAAGAGTCAGGCATGTACATCAATAGGAAACATTTAGACCTTCCAGAGGTCTTGAATGAAAAGTAGGGTGACTTAGGATGGTACATACATGCAATGCAAAGGTAAAGAGAAAGAAAAGGATTTAGAAAATAAAAATAAACAAATAAACAAACAAGAGGTAATTGCTCTGAAATAGTAAGTCACAAAATACAAAACATTTCCATAGGTCAAGATCGATTACCTTAAGTATGATGCCAGTAATCTATTAGTTCGCTGAGTCCTGGGGGGTGATCCTGATGTCGTTCCAGTCCCGTAAAATAGATTTTGAATATACTGGGCGGTTTCCAATAATAATGGGTTATCTCTAAGGGTTTCTAGGTCATACCATGTAGTGTTTTGGAATGTATATGTAGTTAGATACTTAAGCGAGGGTGGGAGACTGATGATATAGGTGTGCCAAATAGAGAAAAATGTATCTACCTGCTGTCCTTTTGTGACTGTAGCCTCGAGCCAGTCCATATGAAAGATGTGTAATTTTTGTCTAGTGAGTAGGAGGGAAGGGCCATCGGGAGAGAGCCATTGATGAAGAATTGCCTTCCTGGACGCTGCCGCCAGCCTGGCCGCCAACTGTTTCTCCACCCTAGTGAGATGCGGGTAATGTGCTATGGAACTAAACAGTGCCCACTCCACGGTCGGTCGGAGCTCTTTGGTAGTTAACTGCGTCCAATAAGAGGAAACATCCCGCCAGAAATCTGTGATTTTAGGACAGAGCCAAAACATATGTAAGAGATCTGCTTTGGGGGCTTGGCATCGAGTACAACTATCCGAGGGGAGACTACCCATTTTATAGCGTCTTTCGGGGGTCAGATATGAGTTGTGGAGGATCTGGAGGGACATTTCTTGAGGCAGGTTTAATATTTAATGCTAACGGAGATGAAAATGCTGGAAGTATATTAGAATAATTAGAATAAGTATATTAGAATAAGAAAGAGAGTCTGGTTGTGGATCCAAAGATGCATGAAAATAAGAATGGTTGTTACAAAAGTAGCCACAACTGCTGGAGCTGTGATAACCAAATGTGGACACCACTGTTGGAGCTGTTATATTGTAAATACAGATGGTAGTGGAAAACCAGGAAGGAAGACATTTCTGGAAGTCAAGCCAAGGTCTGGGCAGGCTGAGTTCAAGCATAATTAGGGACAGGCCGAAAGACAGAGACAGCCTGCATTCATTCACGGTCGTGGTTAGGCAGAGGCAGGCAGAGTTCAAGCATAATCAGGGACAGGCCAAAAAACAGAGGCAGGCTGAGTTCATTCATGGTCGGGGACAGGCAGAGGTCAAGAGGCAGGCGGAGTTCAAGCAATAGAAAGTCCAGGATTCAGGTCGAGTCATAATCCAGAAGTCAGAAGCAGCAAACACTAGATCAAGAGCGAGGAAATATAACCAAGCTCAATATACTTCCTTTAAGGAAAGGCTTAAACATGCACAAGCGATGTTATAGAGCAGGGGTGTCCAAACTGCGGCCCGAGGGCCACATGCGGCCCAGGATGCATATGAATGCGGCCCAGCTTGGTTCCGGAGGAAACGTCATGTTGCAAAGGATATAGGAGGAGGAGGGACTCTGCCCATTGGCCAGTTAGTAATAATAATAAGTCTATTTAATATCCAGGTGTCCCATATTCCAGTGTATAGCTCCATCTGGTTATCCAACTGGCATTGTAGTTCTTTTCTGTGTATTTCCATTACTTTTACGAATCAAACGTGTTTGTGTATTTCATTTGTGGCCCCAGACAATTTTTCTTTTTCCAATGTGGCCCGGCAAGCCAAAAGTTTGGACACCCCTGTTATAGAGTCAGATATGGTGCATGGATGTGCACATAGACGGCAGCAAGTGCCAAAGATGCGCAAAAGAATGTGCACCCCCACATCTGCGCACAGGCAGACATGATGCTGGAGGACACAGTGGAGCCTTACAGAAAGTATGAATGCTGGCGGAGTTGCATGATCTAAAGACATCTCTGGTGAAAATGTGATAGTCTTCAGTAATATGAAGAGAACACACCAGAATAATGCTGATGCTGCATAATGATGAGCATAATGATGATGAGCTGCAGATGTTGAAGGTGCAGTAGATGGTAGAATGCGCTGGTAAAGGTGAAGAAGAATAAGGAGAAGAGGCTGTTGTTGGAACTATAATAGATGGAAACTTAGGCATCACAAGTGGAGCTGTAGTTCTTGAAAAAGCGGCTTGTGTGGCAAGTGGACCTGTAAAAAGATTGACAGTCTGGTGGTAAAGGTGCACTAGAAGGGAGAGAAAAGGCTTGTGGTGGAACTATTAGATGGAAAGTAAGGTATCACTGGTGGTGACGTGGTCCTTCAATGTGAGACTGCTGGTGGAGTTGCAGGATCTCAAGATACCACTGGTGCAAATATGGTGGTCTGAAAAGGATGTGTAAGTATGGAGCTCTGGATGAAGGTGAAGACACTGTCAATGGATGTTCAAGACACGACTGGTTCAGCTGTGGTGGCTTAAAAAGGAGATGGTCCTGGTGGAGCTGTCATTGGCACTGGTGCTGTTTGAGAAACAAAATAAAAATCAATAAGTAATACTGTATATCATTATGAATATTCGTTAAGTAGCATGGCAAAGTAAAATCAGAAAATATTAGTGTACGGCACATGTGCAAGTATAAGGAGCATATTTATTATGCTGTGTAAAAAACAGCGGGATAATAGACCATTATACATCACACATTGGCAGGCTTTCGCCGTGTAAAAAACAGAGTACATTGTTTTACGTGTTTTTTCTTAAAGCTGGAAGCAATGTAAAATAATGGCTTTAAATCTGGAATTCACATGGTGTAAAAATATACAGCTTGATAAATTCCGTTAATTTTACTTATAATTTTGCCCCCAAGTCTGCAGAGATGACTAGGAAAGGAAAGCAAATCAGTTATTTTTCCAGGGCTGGTTCATTTATCCACCACTGCCTGGTGTGTGGATATCATTTGTATCCACTCATGGAGAGGATTTCCATCGGAAAATGCATACTACTTTTTGTAGCAGAAATCCACCTCTTGTGCATAGTGACAGGTGGATTTAGTTACCATCAATGCATACACACACTGGGTAGAAGGGGACCAAAGTGTAAATATTGTCCTAAAGCTCTCTAGGACCAAAATGTAGGAATAGTTATTGAAGATGGTACCTTTCCCTGTGGATGTTTCTCCTTGGATGTTATTCAGGAGATTCATCTTGAGCATTGATGTTATTTGCAACAAGATCAGTAAGAGGGAAAGCCCTCCAGTGCCATTTGCTCAGCCACACTTTGTTCTGGCAATGTCTGGTGAGTGCAGAAGGAACAAGCACTCTGCAGCTTCCTCATGGTCCAGACAGCTGCTCCCTTCAATCCTGTGTAAATGAATAAAATCACAGTAAGGAAATGGCCAAAATGAATATCCTGTTTTTGTTTGATTTATTGGATATAATCAAAACTGACGCAAGTGCTGTTAAACCTGCACAGATGTAAGCTAGTGAGTGTGTATTGATGCACAGTATTGCTACAGGATAAAATGTGCATGATTCAAAAATAAAAATGCAAATTGTCTTAGAATTCCATTTTCAATGTTATCCTAAAATGTAATGAGGTTAAAGGAAAAGGAAAGCGCCATTTACTTAGGGGTGCCAAAATATAAGCACCCCAAGTGATTGTATATACTTTCCTGAATCCCTGGACCGGTGCAGTTTTCTGCTGATAGGAGCACCGGCCTGGGGTTTAAGGTAAGTATGTATAATCATTTGGGGGTGGCTAATTTTTGGCACCCCCAAGTAAATAAAGCCTTTCCTCCTTTCCCCCTTAAAATGTTCATTATTCCTAGCACCAATATAATACGACCACCCTTTTCAGCTTCTCAATCTAGTGCTGATTTAAGTTATGCAAAAGGGGGGGACTTACACTTACTATAACGGATACATTCACCTTTCTTGGTCAGATGGTTCTGCAGCACCTGAATGTGTTTCTTTAATTCAGCCCTAATGGTCTTCTTTGGGGGCAGTTCAGTAATGAACGGGTGCTGCAGAAGTTCTTCAGCACTCCACGTCTTTGATGGTTCCTTTTCCAGACAACATTTCAAAAAGGACACAAAATTCTGTGAACTGTAAAAAAAAATGAAATGAGAACAGCTTTTAGCTTTATCCAATGAAACATCAAAATGCATTGACTTTGGTAACAGTAACTACACACAAGCACATCATGAGCTGGGAAGGACTCACCAGGTCTTTGATTGAAGCTCCGGTGCGTCATTGTTCAGTATGAGGTCTGACACTGGATACTGATTGGCATATGCTAAAAGTAAAAAAAAGATATATATATTAGGCCATTCATATAAATCCTGTATAAGATATTCAATTATTTTATTCATTGGAGCAGCAGAAGACCCACAACAATTATGAGTCACTTACGTGTTTCTCCCTCGGCCATTTCGATGACGGTAATCCCCAGCGACCAGATGTCACACTGGAAAAAAAGACACCAAAAAGCATTAGAAGGAGAGATTGGGTTAGTGTATTTGTAAATGACTTGTTACCCAGTTGGTTGTTCCACCAGGGCCTACATACAAAGAATGGAAAACACAGAAGAATTGGCCCCCATGGCTTCAAGTTTAGCTCTTCTGTAAAATAAATTGACGTTAACTGAATGCAGCACTCGTTTGTGCAGACAGGAGGGGAGAGGTTAGAGAAAAATGTACAGTGATTTGCCACTGATTTGCCTCTCCTCCTTATGGCCTCGGGCGCCATCCAGTGTGCAGTGCCTTCACTCTCATAGCATTTTCCAGTCTGTGGGTCCAGGTCCCAGCAGAGTCCAAAATCGACTGAAATGACAAATTAATGAAATATTAATTTTTAAATGCTATAATATAAAGACCTGTATTATGAAACCCTCTGGCTCTATATTCACAGAAGCTTTCTGTCATCTTATAACTGTTTTACTCACTCAGCTTCACCTTCCCTTTCTCTGTAAGCATTATGTTTGGGCTCTTGATGTCTCTGGGCACGGCCCTGTTCTTGTGGATGTGCTTGAGTGCCTGGGGGGAATAAGATTCATGTTATAAGACTATAACAGACATAGGTCTAAGCCAGGGGTCAGCAACCTTTACTATCAAAAGAGCCATTTTGCCACCTCTTCCACTAAAGAAAATTATTCTGGAGCCGCAAAACATAATATAGCTTATAAACTTTTAAAACACTGAATAGCCCTATTAAATGCTAGTGTTCTCATCTGTTTAATGTGACTTCTGTTTCTAAAGCTCCATGCTGATCTTTCCTCTCTTGTCTTGAGTGTGTGACCGGGGTAAGGTCCATGAGGAATCATCCTGCAGCTCAGTCTTGCCTGTCACTCCTGGGACGTCTATACAGCCCTCGCTCCTGCTGGCGGCTTCCTGAGTGTGCGACCGTAGTAAGCTAACCGCTAGCTTACCACGGTCGCACACTCAAGAAGCCGCCAGAAGGTGTGGGCTGTATAGCCGACGTGACAGGGAAAGCTGCAAGACTGAGTCACAGCAAGCAGGATGAAGAGCCATATGAGGCTCCGGAGCCTCAGGTTGCCTACCCCTGGTCTAAGCATTAACAATAATAATAATGATCTACAAAACGTGTATATATATATATATATATATATGTGTGTGTGTGTCTGTGTGTGTGCGTGCGTTTGTGTGTAAAACAAATCTGGCCTTACCTTTAACACTTCTTTGCAGACATAGCCAATCCAGATCTCTCTCAGGGATTGGTCTTCGGTGGAATTAATCAAGTCATATAGGGAGCCGCCCCCACAGTATTCAAGGACAATCTACAGTAGAAAAATAGAAATGAATTATTTAAGGCCTTATATTACCTTTAATGGAGATCCCTTTGCCACAAGAGGGATAAACGTGATACAGCAAATAATTTCTTACCTTCAGCAGCTCCGATGAGCACTCATTAAGTGGAGCACTATAATAGGCTCCATGGAAAGCTGCGACGTTCTTGTGGCCGCTGAACTTCCGGAGAAAATTAATTTTCCGGCAAACAGACTCTTCATCCTGGAGTGGGATAACGGGAAACACTAGCTCACATAGTTGACTACACAAATAGGAATGATATGGAGAATGGAACTATAAAAATACATTACCCTGCTGATGGCTTCACAGCCACCACTCCTTTTCGATGGTGGCGACCCTGTAACACAGGTAGAAAAGTTTTAACTGACATTCAATATTAGCTGCAAATATCAAGATTCATTTTGGGAACAAATGTCGTTTACTGTCTATTCTATTCGGGGACCAGAACATGCCACTAGCACTTTGAAGTTGCTTCCAGTCCCCCCTGCCATTTAGTGATTGGTTTTTCCCTTACCTTATAAACGTCTCCAGTTCCACCCTCTCCAAGAAGCACGACCTTGGTCAGCCGACCATTAGGAGGCTGGAAAATAGAATAGAATAAAAGAGGAATTTTATTGATAACATAATATGCCACAGGGTATCAAAAAATGTATCACTTACCTGGGGGGACAGACAGAGGAAGAGGGAAGGATTGGCAATAAGGTACTTGAAATAGAGAGGCAACTGCCAGGTGGGAGAGTTTTACAACTGGGCGGGGGAATCACCAAACCTACTGCCAGATTCCATGCTCAGGCAGCCCCTACAGTTACTGAGTCATGTATTTTACCCTCTTTTCTACTCACCTTATAAGTCTCGGAGAGGGACCCGCATTCTGCTTGTCGCTAAAGGGAAAAAAGAAAGATCATTAGTGTAAAGGTAAATAATATGGTCCAACACTTGGTACTAGGGTACTAAATGGTACTTCCCGGTGTGACAGATACTATTTCTATATACTATATACTATAGTGATGCAATTAGAAGTTACTGAGCCCCATAGCACAATAATTTTAGGGCACACTAAGGCATTTTCATGAACCCATTTATTGATTAATATCCCACCATGCCCACTAAACCTCTGGCCCCCCAAACCACTATCCCCCTAAACCTCTGGGCCCTCATCAGTCACAGGGTCTCCTTTCTCTATAGTTAAACCCCTGGATAAGAACCAAACTATTATTCATTTCTAGTAACATGTAATTCCCTTATAATACAGTTGGGTACAGATTCCAAGTTTACAGTCTGATTCTGTAATAAGCTGCCCCCAATATGTACCCTTTATAGAGCTGCATATGGCCTGCTCTGTGTTACTGAATGGGTTAACATTGTATACGTTACTTAACATTGTATACTTTAAATCCTGAATTTAAATAAAATGGTATCGGCTGCCTTACCTTCCGCTGGGGGGCCCAGAATGGCATTGCACCCCCAGTCTTTGTGCTCTAAAAAGAGCAGTTGGGAATAAAAAAGTGATATCAGCAGACGTCAATGAAAGATGTTATTTATAACAGACGTCAAAAAAAAGGTGGAAAAATTCACTGAATATCCCTTTGAAAAACTCTGTAAAAGTCGATTTGAAAATCACTCCGAAATTGCTCCGAAACCGCTTTGATGCTCAGAACTTTCACTTTATGGTAGAGGAAAAGAAAGAAGAGATTGTAAGCTCACGTACACCGGCCCTCTCTGCTGTACATATCAGCATACACTGCCTTATATCAGTATTCAAACCTTGACAGCAATAGCATTGCAGCAATAACAGCTTTGAAGGGAAAGTTCCCCTTTGAATCAAATTATACTTGGCCCCATCCTTCCATCTATTATAACATGGTGCCCAGTCCCTGCTGATGAAAAGAAACCTCACAGTTTTATTTTATCATCTCTAGAATTTAGATTTCAGCAACAACTGACGTTGAAGCTGATGAGGCTGCTAAGAGTTATGTATAATGTAGAGAGTGATCATATGAGACAATTTGCAATTGTTTTTTATTTTTTTATTTGTGATTTTTTTAGTTATTTAGCTTTTTTTTCAGCAGCTCTATAGCAGTGACCCCATTTGAAAGCTGGAAAGAGTCAGAAAACAGGGGCAAACTATTCAAAACCATAAACAATGAAGGTCAATCGAATAGTTGGTTAGAATTAGCCATGCTAATCAAAAGTTTGCTTAAACTTCGTTTAGTATGATGTAGAGAGTGATATTTTGAGACAATTTGCAACTGATTTTCATTTATTATTATTTTTGGTATTATTTAGCTTTTTATTCAGCAGCTCTTCAGTTTGCAATTTCATTTGGTTGCTAGGGTCCAAATTACCCTAGCAACCATGCATTGATTTAAATGAGAATATGGAATATTAATAGGGCAGGGTCTGAATAGAAAGAGGGATAATTTAGCCATACGGCCAATCACATGATTTATTATACTAACTGTGATTGGCTGCAAAGTTGGCACACATGTCAATGTTGCAAAGGTAAATGGGACCCTAGCAATCAGATGACATTTACAATTCAAAACTGTAGGGCAGTGCAACTAAAGAGAAAAGCAACTATAAGGGAAAATCATTACAAAATGAAGTCCAAATACAAATGATATTGGAATATTCCTATCTACATTACTGATTTTCAATGTGTGATTTCACCCAGGCAGCTACCAACGGTCACCCATCAGACTTATGGCAGCATCAAGGTGACCGATGGTGGCTGGCAATATCACAGCTCTGACAGTTCTATCTCACTATACTTTAAACCAGATACTTGAATAGGGTGTGACTTCACATAGAAATCTATGTGAATAGCAATATATTAGAAGAGGAATCTGGTACCCAATACTATATTATACTTCTGTGAATGTTTAGTCTCCCTGTTTCCCCATTCCTCCCCCCCATGCTCAACTCTCTCATATTCACTTTTAAAATTAAAAAATATGTGCAAAACCAAGGCTAATATCCCAACTACTGACTCTCTTAAATACCAATTTTCTGCTTTTATGTCATTATTTTCCTTAAAATATCCCCCTAGTGTGTTTGTGTGTCCACTCATCTCTGATCCCAGAAATAAAAGTGAGAAAACCGTTATTATAACTGTCAGATGAAAAATTAGGTCATGTGACAGAGTGACTGTAGGTGGCTGGGAAAATGGCACCTAAGATGTGTCTTTAAAATTAGACAATTTAAAAAAACAAAAAATGAAGACAGAGAAACGTGCATAGCAATACAATTACATGCAGAATCTAGATGCGAAATGCTATTTATGGCCTCACTGCCAATATAAGACTTTGCAGTGTGCCAGCCCTAACTTAATATCCCATGAACCTCTATGGATATGAACATTATAGGGGGTAATTACATTTCCTGAGAAATTGGCTCTGGCTGGTGAGGAAACGCCATATTCACAGATCTCATCTGCCTCGTTGAGTTCTCCATTGGCCACAATATCATCTCCCAGGGTGCCCTTGCAAGTGACGGACCCACAGTAGGTGTGAGAAATCTCTGCAATAGATCTTTCTTGTTGATAGAAGGTCTGCAGTGATGCTCTCTCCCACCTTAGATGACGATTCTCATCTTTCTCATACCGCGACCTGCTGAGGGGGTAACCCTTTTTAAATCACAGGGATTTTAGAGTTACAGTAAAGATGAATAAATCAATGTATAAATGTTGTTGTGTTCCTGATTTATTTTTCTATTAAACAGACCAACTACAGGCAGTGTCAGACTGGGACACCAAGGGCCCACCCAAAAACCTTAGACCAGGGGCCTACTCTCAGTTATTCTTCCACTCCTCACTCAACCCCTATTCTCCCGTCTCTTTTCTTTACATACTATAATTGAACATTCCATCTATTTACCCTCTTTGTTCTCATAGAAATAGGGAATGGCCAAGAAATAGGCCAAATGTTTTAAAAGCATGAGGGTCCACTGACACCTGGGGCCCACTGGGAGTTTTCCTGGTATCCGGTGAGCCAGTCCAACACTGACTACAGTATACTTACACTTTGTATGAGGTAAATTGCCAGTGTCCATTTACAGCAGCATTCCTGGTGCCCTTACATTGGCAAGTGGTATAGCAGTTCTGCCCAGCAGAGGAAGAGGATAACATGAATAGGGGGATATGAATGGAGGTATAAAGGTGGCATTAAATAAAGGGCTTATACTAAAAAGTCAATGGAAGACCTTACAAGATTAGATGGCAGGTATATGATTCTTCATATATATCAGTGTTATGCCAGTTATACAACATATATTGTAAGTGCAGGTATTTTGGTATACAAGGGCTCTGTGTGTAAATTCTGGTGTAACTCTGGTATACGCAGGGTTATAAACAAGTTGAAAACCGAAAATTCAGCTCTTAGTTACCAGGAGCGGCATTTTTGCCGCCCCTGGCAACCAGGGTGGCGACCTCGTCCTGTGGCGGCGCTACATAGATGACATCATCTTCTTATGGCAAGGAACTGAACCAGAAATGCTAAAATTCATAGAGGAGATAAACAAAAATGACCAAAATTTGGAGTTTACATTTACGTATAGTCTGGATACAGTGCAATTCTTGGACTTGGAAATAAATAAAAACAAAAACATGGAAACCCTGGATTTTAAAACACACTTCAAGAAGGTAGATGTGTGCAATTATGTTTTAAACACCAGCAACCACAACCCAGTGTGGCTGAGAAATATACCATATGGCCAATTTTGCAGGTTAAAGAAAAATTGCTCAAATCCAATTGAGCTAGAAAACCAATTAGACTATGTATCCGAAAGATTTAAAAAAAGAGGTTATGAGAAGAAACTTATTCACAAATCACGTAAAAAATTGGAGGATATGGATAGAGTAGACTTACTAAAAGAAAAAGGTAAAAAGGAAAATGACAACTTGGGGTGTTCATTTATAACTACTTACACTCCAGGAGCGCAGGAAATAAAGAAAATTATAAACAAACATTGGAACATCCTAGAGGGAGACGAGCTCCTGAAAGGAAAAATCCCCCAAAAACCCCAAGTGATATATAGGAGAGCAAACAACTTAGGTCAAACATTAGTACGAAACTATGTTCCCACGGAAAGAACAAAGAATAAAGTACAAAAAAACGAATGGAAAGGTTTCTATCCCTGTGCACTTTGCAAGGCCTGTAATTATGGGAAAAAAAAGACACAGTTTTCATCGAATGTAACAAAAAGGAAGTATAACATCGAACATTGCATCAAATGCACAACACAAAATGTCATTTACTGTTTGGAATGTCCCTGTGGACTCCAATATATTGGAAAAACAAACAGAAAACTAAGGGAAAGAATAAATGAACATATAAGGAACATAGAAAAGGGACTAACTAATCACAGCGTGTCCAAACACTTTAAGGAGTGCCATGAGCAAAAAGCAAATAATCTAAAGTTTTGGGGGATAAGTATAGTACAACGAGGATGGAGAGGAGGGGATTTGGTAAAGAAAACATTACAAGAGGAGAGTAAGTGGATCTACAAAATGCAAACCTTTTTCCCACAAGGGTTAAACATAGACATAAATTTAAGAGCATTTTTATAAAAAATACACATGAGAACAATATATATTTATTTCATAATATGAAAAAATTATAGCAGGGAATACACAATAGTTCAACAAATGACACTAAAATGTTTATGTACACATCACAGAGTAACAAAAATACTCAATATTAAAAAATAATGCACTAGCACTTTAATATTATGTAACAATTAATGCACTAATTCCACAAGATTTAATTTTTATATGTATAATGATAAAAAAATGTTTTTATATATATATATATATATTTTTTTTTTTATATGTATAACAAAAATTTATAGAAAAGGTAATGATCCTTTGTACATATTGCACTTAGCACTTTGGAATTGATATAATGTGTAAAAAGTAGAGGAACTACAACTCCCACATTGATTTTGAGCGAATGCCCCTATATAATGAAAAAAATATATACCTGCTTACAGACATAGTAGTCTGAATCACTACAGAAGTATATGGACAATCCAATCTAAATAAAGAAAGAGGAGAATGCCCATACACAAATACAAATTCGGTGAAACTTCGGTGACAATTTCAACAACGAACGAAAGTTGCGCAAAAACCGGAAGTGAATCAGTTGGAACGCAGAGGTGGAACGCATAAACCGGAAGTTACGAACGGAAGTCACGAACGACGCTACCGAAATAGGTTTTTAAGGGAGAACAAGAGTTCGGAATAATCTATGCCTCTGATGAAGCTGTTTTAACAGTGAAACGCGTTAGGAGAATAAAAACTGAACACCAGAGAACAAGGATCTGAAGTCGGCCGAACAGACCTTTTCCTGGGACTTTACAACTACAAAGACACTGATTTAAAGCGATTTTACTATGAAGGAAAATGTGAGTGCATATTCTATTTGTTTTTAAGTGTATTTTAGAATAAACAGTATTATACTATTTCTGGCTCTTATCCTTGCACTGGAGGGTCTGCAAAAAAGCTGCAAGACGTGACAAGGAGTGTGAGGAAAACCATTTATATGCGTATTACTGCAGGAGTGGTTTGTAAGTAGGCATTTCACTCAGTGGTGGAGGTATCCATACTTCAAGCACTTGAACGATTAACGCACAGGAGAGAATATAATCCTGGAGGTTTATCTACACCCCCATAAGCTTCACACTTTATATGCGCACTACTGCAGAAGCAGTTTGTAAGTAGGCAATTTACCCAGGGGAGCACTTACCTAGTAGAACTTACAACAACACTGGGTTGCCCATTTCCCCTCCCCCATTTTCTCTGTAGCGAACGTATTACGCTATGTTGGTTTCTTGATTTCTGTTGCCACAGGCGCTGATCCCCCTTTGTGTATATTTCTTTGGAGAGCTACACATATTTGTTGGAGATTTATTTACAGCTGAGAGACTGTGAGGTGATCGGCAAGAAACATCTAAAGGACTAACATTTTACCTGATTGCAGTTTAAGCAATTAATTTATATAGGGCGCTGCCACCTGAGGCGAGTTCCTCAACTCACCTCATTGGCGGAGCGCCCCTGCCTGTATCACACACAAGCACATCATGGAGGGCTTTCTGTGAGAGAGAAACCATCCCCTGAAAGTTTAACCAGTGAGGGGGAGGAAAGTAACCTGCAGCCAATGGGAGAGCAGCATCTTGCATCATGGCTGCAAATGGTCACTTCCTGTCATTTTCGCCAGTGGAAGAAAGTATCCCGCAGCCAGTGAGAGGAGTCTTGCCTCAGCTCTAATTTCCTGTAACTTTAGCAAATGGGCTAAACTCTTGCCTCAGCTCTACATTCCTGTAACATTAGCCAATGGGAAAGAAAGTCTTGCCTCAGCTCTAATTGGCAATGGGAGAGGGAGTTTTGCCTCGGGTCTAATTTCCTGTAACATTAGCCAATGGGAGAGGGAGTCTTGCCTCAGCTCTAATTGCCAATGGGAGAGGGAGTCTTGCCTCAGTTTAATTTCCTGTAACTTTAGCCAATGGGAGAGGGAGTCTTGCCTCAGCTCTAATTTCCTTTAACATTAGCCAATGGGAGAGGGAGTCTTGCCTCAGCTCTAATTTCCTTTAACTTTAGCCAACAGGAGAAAGCTTCCTGCAATGATTCCAGAGATTGAGTGTGGGAGGGAGAAGCTCAGAGAGAGCAGGCACAGCAGAGGGAGACCTGTCTAGACAGAAGTGCTGTTCTGCCTGTTATGAAGTAAGTGTTGGGCTGCAGGCAGGGGGATTTCTATAGGGTAGTTGGTATCAGACAGGACATGGTGGAACATGAGGGAGTCCCTGTGGTAGAGTGAGGCGGAGGGGTTAACAGTACATTGTCTGCCATTAAGTGATTCTCAGTGATATAATGTATGCCGTATTACTGATCATGACCAGCCAGATACTAGGCCTGTTAGGGGCCCAATCGGCCATAGCAATTTGTGGATCCAAAAAGGGCCCGATGTTTGGTGGAAATGGGCGGAGTTGTTCAGGGGAGTGAACTCTATCGCTTTGAGCTTTGTTTTTTGAAAGATTTTAGCCACAATTTTAGTATAGTGGTCTGCCTGGCAATAATGATGTACTACGAAATAAATAATAGCCAACCTGATTTTACCTTTACTGCAGGCGGTCCTGATTTACTGAAGTTCAGGGGTTACACTTTTGGACTGATGTATGTATATATATATATATATATATATATATATATATATATATATATATATATATATATATATATATATAAAACCAAAGGAATGGTGCACTCCGTAGACAAAATTAATTCCTGGGTGCCAGCATGGGAAATAAGCAGTGAAAAAGGATTGCGGCACTCACAGGGTTATAGTGAAAAAACAAAAAAATGTTTTATTATTAAGCCTCAACGTTTCGATCCCCCACAGGGATCTTTGTCAGGAGCAAAAACAAACAATAATAAAATAATAATAAAACATTTTTTTTGTTTTTTCACTAAAACCCAGTGAGTGCCGCAATCCTTTTTCACTATATATATATACATACATATATATATATATATATATATATATATATATATATATATATATATATATATATATACAGGGCTGCCTTCAGAAATCACAGGGCCCTGTACAACAAAGATTTGTGGGGCCCCTGGGTCCTGCCCACCACCGCAGATCCTGGCCTGCCATAGAGCCACTCACCAAAAAGCCACACAAAGCCACATGGGCGCTAAAAATCCATTGATGACCAGGGTCCCTCCTACAAGTTAAACAAAAATAATTGGTGGCCAGGGGCCCCACAAAACTTCACTGGTGGCCAGCCCCACCTATAAGTTAAAAGAAAATTGCTGGTCAGGGACCCTGATGGTGACCATGTGATGCAAAAAGGTGGCCCTTGGTACATTTGAAAACAACGACGAATGCTATATGGCACCTGGTTAAAGGGATGTTTCACCATAAAGTTAACTTTTAGTATGTTATAAAAGGCTTATTTTAAGCATCTCTTCAATTGGCATTTATTTTCTTTTTTTGATAGTTTTTGAATTATTTGCCTTCTTTTCAGATTTCAAATGGGGGTCACTGACCCTGTAAGACTACTAATGTATTGTTATTGCTACTTTTTATTACTCATCTTTCTATTCAGGCCTTTGCTATTCATATTCCAGTCTCTTATTCAAATCAGTGCGTGGTTGCTAGGGTAATTTGGACCCTAGCAACCAAATGGCTGAAATTGCAAACTGGAGAGCTGCTCAATAAAAAGCTAAATAACTCAAAAACCACAAATAATAAAAACCAGCTGGGAAGTGTCACGTTTGCAGCTTCCGTTCCAGAACTCCAGCTCTGAACTCAGAACCAGCAACATGGCTGCCCCAGCAAGTAAGGAGAGCGGCAGCAGTATGGTGATAGCAGTAAAGTGCGCCCATTACCTGCCACCTGAAATCCCACTTTGTGCCTTCCACACAATTGACTTGCTTCTTTGTGCAGAGTCTGCTGGTACACACCCTCATTCCACTGCACACTGTCCCCTTTAGGACTGGGCCGGTACTACTGTACCCCCTTTGCCCCCTGATGGCGGCCCTGGTGAGACCTACTCTTTCCAGGGAACAATAAAAAAAAAATTTTGTTTTATTCATGGTGGTTACTACCAATGCCACCAGAATCTCTCCTTCCGATATTTGACCAAAAAGTATAATTTATTTTCCTTTATCTCAAGGTTGTGCCATGGCATATAGGGTTGGTTCAGTTTAACACTATATAGTACAAAGTCTGCAGGCTGTTGTTAATATTATATGCATATGTTTATATATAATAGGTAATTCACCTTTAAGGTAATGGACCATGATATGATTTGTCACTCGTGGGAAATCTCCTAAAAGCAGCCAAGCCAGCCACCTCACCCCCCTCTGGCTCTGTGTGGTTATGTCATTTGCTCTGACGTGGTAGCCGCATATAGGGGCACCAGACAGTGCAGACACAGGTGGCAGGGGCCTAGAGAGTATTAAAGGAAAACTATACCCCCAAAACAATGTAGGTCTCTATTAAAAGATACTGAGTAAAACAGCTCATGTGTAAAACCCTGCTTCATGTAAATGAGCCATTATCATAATAATATACTTTTTTAGTAGTATGTGCCATTGGGTAATCCTAAATAGAAAATTGCCATTTTAAAAAATAAGGGCCGCCCCCTGAGATCGTAAGATTCACTGTGCACACATACAAACCACATGTAAGGTCACATGAGCCAATTAACAGACAGAGTTCTGCCTTTTGCTTCCTCACTTCTTCCTGTTACAGTTAGTGTTGTAGTATTTCTGGTCAGGTGATCTCTGAGGCAGCACAGATAGAGTCACAAAATGGTGGTTCAAGTCAAGAGATGTAAAAGGGCAATATTTATGTAAATATATATTCCAGTTTGGTAAGATTCTTTAATATGTCATTCAATTTCATATAAACTATCTGTTGCTTAAGTATTCATTTTGGGGGTATAGTTTTCCTTTAAAATAATACATTGGTGGCTTCAGGACTTCAACTTCGGCTCCTTTAGTAGCTTTGGATCTTTTTGTGGCTTCAGAACTTCACTTTGGTTCCTTTGTGGCTTCCGGACTTCAACTTTGGTTACTTTGTGGCTTTGGGTCTTTTCACCACTTCGGGACTTCCACTTCAGCTCCTTTCATGACTTCGGGTTTTTTCGCTGCTTCGGGACTTCGGCTACATTAAACTGTGCATTTCTATGAAGCAAAGAGATTGACTGGTATCATTTCTTGTTCCTATGATTCTATTGGCAGAAGGGTTTATATGATGCAGACATGTTTGATTGGTGTTACTCTGGTGATGTTGTTGGATGGTATAATCATCAATAAAGTTTATGAGTTTTGAAGGTGCATTTCTGGCCATAAATGTCACAGTAAAAATTGCCATAATAACCGCCATAAAACAAGACTATTTTATAGCATAAATATTCGCAAAAACGTAATTTTTCGCCAGAAAATTCGCAACTCGCTAAAATTACCGCTAACGTAAGCTGGTTCCTTAACGTAGTTACCGCAAGTGATCGCAATGACTTCTGAGCGTATCGCTGTTTAGTAAACTTAGTCGCTGCGAATATTCTGGCGTACAAATATTCTCAGCAATAACATGCGGAAACTTAAAGTCAGATGGTAACCCTCCGACACCATTAAATCATCTTCGTGAGTTGTTTCAGTCATGCTGGGCTGGGGGCAGTGCGATCCCCAGCCCAGCCCCCAGGCCAGTGTGACTGAAACAACTCATGTCAGAGGGTCGCCGTTACTAAGGTTCGCCGGACTGGAGACGGCTCATTTCAGTATTTTGGCTTCCATAGTAACCATAGCACCATTTGCAAGCTGGAAAGAGGAAGAACAGGAAGGCAAATCATGAAATATAGAGTTAGGGCTAAACTACATGGGAGATTTTATAGGATGGTGTCGGATCGACAGATTGCAGACGCTTTAAGGGCTAAACTCCAAATCAGATTTTGTTGGTCAGATTTTATCTGATCTTGCCATGCAACACCAAGCAACAGTGATTATATAGGATGCTATGAAATCTGATCCCTCAGCTGTAGTGTAATGTTGGATCAGATAAAGTTGGATGGAGTCTTTTGTTCATGCATCTACATCTGACAGTCAGTGTTTTTCACCAAGAGAAAAAGTCTTTCCAAAACCATCAGTTTTATCTTGTGGGGTATCACCTATACCTCCACATCCGACTTGTAGGATGAATTTTGTCAATTCAACACCATCCTATAAAATCTCCCATGGAATTTAGCACAAATTGAAAGTTATTATTCAACTGTTTTGAGGTAATATTGAAATGAGGTCAGAGATCCCCCAGCTGTCAGACAGCTTCTAAACAAGGGAAAGAGGGTACAATCAAAAGGAGTATTTATGGGGGGAAATGCTTTTTAAATTCCTGCATTCTAATGTTTCCACATTTGACAAAGTTTCTGGTCCCACTGAATTTTACAGCAACATTTTGCCTCGGTTTTCCTAAAAATGTCTATTTGTCCTCTGTGAGTGTTGAGTTTAGTGAAATAAAGCTGTTTAAAATACTAACCATGTGCATATTTTGCAAATAGGAAAAGGTAGTAATGCTTTGTGTGATATGTACAGAGCGCAAGTGATATGACTTTTGGTTAAAGGGATTGTTCACCTTGCAAACACATTTTTCAGGCCACCTGTTCACCAGAAATAAAGACTTTTTTTCAATTGCTTTGGCAGAGAGCCCAGAATACTCAGCAACTACACTTAGATACAATTGTGACTAATAAGATAAGCAGGTCTCTTGGGGGGAACTGTGACATCTTAAAGGGGAACTTCACCTTCATTAGCAAAACTGTTATAACACATAAAACATGTACCTAAACCCCCAGAAATGTGTTTAAACTTTCCATTACCTGCCAAATTTTGTAAAATGGGTGTGGTATTTTGGGGTATGCCCAAAAAAAGGGTGTGTTCAAAAAAAGTTGCCACACATATTGTCCATCTTTACATTTTGCAAATGTTAGGAGGTATGTAGATAACTTTTGATAAAGTTATATTGTATTCTCCAAAATTAGCCCTTTTTTTGTGAAAAATCCGTCCCTTGTTTGCACTTAATACTCAAAAGAGTATCTATAGGTTACTTAATATCACCTGGTACTAGTTTCATCATCATTTATTTATACAGCACCATAAAGTTGTAGGGATCCATAGAGTTACCCTATGGTCTGAAATATCCCATATGGTTGGGAATCCCCTGGTGTGACCAATTCAGGGAGAGAATTCCACATCTTCACAGGTGTCATTGTAAAAAAAACCCTTCCAAATTTTTAGATGGAACCTTTCCTCTAATCGGAATGGGTGCCCTCATGTCAGCTGGGATGACCTACTGGTAAATAATGAATTGGAGAGATTATTTTACGATCCCCTTATATATTTATAGATAGTTTTAAAAGCATCTCTTCTCCAACTTGGCCAGTCTTTCCTCAAAGCTAAGATTTTCCATAACTTTTACCAGCTTAGTTGCCCTTCTTTGTACCCTCTCTAATTCAATAATGTCTCGTTTGAGCACTGTAGACCAAAACTGTACGGTATATTCTAGATAGGACCTTACCAGTGTTCTGTATAGTATAAGAATAACCCCCCATTTTTTAGATGGGTAAGTGACCCCCAGAGGGCTGATCCTATCAAATGTGGGGCCCAATTGGGACCATGTTGGCGGGGCCCCTAGACAAAGTGTTGCTGGCTACTGACACAGCAAGTATTTAGGAAAATAAGGGCATACAGGCACAAAATAGAAAGGAAAGGAGCAGACAAGGTAAGAGAGTGAGAGGGATGAAATAGGGGCACATAATAGGGGCACACAGGGTAAGAGAGAGAGGGAGGAAATAGGAGAGTGGACTGGGCCAATTAGTTTGGGGCAGGCTGGGCCGATTCAGCTTGGGAGCAGGCTTGGTTGGATTGGGGGCAGGCAAGACCTATCAAGGTTGGAGGAAAGCTGGGCCTATTAGAGTTGGGGGCAGGCTAGACCTATGGAGTTGGGGGATAGGCTGGCTTATCAGAGTTGAGGGTGGGCTGGACCTATGGATTTGGGGATGGGCTGGACTCTCAAAGTTGGGGGCAGGCCAGGCAGCATCATCTGCTGAGGGAAATATTATCTGTGCTGCCCTGTGGTGCGGGGCCCCCAGAGGTGCGGGGCCCAATTGGTCCAATTGGCCTAAGGCCGGCCCTGGACCCCCATTTAAAAGCTGGAAAGAGTCAAAAAAAGAAAGCAAATAATTCAAAAACTATAAAAACGAAAACACGAAGACCAATTGAAAGGTTACTTAGAATTGGCCATTATATAACATACTAAAAGTTAACCTGAAGGTGAACCACCACTTTAAGGGAATAAATTGAGAACAGTAACAATTTAATATAATTTTAAATGCCAACCATTGCTGTTTTGTGTTTTTAGCAGAAAACATAATGCCCCAATCCCTCTGTAGGGCAGCCCTTAAGGAGCTAAAATTAGCTTTTCTGAAATTCATGTTTTTTGTTGCCCCAGTGTATATTTGTTTTTTGCAGCAGATTGCAATTAGATTACATTATGGTCACTATTGCCCAGAGGTTCAATTGCTTGCATGTGTTCTGGGTCATTAGAGATCACTAGATCCAGTATAGCATTTTTTTCTGATTGGCTCCTCAACAAACTTGTTCCCATTAACTGATCTGGCAATACTGTTGCTCCAGGGAAATTAGAACCCCCCATTATCATTACTTTACCCAAACTAGCAGTCTTTTCTATTTGCATCAGGAGCTTAGCCTCCTCCTCCTCACTTACATTAGGGGGTCTATAACATACTCATATAACTAATTTGCTGGATACTCTACAATCAGTGAAGCGCTCCATCCATAAGACTTCTGTCCCCTCATTTTATAACATCACTTGCACTTGCAAAGACAAAAAAACAAATTGAACTTTAGGTTCAGAGCAGAGGCTCTTGTGGACTTGCACATTGCTGGTAAACACCACAAAATTAAAGCGTATTATCTCTTTTTTCCCCTGACACATGTAGACGGAATTGGCACAGAGACAGAAACTGGCACCAACAAGGTGGGTTTTTTTGTTGCCGCTACAAGGCTTCCGGTGTGCAGAGAAACCAATGTATTACTTAGTTTAGACCAAATATTGTGAACTAAGGTACCCACTAGGAGTTATGCTTGCGTTCCATAGGGAACTACATCTTTACTTGACATTTCCTACAATGTGGCCATGTACGTATCATGGCATTTATAAACGTGCAGCCTTGACGTCACTGTCTCGCGAGATGAAACTTCGGTTCGCGATTCTGCCTTTTTCAGCAGAATCCATTTACCCGGCCGAACCGAATCCATCCCCTAATTTGCATATGCGAATTAGGCATGGGGAGGTAAATCGTGTGACTTTTTGTCCTTTTGTCCTCTTCCCACCCCTAATTTGCATATGCAAATTAGGATTTGGTTCTGTATTCGGCCGAATCTTTCACAAAGGATTCGGGGGTTTGGCCGAATCCAAAATAGTTGATTTGGTGCATCCCTAGTTTGGATCATCATAAAGGTGTTGCGGAATGTTTAAACAGCGATCCGGGACATCGGACTGTGTTAAGAAAATCGGGACTGCAATGGATCCTAAATCCACTGCAAGTCCAATGCGAAGCACCATTGCTATGCAATTGATCATCTTTCTCTACAAATGTATTCATAATTTTTCCTACCAGAAATCTCTGGGTTCTCAACACTCTCTAAAGCTGTTTATATGAGAATTGTATTCTAATACACAAGAGCCATGTAAGATGTCGCACTACATGCCTCTCTGGCACTTGCACCTGATGAACAGTAACACATTATACTGAAACAATATCCCACATAGATTATAAGAAAGAAATTGACTGATCAGGACTAGTTAAGTCTCTTCTTTCAACTGTATTGCTCATTTCTTTTGAAGAAAATCAATTAATTGAGGGCTACAAAATTCGTACCAATTGAAGAAATCTCGGCAAGCACAACGGACGCCACTCGTAGGATAAAAAGTAACTTTATTTCATCTAATTAAAACATCAATCCTGACCCGTTTCGTATCGTAAGATACATAGTCATAGTCATGCCTTTGACTATGTATCTAATACTTATAAGAGACAAAAAATCCTATTGGGTTTATTGTTTAAATGGTTTTCTAGCATGCTTAAGGTGTGGAGATCCAAATTATGCAAGGACCCCATATCTGGAAAACCCCAAGTCTCAAGCATTCTGGAAAATAGGGTCCTATACCTGTATAATGATCCAGCATTGTTAAATGAGCCTTAATTTGTTAAATAATTAAATAATTGAGCGTATGCAAAGGGGAGGTGTTAAATGTTTGATAAATATGTATTTAAAACTATGCTCGCTTATTTGAACTTTTTGCTCAGAGATGCAAAACACACTCTTTTTTTATCATCTTCAATTTGCCCACGCGAGTGCACCGTTTTATTCATATCTGTTGCTTTTTGTATCATTACAAAGTATAACATTCCTTGATATAAAACAAGAAACACAATAAGACTTCATTCCCCAAAAGCTAGGTACAGGTATGGGATCCATTATCCGGAAACCCATTATCCAGAAAGCTCCGAATTATGGAAAGTCTGTCTCCCATAGACTCCATTTTATCCAAATAATCCATAAAATTGATTTCTTTGTAATAATAAAACAGTACCTTGTACTTGATCCAAACTAAGATATGACTAATCCTTATTGGAAGCAAAACCAGTCTATTGGGTCTATTTAATGTTAACATTATTTTCTAGTAGGCTTTAGGTATGAAGATCCAAATTACGGAAAGATCCATTATCCGGAAAACCCCAGAGCAGGTCCAGAGCATTCTGGATAACAGGTCCCATACCTGTAATAAGATACTTAATTAATAATATTAGATATAATTAAAATGGCAATGTTTATTAGTCAATCATGCCAACACATACAGTATTAAAAACACATTAAAACCCTAAAACTCCTGTAAGACAAGGTGCCCCTCATTCCTATGACACATGCAATTATATCACACAGTAATAATGTTATCACAATACTGTAAATAACGGCTGTTAATATTGAAGTAAATAAATAATAACCGCTGTAACTATTACCTGGTTTTTGTGGGATAAAGTCCTATGGTGTTTCTGGTTTTATATTACAGTAATTGAAGTAGTGACACCCTCGGATATAGCCAACTATCTTTGCTCGGTAACTTTTGTTATTCTAGCAGAATACATTTTCTTTGAGCAGTATCATATATGCCAATATATATTTAGGGAATATATTTTAGTAATAGAAAAATAAAGGCACCTAAACCTTAAGCATATGTAGGATATGTTTGCCATATCATTTTAACCCCCCTCACTTTTTTTTTGTGGATGTCTGCCAAATTTAAAGCAAAATGAATATATTGCTTATTTTTTTTCTTATTGAGTCTTTTTGAATGCTTTTTCCTATGGCTTTGCATGTAGCTGTCACACTTGAAAGACCCAACAGGCTAATAGAGCACTAATGTATTGTAAACCTTACCTTTAGCTGAGTGGGTATTGGCACTGTCCCCACAATGCGCATGATTGTAAATTTTATCAGTTGCAGCTATATGTATTTTCTGATGAAAGGTTTCCATTTATGGGTCAATAAATTCTTTCCAACATCAAACTCTATCAAAACAGACTAAAGCATCACACTTAACCTTTTTGCTCGAGCAACAAGTTTTTTAAAACCCCAAATAACCAACCTCCAAAGACGGCTTTAAAAATTGCCACTATGGGTGCCTTAGGTGGAATAGCAAGAACATTGATGCTTGAAATGTCATTAAGATTCTTGACCAGTTTTTTTTTTTCCACCTCCAAGATGTTCTTAGGACATGCTAAAAGCAGTGGCTCATTCCAAAGCCATTAGTGCTCCCTTATCATCCATCCATTAATGTTGTGTATCTCTGCTATTACGCAGATAAAATGCAATGACTACTTACATGCACAGGGTGTATAGGCTTATGCCTTTGCTAAAAATAACAGTCCTTGATTTTGGAAGTTTGTAGGAAAAACATTTTGGTAATTGTTGACAATAAAGAAACTCATAGGTTTCTCTATACCGGTGCTCTAAATGTGATGGAGTGCCACATATTATAGACCTTACATTATGTGGATAAAAGGACTCAAGTGCCACAGATCATTGATTGTATGATTTTCAGCACTTCAACATTGGGGAGTGGAGGAGCGGCTTGTAAAGTGACTCACTCCTTCCCTGCTAGGGATGGGGGCGAATTTGACCAGTTTAGTTTCGACAAAAATTAGCCGCCAGCGAAATGTCGCCAACGGCAATTAAACTCTATAGGCATCAAAAAAAATTTTTCATGTGGCGAAATACTTTTGACACGCGTCTTTTTTATTTGATGCACGACACCATACAAGTCTATGGGCGTCATTTCCGTGTGAAACAAGTCGAAAAAATTCACCCATCCCTATTCCCCGCTCATTCCCTAGTCCCATAGGTGGGGGAACCAGTGGCCCCTGGGGTGCGATCGCCCAGGTAACCCATGGCAGCAGCAGGCATGTGGAAACTTTGTATCCTGCCTGGACTCAAATGCATCGACCCCGCGGAATCCTGTGGACACAGCAGTCTGTTACTGGGACCCCTCCAGACAGATCTGCACCTCCTACCCCTGTTTAGTGTTACACAAACTAGTGATGTGCTGGTCAAGAAAAACTCAACCCCCAACCCGCACCAGACTGAACCCAAACGCCACACGCCTCCTTCTCTCTATATATAGTACTGCCCTGCTGATGATGTCACAAAAGGGGCCCGGTGAATGCAAGAGTATAAAAAAGGAAGCAGGAAGCAGGTGGGGAGATCCCACGGGTATTGGGTCAGCCCGCACATCACTAACACACACAGGCATACACTTTTTACACTAATACACACTTCTATTTACAATTACACACACTCACATACATTTTGGGGGGGATCGGGGGTTTCACACATTCACAGCATTCACACATTACATGCACACACTCGCACATAACAAGCAATTTGCACTCACACATATGCACACCTAATTTTGTGTTTTTTTGCCAGAAAAAAAAGTGTTTTATTGCCATTGCGAATAGTGTATTCGCTAACAACACTGCACAATACGTTTTAAATGTTATTTAGGTGATTATATTATAATTTTGGTGCAATTTTAGCCATTTTATTGCATTTTCAGCAGGTAGGTGTTGTTTGCTTGTATTACAGGCCAGAGTCTATGGGATGTATCGTGTGGATATGGCCACCTAATAGTTGTAATAATATAGGGAATAATGTACCTACTATTGTAAAATATAAAGATATTATAAGTCACTGAGAAGTTTTGTGACCTTTTAAAAGACATAAATTACATCACTGAGAACCAATTATAAATGATGACATCACTAAGCACTGTTTATAAGGATATACTTTACAGGATATTCATGGCTCTTGTGTATTAGTCTAATATAATACACAAGAGCCATGAATATCCTGTAAATTATATTCTTATAAACGGTGTTTAGTGATGTCATCAGTTATAATCGTTGCTTAGTGACGTAATGTCACATGACTCACTGAAACTTGTGTATTATAATAAATAATAATAAAAAAGTACCCCCTGTTGCAAAATATGAGGATATTAGAAGTCACCTTGGAATTCCATGACCTGTATAACATATTTTATATGGTCGTGGAACTCCTAGTAAACTATAATATCCTTATATTTTACAAGAGGGGGTACTTTATTCACTATATAGAAGACACAAAAGCCATGAATATCTTGTAAATTATATCCTTATAAACAATGAGTACTGATGTCATCAGTTATAAACGGTGAGTAGTGATGTCATTTCTGTCACATGACTCACTGAAACGTGTGTTTTATAATAAATAAAGTTTGCAAAATATGAGGATATTAGAAGTTACCTCAGAGTTCCATGACCTGTATAAAAACACTTGGCCTCTGGCCTTGTGTTTTTATATGTTCATGAAACTCTTCGGTAATTTATAATATCCTTATAATTTACAAGAGGGGGTACTTTATTCACTATATAATCTACAGATCAGCTAGTTCCTTATAGGCCAGACTGTAATTCATATCCTTATAATACACAAAAGTCATAAATATCTTAATTATAGCCTTATAAACGGTGAGTTCTGATGTCATCAGTTATAAACGGTGAGTTCTGATGTCATTTCTGTCACAAGACTCAGTGAAACTTATGTATTATAATAAATAAAGTACCCCCTGTTACAAAATATGACGATATTAGAAGTTACCTCGGAGTTCAGCTTCGTGTTTTTATATGATCATGAAACTCCTCGGTAACTTATAATATCATTAGATCTAGGTTAAATGAATGATATAGTTAACAGAACAATAATGTTTCTTGTTTTCTTCTTTAACAGTATAGTTCTTACAAGGCCAAATACGAATAAGGATTTCCATGACAAAGGCAGAGCAGCAACACATAGCAGCCCAGCAAAAAGCTGCCCTACAGGTAAGATTTGTTTGTGCACAAAAGTAATGATTGTGAATACTCTTCATGAATGTAATAGTGGTACAGATTGTATCAACATCTACAAGCTTTTATTCATTACACAATATTTTTTAAAAATAATAACTTTGTAACTAAGATGCAGAAATGTAGCTGAGTAAAGCAATCAGTAGTTCCAAACTTGGGTGCTGATTGAGTGACCACGTCTTTTAGTAATCTCCATACATTGAAGGCAGTTTTTGCCCATTGTTGGTGCCACCTTGTTTAATTTAATTATTTTCATTACTGGTTGTCTAGCAATTAAATTTCTTTTTTAAAATACAACCAAATTGGTTTAGTTATAATGTAGAGAGTGATATTCTGAGATTTTCATTGGTTTTAGTTTTTTAATACTTGTAGTTGTTTAGAGTTCTTTAGCTTTTTATTCGCAGCTCGAGAGTTTGCAATTTCAGCAATCTGGTTGCTAGGGTCCAAATTACCCTTGCAACCATGAATTGATTTGAATAAGAGACTGGAATACGAATAGGAAAATGCCCTGTATAGAAAGACGAGTAATAAAAAGTAGCAATAACAATACATTTTTCAGTGTCCCCCATCTGAAAACTGAAAAGTGTCAGAAGAAGGCGAATAGTTGAAAAACTATTAAAAATAATGAAGACCAATTGTAAAGTTGCTTAGAATTGACCATTCTATAACCTACTAAAAGTAAATTTAAAGGAGAACCACTACTTGAATAAATACAGGTCCATGCGTAGCAGCATGTTAAATCCCAAGTTCAGTCTTAATCAGCATTAATGCAAAGGGGCCATTTTATTAAAATGCAAATTTGAATTTAGCATTTACACCTTTAAAAAATTGCAGAAAAGTCACCATAAAATACATTCTGTACCTATAAAGCTATGATATAAGAGACGTGAGAAATAATTATGTGCTTCCATGGTGCATAAATTCTGTATGTGGAAGCTGCAGTTTGCCTGTTTATAACTTTTTTTACTGCTCTGTTTACATGGCAAAGTCAATTTAAATCAATGTGACCATTGTTAACAGTGCATCATAAGCGGATATTGGCCGCTATATATAAATTCATATATAATTAGAAACGTATAGCAGCTACTATATATATATATATATATATATATATAATGCCTTCTGTGTGTAGCTTCCCCAAATCAAAATGTCAGCTTCCTTTCCTGAAGTGCAAAGCATCAATAATAGCATGTGGTTTTACAATATTTTTTGTTTTAATTACAAACTTTTTTTTTTTTTTTATGCCAGCTATTACTCATGGCTAAAACATTGCAAAAAAATAATTCAAAGCTTTTTTCCTGACAGGCAGACGTGAATAGGCCCCTTTTTGATTTACAGTCTTACCACAAGATGGCATAAAGTGGTTCATTAAAAGGAGCGTGATCCTCCAGTTTCGAAATATCAGATACAGGTATAGGATCCCTTATCCGGAAACCCGATATCCAGAAAGCTCCGAATTACAGAATGACTGTCTCCCATAGACTCCATTTTATCCAAATAATCCAAATTTTTAAAGATGATTTCCTTTTTCTCTGTAATAATAAAACAGTAGCTTGTACTTGATCCCAACTAAGATACAATTAATCCTTATTGGAAGCAAAACCAGCCTATTGGGCTTATTTAATGTTTAAATTAATTTCTAGTAGACTTAAGGCATGAAGACCCAAATTACGGAAAGATCCTTTATCCAGAAAAAGTCCCGAGCATTCTGGATAACAGGTCCCATACCTGTATAGTGCTGTGAAACATTTTTCTTGTAATGGGCTAGTGATATAATCTGGCACACAAACATGTGGTAATATACAGAATGGGCCTGTCTTCCCTCTCTTCTCCCCTTCCTCTTTTCTTTCTTTTCTGTTATTTTTGCTAGCACTCATTCTTTCACTTTTTTTTTTTTTACTTTGCTGATTTATTCTTTTTGAATTAATCATACTACATATTCCACGTTTGACTGACTCCCCCCTCGACCTGACTCGACCTTGACAGCGCACAGTGGATTGTATAGAAATGTAGAATACATGTTTTCTTCCAGGAATGCTTTAGGACATATAACCCTATGGGAGGGAATATGTCTAATGTACCAGATTATTGTAATATGTTCATACCTGTTACCACTGTAAGTGGAGGGAATTTTCTGTTATGTGACCTTTTTGATTCATGGTGAAAATAGAAAATAAAAAAAAAATACAGAATGGGCTGAATGCAGTCAAAATCCCATTGAAGGGCCACATTTAGCCCCAGAGCCTCCTGTTGGACAGTTCTGATACTGGAAAAATAATTGCAAGCAAATGGAGATAACATTTGATAATTTTTTTTAATGGTTGTTATAAATGCAAGTGTGCGTGTTGGCTGTTCAAAAGGTTGCCTTGCATTGGTTGAATTTAATATCATCCCCTAATAACTGAGCAAGGGGACTTAAACTGCCCTCCAGCATCTCTGGTCAGTGCCATGGTGATTGTATTCGAACAAGAATCTTGTTTCTGCATATTGCTTTCAGCAAGTGTTTAGACCAGACGCACACACATTTTTTTTTAAAGAATTTTATGTTTGCATATTTCAATAACAGTATAGACAGAAAAGAAACAAGGAATTGCAATTGACAAGTTTAATAGTAAGGTACACAGTGATGTATTTAATTATCCACGGTAGCTAGCAAATCAATCCAGGGTCCCCATATTTTATCAAAATTGTTAGGGACCCCCCCCTTGTGAGGTATGTTAGTTTGTAAAGCTCTAGTTGTTTGTTAACTAGGGCTTTCCATATTCATACAGTTGGAAGTGTAGGGCCCATCAATGTCATAGCCACCAATTTTTTTGTATATAAGTATAAGGGAAGTGCGACTGACATAACCAAATGGGTCAGTGCACATTCCCTGGGCCCCTGTCTAAGTAATTCAGTAGATATGCAAATGCATGTGTTAACAAAGGGGTTTTTAGTTACAAAGTTATGATCATAAAGTTGAAAAGCCACCATACCACGTCAAGGTAAACCCCATATGGCGGTCCCTAACTTGTTTACCTACCAGTCTGGCGCAAATTCACTAAGCGCCGAACGCTAGCGTTAATTCGCTAGCATTTGGCATTTTCGTTACTGTGCAAATTCACTAACGAACGCTGGCGTAGTTTCGCTAGTGTTACTTCGCATCCTTACGCCAGGCGAATTTTCGCTAGCGACGTAACTACGCAAATTCACTAACTTGCGCAGTGTACTGAACGCTACCTTTTATGCTAGACTTCCTTCGCCACCTCAGACCTGGCAAAGCGCAATAGAGTAGATAGGGATTGTTTCAAAAAAAGTCAAATTTTTTTCTAAGTCCCAAAAAACGCTGGCGTGTTTTCTACATGATGGGTGATAGGCTGAAAAAGATCGAAAATTTTTTTGGGGCTCCCCTTCCTCCCCCCTTACATTTCCTGACTCATGGTAACTTACTTAGACAGTGGGCACATGTGTAGGGCAAAATAAAAATTTTATTTGCTGATTTGAAGGTTTTCTAGGCATTTGTAGTGCTGATACGTGTTCCTCCATTGAAATTTGAATTTCGCACCGTATGCAAATTAGCCTTCGCTACCGTAACTTCGCTTTACGTAGCGAATCAACGCTAGCGCAACTTCGCAACCTTACGCTACCCCTGTGCGCAACTTCGGATTTTAGTGAATTTGCAGAGCGCTGGAGGAACTACGCCTGGCGAAGTGCGGCAAAGTTGGCGCAACTTCGCATCTTAGTGAATTTGCCCCTATTGAGGATCCTGTGTCTCTCTGCATAATAGCATTAGTTGAAGTAGAAGCAACTTATTTTTTAAGAACTACTTGATATGCTGCGGTGTGCAAAACTGGTGTACACTATTTCTATCTATTTGTAGATACTTTTTGGTAATTTTTTTCCCATCATTTACAATGTATGATAAATTAAGTGTGGATGCAAAAATACCTGCTGCAGCTGGAATACTGATGAAAACAACGAATGGCCCTCAGCTTTGTTATCCAACTAGTAATGAAGTCATTTGCTTTGCTACATGCCATTTATGGAGCAGATTTACTAAGCTCGAGTGAATTTTCGAAGTTAAAAAAGTTCGAATTTGGAAGTCATTTTTTAGGTACTTCGACCATCGAATAGGATACTACGACTTCAAATTGACTTCGACTTTGATTCAAAGTAAAAATCGTTCGAATATTCGACCATTCGATAGTCGAAGTACTGTCTCTTTAAAAAAACTTCGACTTCAATACTTCGCCAACTTAAATCTGCCAAAGTGCTATGTTAGCCTATGGGGACCTGCCAGACCAATTTTCTAAGTTTTTGGGCATCGAAGGAAAATCGCACGATCGTACGATAAAATCGTTCGAATTGTACGTTTCGAAGTACGATCGTATGATCGTATTACGATCGGAATACGATCGTATGATGAATCAAATCCTCCGACTTCGAATGTCCGAGGATTCCATTCGATGGTCGAATTTAACATAAATTTAACATAAATGCTATTTATTTGCACTGTTAGCAGGAAATTTATTGGCAAGGTGTCTGGCAAGTAGATACCTAAATTGCTAACATGATACCTTTGTGTACATTTTTAATTGTAGGAATTAAACAGTTTTTCAAAAATCCTGATAACTTTTTTATATCTAGTGCATTTCTGGTTGTATGTGAGAGGTGACCTAAATAAAGGTTTTAGCAAATGCAGAAGCATGAGAAAAAGGAACGACTTTAAAATTCTTTTTTTTTTTTTTTTTTTTTTTTTAAAAAGTTGCTTGCCTTAATGTTTATAAATTTAAAAAAAAGTCTAAAATAGTCACTATGTATCATTTGCTTCTTATTTCCCAATGTATACTTAATATTTCTCAATCTTCCAGTCCAGCCTTTCTCTTTCATTTTTTATACATGAAGGATACATGAGTCTCCTAAATAAAGTTTGTAATCAAAATGTAGGGGTTAGGGATAGAGTTTTATTTATTTATTTTTTTTACATTCTTTTCTTTACTCGTTTTTTTCTTTAACTCTTCTTACTATATTTCAAATGACCAGAAACACCAAGAAAATACAGGTTTTGTATGCATTAGTGATGAGCCAAATTTTTCGCAGTGAAAATTATGCCCATAGACTCTTAATTGGTGAAAAAAAATTGTCGAGCGTCAAAATGTTGTCGCGCTATTAGTAGCGTGTCAAAAATCAATTTGTCGCCCATAGACTTCAGTGCATTTTGGCCAATTTTGGGTCAGATTCGCCCCTAACTAGTATGCATAAATATAATTCACTGTTACTTAGCACTAGTGTGTATTAACTTTAGAAACGCTGCAATAAGCTGCTGTATAGAATGGGCTATAGAACACACATTTATATAGATCTGTAAAATACAATTGTTTTAGTTCATACATAGGATGATAAATGAGCCAAATGTTATTCATGGCTCTCTACATAATTATGAATGCCAATTTCTCTTTAAAAAAAAAGTAGAACATTTTTTTTCCACAAAACAGTTCTAATATTTAAAGAAAGTTTTTGCATTTTCTCTGTAATAATTAAACAGTGGCTTGTACTTGATGGTAACTGAGCTGCCTAAATCCATACTGGAGGCAAAACAATCCTACTTGGTTTATTTAATGTTTAAATGATTTTTTAGCAGTCTTAAAGGGATACTGTCATGGGAAAAAAATTTTTTTAGATTGAATCAGTTAATAGTGCTGCTCCAGCAGAATTCTGCACTGAAATCCATTTCTCAAAAGAGCAAACAGATTTTTTTATATTTAATTTTGAAATCTGACATGGGGCTAGACATATTGTCCATTTCCCAGCTGCCTTCCCAGCTGCCCAAGTCATGTGACTTGTGCTCTGATAAATTCAATCACTCTTTACTGCTGTACTGCAAGTTGGAGTGATATCACCCTCCTCCCTTTCTTCAGCAGCAGCCAAACAAAAGAACAATGGGAAGGTAACCAGATAACAGCTCCCTAACACAAGATAACAGCTGCCTGGTAGATCTTCTAGGAACAACACTCAATAGTAAAAACCCATGTCCCACTGAGACACATTCAGTTACATTGAGAAGGAAAAACAGCAGCCTGCCTGAAAGCATTTCTCTCCTGAAGTGCAGGCACAAGTCACATGACATGGGGCAGCTGGGAAATTGACAAAATGTCTAGCCCCATGTCAGATTTCAAAATTGAATATAAAAAAATCTGTTTGCTCTTTTGAGAAATGGATTTCAGTGCAGAATTCTGCTGGAGCAGCACTATTAACAGATTTATTTTGAAAAAAATTTTTTTTCCCATGACAGTATCCCTTTAAGGTATGGTGATCCGAATTAAGAAAACCCAAAGTCACAAGCATTTATTTTATACATTACTTGTTTTGTGGCCATTGGGAGAATAATTAAATGCTTAACATGCCCTAACATTAACATGTTGCCAGTGTGCTACTTGAGGATCACCAAAATAAACTGTCATATAAGGAAGGGGCTGCTATCCCATTCACTCCCCTACCTGATACAAACAAGAGAGGGCTTACATTAATAGAGCATGTTTATGTTCTAGTAGTTTATTGAACATTATCACTCATAGTTGATGTTTTTTGATCAATTACAAGAAGTAGTCATTTTGGTTGTTCTGGCACAAAATTAATGAATTATTATTAAATGCAGAAACTCACTGAAGCACATGTATCACATGCATATTTGAAGATCATGACTTTACAGCAGTCTAGGCATATTACTTTGTCTTAATTTGCCATTAACCCCAGCCAATTCTTTTCTGCACACATGTCCGCTTCACAATTTCAAGGGCTGATATATTAAGGGCCAGTAAAACTTACAGAGCCTTTCAGATTTTACATTTATTTTTCTATGAAACACAAATATGCCTCTACTGGATAAAGAATAAAATAACATCAAGGCATACAGCAGTGATGGACACAGAAGATCCAACAATAGTTCCCCTTTAAGAACCCTGCAGTACACAGTCAGGTATTAAGCACAAATACTTTCATGATTACGCCATACTTTGCAATAGATCTGCGTATTATGTTAGCTTTATCTCCTAGGCAGCACAGTGAACGTAAGTGGTTAAGTTCCATTAAAACCATCCATTGTGAGGTAGTAGCACTCACTATATAAATAGCACTTTAACCTTTCAAAAGTCATAGCACAGTAGGAAAAGAACACCGACTAGCAGCAAAATATTCCAGATAGGATGAAAACTTTCTTAATGATGGCAGTGTTTCTGATCTTTCTATCATGGCTTTCAGGTAAGAATTCAGTCTTCATTATTTTGTATGAGATCTATTATCCAAAATATGTTATCCGTAAACCTCTGAATTAAAGAATTATCATTTGCTATAAAGAAGCCAATTTCCATTTTTTAGGGATTTCCTTTTTCTTTGTCTAAATGAGACAGTACTTTGTAGCTTTATGATAACTTCAACTGCAGAAATCCATAATATTTAAATGTGTCGAGTAGCTTCTAGTTGTCATGTTCTAAATGACAGAAAGAAAACCCCTTTATATAGAAAACGCCAGGTCCTAAGCATTCTAGATAACATCTTAATTATCTATGCATCACACTCTAATGGTAATATCTATTACTCATTGATTGGCACTTTCTTTGTAACTGTCAACATAAATATGTGTAATCATTTTATAAATCTTTTTCTGTAGCAGTAGAGAGGGCATTCCAAAGTATTTGTCTGTTATCCCAGACCAGGTTCACCACTAAGGAGATATGCCAGAGAAAAATTTATGACTCCCGAACTGAGAGAAATCTACCATTGGGTGTCATATTTATTCTTGTGAATTTTATACTCTTCTGGCTCCTCAATTCAAATTCACCTCAATTTGTCATGTGCATTTTCACAACACATCTCATATTTATTAAAATTTTTAGATACATTGCTGAAAGAGAAATATGGTGATATTTCTCTTTGTGTAAAGTCTCTGGGAAAACTCACCAGTGTAATTTTCCCCATACAATTGTAGTGGAGGAAATTCCATAGAGAAACTACCATAAAGAAGTGGCATATGGTGGATAATAAGATGCAAACGTGGCTACCTTATCTTTATAATGGCAGCCAGCCTGAATCTGAAGAAATTTCTCTTTGCCAAACTGCAGTCTTGTGCTCTTGGGATACTGACAAATATTATTTGGAGAAATTTCACCTGGGGAAATGATGTTTACCAATGCCAAGATACGTTTTACCAAAACTTAAAATACGTAAAATCATGTTTTGAATTTTCATTTTTGGTGAAAATACTCCAAATTTTAACTTCCACCCTTTAGTAGATATGCCACTTTTTGAGAACCATGAATTTACGCCACATGTCCTTTGGGCATTGGTGTAATATTTTCTGGTCACCCCAACACAAAATAAGTCAACTTTAAGGGAAATATGCATTATCATTCAGTATTTTTTTTACTAAGCAGTAACTATGGTTATTGTTCAGTTCACTTGTACCAATATTTTTCCATGTTTGAGTTGTCTGAATCCTCTCTTGCAATTTTCATTCAGCGTTAAAGGGGTTGTTCACCTTTGAGTTAACTTTTATTAAGATGTAGATGGGATTTTCTGATTTGGAATTGTGGTGATGGGGTTATTTAGCTTTTTGTTCTGCAGCTTTCCAGTTTGCAATTTTAGAAATCTGGTTGCTAGGATCCAAATTACCCTAACCACCATGCATTGATTTGAATACGGGACTGGAATATGAATAGGAGAGGGACTCAATAGAAACATGAGTTATAAAAAGTATCAATAACAATAAATGTGTAGCATTACAGAGCATTTGTTTTTAGATCCCCATTTGAAAGCTTAAAAGATTCAGAAGAAGGCAAATCATTGAAAAACTATAAAAAAAATTGCTTAGAATTGGCCACTCTATAACATAGTAAGGGGGTTATTTACTAAACTCCGAATGCAAAAATCCCGAAAAATGTGTGATTTTTATTTTATAAAATTCATATGTTTTCCAGAATTGATTAAACCCCGAGGATGGAAAAGTCTGAATCATAAAATCCGGCATCTCAGACCTGTCGAGGTTTGCATATAAGTCAATGGGAGAAGTCCCAATGATTTTTTGATGCGCACTGGGTTTCGTGCAATACCCCAAAGTTTTGGGCAAAAAAGCATAAGAAATCAGAGTTTTCAGGTGAAAAATCCAGAATTTTTTTTTCCCGCAAAGCAAATTTTCGGGAAAATGTAATAAAAAATAAGCGTAAAAAACAAGCAAATTTGATCGAGTTTGTAGCAGAAAATGTTGAGATAAAATTGGACTTTGATAAATAACCCCCTAAAAGTTAACTTAAAGGCAAACTTCTTTCTTGCTAGTCTGGAAGAACTTAATTAAGGGGCTACAATTCAAACTATTTATGTACAGTATTTATAGTGAATGGTGCCCTGATTTTCTGAAGTCCCAGAATCCATCACTTCACAATGAAACAAGGCGAGGGAAGGCTTGCATTACACTGTTAGCCTAATGTTGGGAAATGTTACTATGAGTATCATATTTTCCTTTCTATTCGTAGACTCAGGTTTGTCTATGTAAAATAAAAAATACATCAATCTTTATTTCTGCAAGTACATAAAACCAACTGAATGAGAATGGGGGTATATTTTCCCTTAAGAGAATTTGTTAAATGATAAAATGGATATTAATGTTTATCATTATTATTATAAACCTACATTTTTCTAATCTTTATTTACTTCCATGATTGCAGATGGCATTGAAGGATTGTCTTCTGGCAAAAAGATAAAGCTACAACGAGGTATGATTTCAGTGCCTGATTTGCAATGTGTAAATGTGTCTTTCAGAATAAATGCATTCAATAGCTACAACCAAGTGACCAATATGTGCATAACATAATTCAGTAATATGCATGTGAATCAGCATAGATAATTTCCATCTTTTATTCATTCATTTTCTTGGTAATTTACTTTATTTGAATACCTATTTTTTAGATGTCAGACTAGGTTTCATTAGCATTGTTACAGTATAATGCGCTTTGACAGCATTTTTATGATATTCATCTATTATTCAATGCTTAACCCCACATAATGCTTAGAAATATCATAGGCTGTACTTATGTCGCTATCTTCCATTCCAATGTGCATACAAGTAGAAAATGTATAAATTCTTAGTTAATTAAAAATACTATATATCGATCCTCAGTTAATTAAAATGGCCAACAGATTATTCCATTCCAATCATCATGGGAAGGAATGTTTAATTCCTCAACCAGCTTCCTGTGATCTTTGACAAGCATTAAGGGGGGTTATTTATCAAAGGTCGATTTTTAGAGCTTTGTGAGCTTTTAGACCTCACAACTCAAATGGCTTGTAATATAAGAGAAAACATTTGAATCAGTGTAGTTGGGGTGAAAACTCGAATTGATTGAGTTTTTTAGTGAAACCCACCAACAAAAACATCGTGAAGGCTACAAACATCTTCAAATGGTTCAAAGGACCTCTGCCATTGACTTCTACATGACCTCAACAGGTTTTAGATGGTGTATTCTCGGATTCAAGCTATTCCCAGCTTAGGGGTATAATAAATCTCGAAAAAATTTAGTTTTTTTTTTTTAACCTGAAATTCAAATTTTTACTGAAATTGACTGAAATACCCTTGAAAACTCAAGAAAAACTTGACCTTTTATAAATAATCCCCTTAATTTCTATGTATAACAATGTGCTAAATATACACAAGAACAATTGTGAGCTCCATGGCACAGGACTTGTATAATATTAATTCTAGCAGAGAAAAAAAAATTCAGAAGAACTGGGAAAAAAATGAATTGATTAATAAACAAGCACTTTAGATAATGGATACTATTATTTTTTACTTATCACTGAAATCTCTGGAGAAAAATATTGATCCTAAAACACTGTTGAAAAGCAAAGCAAAGATAGAAAGCATAGCATAATCAATGGAAAAAGAAACATAATATCCCCAGTATTTGAACAATTGCTGCTGGTCATTGATCATCTTCAGAAGAAATTGGACAGACAAAAAAGCTGATATTTTAATCAATAAAGTTAGGGGAACTAATACAGGTATGGGATTGGTTATCCGGAAACCTGTTATCCAGAAAGCTCCACATTACGGAAAGGTTGTCTCCCAAAGACTCCATTTTAGCTAAATAATTACATTTTTAAAAACGATTTCCTTTTTCTCTGTAATAATAAAAAAGAGTACCTTAAGATATAATTAAGATATAATTAAGATAAAATATAATTAATCCTTATTGGAAGCAAAACCAGCCTATTGGGTTTATTTATTGTTTATATGATTTTCTAGTAGACTTAAGGTAGAAAGATCCATTATCCGGAAACCCCCAGGCCACAGAGAGTGACATTTTTTGTTTTTCTCCAGTTTACAATTGCAGCAATCTATTTGCTGGGGTCTGAATTACCCTAGCAACCATGCACTGATTTGAATAACAGTCTGGAATATGAATAGGAGAAATATGAAATATGAAAAGAAAGTTGAGTAATAAAAAGTAACAATAACAATAAATTTGTAGCTTTACACAGAATTTGTTTTTAGGTGGTGTCACTGACCCCCATTTGACAACTGGAAGAAGAAGGCAAATAATTTAAAAAAAATAATAATGATGATGACCAATTGAAAGTTGTTGTGAATTAGCCATTCTATAACATACTAAAAGCAAAGCATCCCTTTCAAAAGTTTTTGTTTAAAAAAGTTTTTGTTTTAATTATGAGTTCCTGAAAAGTTCTTTGTCCTTCTAACTGTATTTTGTCATCTTAAATGTATACCTGCCCGGTGTGTCTAGTGTCTAGAATTAGTTGCTATTTTACCACTTTGCTGAAAAATAGTACATAAGCCCCAATATCAGAGAGAGAGACAGAGAGAGGGAGACAGAGAGAGAGAGAGTGTGTCCCAGCTCATCTCCCATTGTTGTTCATGTGACAATAATATCAATAAAACTTAGTCAACATCACTTCAACCCCCTAAGGGCTAATTAAGGAATTAATTGTGTTACTATTGCTTCATGTGTCTTTTGATTCTTTCAGTTGGTATAATTAGTTTCTGTCATTACTAATCAATGACACTGCAATGGGTAATGTTCAGGTAATTGATAATATAATTTAGGTAGAAGTGGTTTAGCCCACATCCACACAGGGACTGTGATGTCACCATGCAAGTGAGTAATTGGTTCAGGCAGTGAATTCCAAGAGATATATATTTGCTTCAAACTGCCACCTAATTCTGAGGCATGTAACTTTTACAGACTAAACTTCTGATTTGAAACCAGAGGTCAAAAATCCTGGTTCCCACAAAGCATCAGAGAGTTCAGAATTGAATGCAGAGGGAAGAATGGTGGTGATGAGGGATTGGGTGATACTGCCATCTGGAACTCTCTGACTCTCCGAAACATTTTCACTACAGTAATAAATGAGTCAAACTACCTACCTTGTATTTGCAGACTTTTCAGAAAATTTATGTTAATTTCACTAGGCTCATTACCCATGTAAACAGTTTCCAATTCCATTTTTTGGAAGCTAGGCCATTCAAAACTGACCAATGAGTCTGACCATGTTTTTACAACAAAGGGAAAGTGTCCATTTCAATGGAATACCCTATAGGCTAATGTTCACCCCTGAGTACAACCAGAGCAGATCCCAACTAGAGACCAGTAGTTATTGGGGTTCATCAGTATAATACAAAGATTTTTCAAGGGGATCCACATAAAAAGCACTTCAAGTGAAACGATCCACTTCTTATTTGTATCCAAACCAGATGAAGGCAATATTAGTGAGTTGAGGTTTGTGAGTTAGTGAGTTAGTGAGGTCTGTAGGGCAAGCAGATGATACCTAGAGACCCAGTTTGATAAGTAGAAATTACTGGGTTCAGCATGATCTTTTATGGACCCTACCATCCACTAAATATTGTATGTGGCTAATTTCATTTATATACACTGACACTAGAGGGCAACCTCTGCAGTCTCTATTAATAAATGTATCTTTTATCCAGAAACCCATTATGCAGAAGGCTCTGAATTATGGGATGGCTATCTGCTATAGATTACATCTTAATGAAATCATTCAAATTTAAAAAAAAAAAAAGATTAAAAAACAAGTTTTCTCTTACCATGTACTTGATCCTAATTAAGATATAATTCATCCTTATTGGAGGCAAAACCAGCCTATTGAGTTTACTTAATGTTTAAATGATTTTTTCTTAGACTTAAGATACGGAGAGCCAAATTATGGAAAGATCCTTTATCCAGAAAACCCCAGGTCCCAAGCATTCTAGATAACAGGTCCCATAGCTGTACACCTCTTTGCAGACCCTATTGGATGGTCAGCGTATATTATTATTATTTATTACTGCTTTCTACTGAGAAACAATTGTATGTAATTCTGGAAAAAAAAAAGTGTGTAACTTAGAGCCTATGTATTATCACCCGCTATGACATGAAAAGAATAAAAGCTATGCAAATCTGCCATAATTATGTTCAAGGGGTGAGTCTGGGTGGCAGTGACATAATAGGGGTGGGAAATGGGGCTTTTTTTGAATAGGGAGTGGGCTTTTCGTGAGCGAGTAATGGGCGTGTCAGAGGTGGGGAAAATGCACATCAGGGTCTGTGAGGAGGTCCTGGAGCGGGACAGAGCACGAAGAGTAAGTGACACAGGGGGAAAAGTTACATTGGCATTACTAGCTGGACCTAGCAGACGGGCGCTTCGCCAATGAGGCGACTTGAGACTGTCGCCTCAGGCAGCAGCGCCCCACTAGGTACCAGGGGCCGCTTCTGGTACTTTAAGAGCTGAATTTCCAGGTTTTCAAACCGGAAATTGGCTCTTCTAGTGCAGAGAGCGCAGTTAGGCTCTCTGCACTAGTGCACTGGTCCTCTCTGCTGCCGTGGTGGACCCCCCGGACCTCCTCAGGCGCAAAAAGGTAAGTGCATGGGGGAGGGGACATTAGCAGCTGCTGCTGCATCGGGCAGCAGAGGGGCCAAGATCGCCCCTGCTAGCAGATAATTTATTGGCTACCCCTGCTAAGAAGCCAAAATATGCTCGGACTGATTTTTTCCCATAACATACTTTACATCTGGGAATCTTAAAGGGGTTGTTCACTCACTGTTGAGTTGATTTTTATCATGACGTAGAGAGTGATATTCAAAGTCAATTTAAGTTTTTTAACTAGGTATGGGATCCGTTATCTGGAAACCCGTTATCCAGAAAGGCCGTCTCCCATGGACTCCATTATAATAAAATAATTCATATTTCTAAACATTTTCTTTTTTCTCTGTAATAATAAAACAGTAGCTTGTACATGATCCCAACTAAGATATAATTAATCCTTATTGGAAGCAAAACCAGCCTATTGGGTTTATTTAATGTTTACATGATTTTCTAGTAGATCTAGTAAACATTACGGAGATCCAAATTACGGAAAGATCCACTATCCAGGAAAACCCCAGGTCCTGAGCATTCTGGATAACAGGTCCCATACCCGTGTTATTATATTACTTATTATAACTGTTTTTTATTTGTGTGGGGGGGGGGGGGGTTGTTATAATGAGAGGCTGACTGAATGAGAGTATATTAATACGTGAATATCTCTGCCTGCAGGCCCGGATTTGTAGAAAGGCCACATAGGCCCGGGCCTAGGGTGGCAGGATTTTAGGGGGCGGCATGCTGTCCAACCACACCCACATTGGTTCAAAAATACTGGGGATGTGCTGGAGATACAATCATTTTTTAAATTTCCCGTGCGCCAATCCCCATTGCTCCAGTCCAGATGACGAAAATTTGCATGAATAAAGGGGAGGGGACAGGGGCGATGAACGGCAGTGGGCTTAGGGCGCCCACTATGTAAATCAGGCCCTGTCTGCCTGTAGTCATAGAACAAAACTATTAGCCACACAGTGAACTTTTACATTGTAGAAGAGACTAGACACAAAACATAGAAGCATAGCTCAGTATAATATACTGGTATTGGTTCTTTCTAAATATTATACATGTTAAGTAATGGCACAAGGTTGAAGGCACTGACCTTACAGCTATTGTAAAGTAAAAGGCACTCTTTGTGAGTTCTTTGAGAGGTCATTTATCTGCAATGTGATACTGAATATAAATATATATTTACAAGCATGGTCGCAGAGAAATTTATTGTCTCCCAGTGCACTAGAGGAGCAGGTATAATGAGGGAGTATATGGTGTGCAGGCAGCACCCACAGAGGCAAGTTCTGTTGGTTTTGTCTGATATGTGGGCCATTCTCTTTGCATACACATGATCACATGGTTGCTTTTAAGTGAATGAATACAAGACTTTTATTGTACAAAAGCACATAAAACAGAATACAGTCTAAACTCCTCTTCTTCAGTTTTTAACCCACTTCTCAAAGTAATTGGCTTCTTTTATCCAATTGACAAAAAAATGTATACAACAGCAATGATGCAGATGTTAGGAAATTCAGACTGATCCCCGCTCGCCTTTGTGTTCCTTTAAAGCAGAGACGAGTTTTAACTTAATTACATGTATTTAGGACAATCTTTAAATATTTCATCCTGTAAACAGAGGCGAATCGGAGCTGGTGCTGAGCGGTGGGTTAAATAATACTTCTGTATTTCGTTTAATAAATGAATGCAGATCTATGCAAAAAGACAACATCAAGAAAGTAATTTGAATATGTTTAAAATGTTTGTCGCTTGGTGATTGTTTTGTTGCAAATTTTCACCGTCAAGAAAGCTATAAAAGAAAAAGCTTCACCTTCAAGTCTAATCCTTCCTTGGATTCATTCTGATACCAGCCATTTTCTAGCTCATTATAGTTTATATGTATGTAATTTTATCATTCCCTATGCAAAAAACGAGATGGAGCTGATATTCCACTGGCCTGAAGCTATGTTTAGATAAATTGCTTTTGATGAAAGTCGCTTTCTTGTGAAGCTTAGACCACAACTGGTTCCTGTGCGTATTTGATTATGTCCAGCAGGCACCAGGTCTTGTAACCCATAGCAACCAAATAGTTATTTGCTTTTAAGTAGACAATCAGTAAATGCTACCTTCTGATTGGTTTGTTATAACATACAAGACCACCAAAGCATGCAGATCATATAATCAGTGGTCTTGACAGTGTTAAATAATGATAACAAGTTTAGCTTCTCCCTTAGATCTTTGATGGGGTCTACTAAATAGAGAGCAATGCAAAGGTAGTCATGAGGCCATTTTAGTGTCTTCGCTGCTTTTAGTTACTCTAGAAGTAAAATTGTCTTTTTCTGAGTTTTTGATTGGGATCTACAGAAAAAAGACAGTTAGGAGGTATGACATTGTCCTATATTGTTAATAGAAGGTCCTTTCCAATATGCTACAACTGTTCTTCAAACAAAAATAGGCCATATGTAAGCAATTTATTCCAATGTGGCAGTTACCAGAAATTCTCCAAATCAGGTTGCCCAAACAAACCCCCTTTATTTTTCTATTCATTGTACACTGTATTGAATGCAGTTTCAGCACGGAACGCAATAAAAATTTGTCACTGGCAAAACCGCAAATTTTGCCACAAAAAAGTTTGCTCATCCCTATTTGTAAGTAGTGTTTCTTTATCTTATTTTATCCCACGTTGATATTTATCCCACGCATATATTATAAAATCAGGGACCCCATAATGCTAAAGCCACACTGGCCCACAATGTGGATTCCACCTGTAAAAATATGTTCTTTTCCTTTTAGCCAGGAAGGGTTTGTTATTAGAATAATTGCTTGAATGTACTATGTGTGCCAGACTGTAAAAGCTAATGATAAATACTACTGTAGTAAAACACAGTCTGAATACTGAATGAATAGTTGTATCTTTCTGCACAAATAGGCCACTATTCCTTAGACATTACATTACACTCATGCACAGAACACATTTTTGTTTAACAGCGCAATATCAATGGCTGCTGTGTCTCGTGCAAATAATGGTGCATGCACATGTGGATACTGAGTATTTACAAAGCTGCTCTGTTTATCATTGAAATGCATCAATAGACCTTTCAAAAGCATTTCTACCAGACCCTAGGAATATGCAGTAGTTGTGAAATGACAGGACAAATCATTGCACAGTTGGTTCATTTTAGGGTTCAGCGTATGCTGATTTGCTTGCTTGTGCTGTAGATTTTAGTTTGTACCTAATTTTTGGAATCCTATGCACATGCAATTGCTCTCAGGGCTCCCTAAGCAGTCTTCTGCCCTTTGTGCTCCACGACGAAGTAACCCCATACACCCACAGAACATTCGCTTTGAAATGCTGCCACACCAAGCTCCAGATCTTATATCCCCTTAAAATTAAAGAGTATTAGGGAGTATTCAAGAGTATTAGTAATAGGGTATTAGGGTTTATTTACAAACTCAGCACTCAGTTCAAAGTACTCGTTTCATAAGCAAAACAGCATTTTTTCCATGTAATATGCTTGTTAATTAGTGTGTGAATTTGAGTGACCTTTGCAGCTTACATTTTCAGTGGCAATAGCATCACTTATGCACTGTGTTTATAAGGATGATGCATGATGTACTCAGTCAGTCAGCTGCAGCTATTGGATTTGTTAGTAGAAGCCTGAAACTACCACCATGTTCAAGCTGGCTGTAATTCCAGGCACCCTAGCCACCTAGACCTAACAGCGCCCCAACTTCCGGCTCACATCCCTTCTTATTATCAGCACAATGGGCCCTATACCCCTCACCCCCTTGATAAAGGGCCAAGGAAGGCCTGAAACATAGCTATAATGTCTGGAAATAATGTAATAAACACATTTTTAATTTAAAGAAACTTAGTGGTGCTGTACCAATTCTTATTGCCTATACTACCCCTCACCCCCTCATCCAATTGGTTTGAGAAAAATAAAAAGAATCACCCCAAACAAATGTATTCAATTATAGAGGTACCCAAGGGCTGGCCCCCAAAAGCTGCCTCCAAGGCACAGGCTCTCGAGGGTCCATCAATAAATACGGCCCTGAATGCGTGCACTTGCACACAATTCATCAGAACAGACTAGGCAGCAAAATAGTGTCCGCCACAAGTACAAGTGCAAGGAGCATGTATGGTTACCCTCAGCTTTAGTGCTAGTACACTTGCATTCATTAATGAGGCCTATTATGTTACCAGATTTGTGGCACAAAGGCCCGGGCCTGGGGCGGCAAGATTTCAGGGGGGACATGCCACCCAGCTGCATTCCAATTTTGTTTGAAGCACTCGAGACACGGTGCTATTTAAATGCTTGTGAGGGGGTATGATTGCAAGGGGAGGGCAGGTGACCCTCTGGCATAGGGGAGCCCAAAAAGAAATCCAGCACTGATGACCCTTCTTTGCATCATTCATTTAGTGACAGAAGATACTCTTTGTACAGTATTTAATGCCTTCTTAGGACAGGCATTAAGTGCAGGTTTTACTTACACTACAGCTTCCACTGGGTGCAACCACTACCCTATATGTAATAAAAGGCACAAGGTTTGCTGCTTGGCTGCTATTGGTGATGAGACCTGTAGCACCTTTTATTGCATAACCCTCTTGTGTGCTGATAATGGGAATTTTGTGCAAACATACAGGTAACTAATAACTGAAACATGACTTACCTTAGGGTTATTGATTCGCTGGATTAATTGTTTTTGGGCTATTCATGCACCAAATTAAAAAAAAAATTCTGTCCTCAATATGTATCTGTGGAAATAAAATGTCAAAGATAACTATGTTCAACTAAAATGTATAAAGTTAAGTGTCTTTCTCTTTCAGCATTTTTTACAAAGCGGTCTACATCAACCTGTTATGAAGAAAATCCAAGATACAGTAGGTGTTTTATTCATTCTGAACACTTAGCTTTTAGATAGGCAGGTACTGTAGATATATTGTCTAGCAATCAGGAGGTCTGTCAGATAATTATTTTAAAATAACCACCTATAAGATACATATTGTGCCCAGCTGATCTGTAGTTAGTTGTGTTGTATTCCACATGGATGAATAGAAGCAGCTGCAATCATTTTTGACCAAGGAACTTTATACCTACTGGAAGCCTATGTTTGTATAGATGTTTAGATTTAAAAATGTGGCGGCTCATTTATTTTTTGGTAGCTGCAATCAGAGCCAAGCAAACAAGCTATTTTAACAGCAACAGCCATTCATCATCATTTATTCATATAGTGCACGCAAGTTACACAATAAAAATAAGATCAAAGGGCCCTGCTCACATGAGCTTACAATTATAAATCCAGATGGTTGCTTCTTAATGATATCTTATTACTTAAGTTATATCCATCACTATGGGTCTTGCAGGCTGTGGACTCTCAATCCAACATTGTCAACAGATTTATCAAATATCGAACTTAGGACATAGAACAAATTCCAGCAGTTTGATATTTTTCCTGTTTAGTCATAAAAGTGTTTTAACGATTGGCACATTTGTTACAGCAAACACAGTAGACGTCAGTTTGATAGAATGCATCTGGCTGCTTAGTGGAGTACCATTCTACTCTATTCAGCAGCAGCACTGAGCTCTAACACTCCATGGAGTCATTATTCCCCACTGCAAATTGCAATAGTTGTTGGACTTTTTCAGTTCAAGCTCCCCCCCTTAGTTCATAACAAGATTACTGATAACGTAAATAATGTTGTATCAGACATTTAACCACAATTTCCAGAAGGGTGGAAAATACTCTTTTACCCCCCTTACCTGGCCTTCAAGCTGCACTTCAGATATATCTTGGACAGCCAGTAATCATCCTCCCTAGATCTCACCCTGCCTTCAGGCTGGTCCCTGCCACTGCTCCAGCCTGCCAGGGAGGCCAGCCACACAGTTTGGGCTCCTCAGAACTTGTAGAACCCCATAACCATCACAGAAGTAGTTGTTATATGATCCTGAGTGTTTAATAAAGCTATTGCTGCAGCTTTGACATCCCTGAGATACATGAAAGCTGCTGTAGAATTTCCAGTGAGCCCATCGATACACAGATTCATGTATGTGGTGCACATGCAGATGCCCACTAGCCCACTAGTTAAACTAAATACTACTTTGGTTGTTTTTATGGATATAAAATACACGAGTATTTATTCCCCTAATCCCAGTGCTGTAACATAAAATAGGTGGGAAACTGGAAAGAAAATCTGGTCTCCCAATTGTTTTGAAAACAGCACACACAGCCTCATTTAAAGGGAATCTGTCGTCATTTTAAACTTTTTTTTTTTTTTGCATATTTATAAAAAACACACATCCATAAACACTGTCTGGCAAATAAAATGTTAATCCACAAATCCATGCATAAGTTATTTTAGTTTGTATTTTGTCATGGGGGCTTCCATTTTTGCTCATTACACATTCATCCTGTGCTGCTCTAACAGCAGGCACAGCATTACCTGTGTGCTTGGAGGCAGCCACTCTGTAATGAAAAGCCAAGTCGCACCACGACATGAGAATCCAGCTGTACCCTCCCCCTCCCCTCTCTGCCCATGCGTGTGATGTTTGGAGGAGAGAGGTCACATGGTTTGCAGGGAAGCAATTACTTTCACTTTCCTACGTCCTGCTCTACAGCTGCACTAGCAGCCCCTCCTCCCACAGACACTATCAAAGCTCCTCCCCTTCTGTAAGTTTGTTCTCTGCTTTCCTTTGGAGGGGGGAACTTTCTCTCCTTGCTGCCTTCCTAGTTAGGTTTACTGGTTACTAGATGAGGTAAAGGAGCTGTGAGTTCCCTCTGCTATCCACCTCACACACACTGCGCTCCTTTCCTGCCTGCAATACTTCTTTTTTTCATTAACTACTTACTGTCTCCTTTCTCCTGAGCTATTTTAACCCTTTCTAGACTTCCTCCTAAGTTTTCCTGGTTTTCAAGTATGTCCTCCTTATTTTATCATTTTTTCTATTCCCTGTCATCAGTCCTGGGAGTGTACTCCTGTGTTTCATTTTTGTGTAAACAAATTTAAATAAACTATCTATATAAAATATTTTTTCCAGTGCCCAAAATGAATTGTGTGTGTATATATATATATATATATATATATTTATTTTTGAAACGTAAGTGGGGGCAGTGATCACAGGACTATCTTATTTCAGTCCTGAAGTGGTGTCAGTGAGAGCTTATTTTGATTCCTGCCTATTGTTCAATTGACAGGCTCAGCAGACAAGGCTCTATTTACATTACAGCAGCTTGTAGGAGGGAGGGGTAATGACATCACTCCAACTTGCAGTGCAGCAGTAAAGTGTGACTGAAGTTTATCAGAGCACAAGTCACATGATCTGAGGGCAGCTGGGAAATGTCAAAATGTCTAGCCCCATAGCAAATTTTAAAATTAGATATAAAAAATTCCATTTCTTGTTTTGAAAAACAGATTTCAATGCAGGATTCTGCTGTAGTAGCACTATTAACTGATACATTTTGTAAAAAACATTTTTTTCCACGACAGTATCCCTTTAACTTATTGTTTCTGAAGAAAACATTAACATATTAATCATTAATGGCAAAACTGTTTTTTTCTCATGGGGCTGTTATTTTAAAGCTACTGTCTTAACATTTGACACTACCTGGTATCACAGGTTCTTGTTACAGTGCTGAAAAATCACAAAAAAACAGCAAAAGATATACTTATATGCTTTCATTTGCAGAATACGTTCCATAGTTCCATATTTAAGTTAGGTTGAAAAAAGTCCAAGTTCAATCCCTCCAAATGAATCCCAGTGCACAAATCTACACACACAAACTGAAACTATATATAGCAATATCTACATTAATTCTAGATTTTAGTAAAACTACAGCCTATAATATTATGCTTGTGCAAGAAATCATCCAAGTCACTCTTAAAGGTGTTAACAGAATCAGCCATCACAACATCAACTGGCAGTGCATTCCACAACCTCACTGTCCTCACTGTTAAGAACCCCCTACGTTGCTTCAAATTAAATTTCTTTTCCTCTAGTCTAAATTATTACCTCTGCGCCTATGATCCATTTTATGGAAAAATAGATCTTCTGCTAGTGGTCTATAATGTCCTCTAATGAACTTATAAAGATATATGCCTTTTTAGCTTTCAGTTAGGCAGGATGTCTGATAGGGACCTTAATGGGAATACGGATCGGGAGGGTGCGTCACGAGGTCGAAGGGGTTGGATTTGGTCGAATGATACGTGGGCCAGAACCTTAGCTATTTGCAGGAATTAAGTGCCTTAGGAACACGGCATTACTACTGAAGGACACTGCAGAGCGGGTGGTGTACTATGAGGGTGAAGGGGTTGGAATTGGCGGAATGATCCGTGGGTTAGAATCTTTAACCAATCATTTGAACTAAGTGCCTGAGGCACTCTGTATTCCAATCAATACTTAAACTGGTATTTACCAGTACGGCGAGGTAGCCATTTGTTAATTTGGTTCATAATCGATACCTACACCTACTAGGATTAACCAATCACTACTGGTTAAACTGATGCTTAGCACCACTCATAACAACCCTCCTTTTACCTGGTCAATCAGCTCCCTGCTTCTAGCTGTCTTTTTAAATTTTTAATTGTTTGTTTGGACATCCATTTTAAACGCTCATTAAAGGTTATGTTTTAACTTTAATACTTCTAATTTAATTCGGAGTTTATGTATGGGAAGGTGCAATTGTGAGGGCCAGCTCTTTCATTTTCTCTTTTCCTCGTATATAGTTATTATCTGACCTTGCACACCATACACTGTGTTTGATGGTTGGTGCTCCCCAACACCATATTTTTGTACTTATAAAGAGTAATCATGTCTTCTCGCAAGTGCATCTTCTTTCAGAGAAAACAACCCCAACCTTGACAGTCTACCCTCATAATTTTTTTTTTAAAATTTAAAATTTTTATTGATTTTCACCAATACAGTATAGATTGCGGAACGTAATGCAACAAAAGGACATCGGCTGGAGTAGTAACAAGAGAGGTATCTAGACAGCAGATCAATAAATGCAGTTTCCACAGATGAACCAATTCTTCAAAAAGGCTAAAGTGGCTGTATTGTCAATTATGTAAGGGGGGGTAGGGGGTTGAGAAGGGAAAGAGAAAGAGAAAAGGGAAAAGAAAATAAAGAATGGAAGAAAGATGTCAGAAATAGCAGTGCGTTTGGCCATAAAAGTACATTGAAATGAAGGTAACGTGTCTTACACCGTCCAGGTGCAGTGCCTCACATCGCCATATTTGTCTCCAGCTGAGGCAATTCCAAGTAACGGGTCCACGGATGCCACTCCAGCTCCTCCTCATAACTTCTATCCAAAAGCCTGGCTCGAATGGACTCCATCGCTCTGATCCAATTAACTTTCGTTACAAGGGTCTGTACCCCCGGTATGTGCGGCTTTTTCCAGTTAGCTGCCAGTAAAGATCTCGCTGCTGTAAGAATATGTGTGGCTAGTTTGTGTGAACTTTTCGAGTGTATTTCTGGGATTTTCATGCCTAAAAGGAAGGTGTGTGGGGAGGCTTGTATCGTGACCTGGAGGACCTCTGAAAGCAGAGTGGCCATCTTCCCCCAAAATTCTCGGGCGACTGTGCACGTCCACCATGTGTGTAAAAATGATCCCTGTTCTCCGCAGCCCCTGAAACAGTTAGCATGATCAGGGTTGCCACTGAGTTTACTGATGCGTAACGGGGTATAGTACCATCGAAATATAATCTTATATGCTCTCTCGGCAGCGACTGCACAAATGGACGTCTTTTTAGCCGTGTCCCATATGCATGACCATGTTTTGTCCGAAACCGGAAAACCAAGGTCCTCCTCCCATTTCGTCATGTAGGGCTGGTGATAAGTAGTGGTGTCTGATGCAATGGTGCTATAGAGGCTGGTGATTAGATGAGTCAGGTATGATCGGTTGTGACAGATGGTTTCAAAGTACGTTAGTGTAGTGTTCGTGGCAGACTTAAGGGCAGATTCCACGTAATGTCTGATTTGTAGATATCTGAAAAATTGCGAGTGTGGTATGTCATGTTTTTCTCTACATTGTTGAAATGAGAGCATTGTCTGGTCTGTCAGAAAGGCAGTGAGGGTAGTCAGATTTGCCGCTATCCATGGAGTAAAATCAAGTGGAGAACAACCCGGTGTGAAATCAGTATTGTGAAAAATAGTCCTAAATCTGGAAGTAGAAGTACTCAGACCCGACTTTATAGACACTGCATCCCAAAGATCCAAAGCCTGTCGTGATGTGGGTAGAATATTCAGGGAGGCATTTCTGGAAGCTTTAGGTATCCAGAAAAGGTGAGCTAGCTGGAGGGGATAAATAAAGTGATTTTCAATTTCTTTCCAGGGTTCGCTGGTTGGGGCATGCACATGTATCATAGCCTCCAATCTGCTAGCTATATAGTATCGGTGTACGTTAGGGACCCCCAGTCCCCCCATAGATTTCGGCTTAGTCATGATCTCCGCCTTGATTCTAGGTTTCTTACCACTCCAAATAAAGTCTGATATTGACTTTTGGAGGATACGAGCGGACTGTTCAGGGAAGTGTAACGGTAGTGTTCTAAACAGATACAACAATCGCGGTAGTAATGTCATTTTAACTGCAGCAATCCTGCCAAACCAAGAGAGGTGGTAGGTGTGCCAAGTGAGTAAGTCCTTCTTAAGTTTATCCAACAGCTTGGGGTAGTTAGCCTTGTATAATGTGTCATAAGATGAGGTCAGTTGTATCCCCAGGTACGTAACGGAGTCAGTCTCCCATTTGTAATCAAAATTGAGCTGTAGCAACTTCAGTTCCGAGTCTGACATTTTCAGCGGGAGTGCGTGCGATTTCGTGGGGTTGATTTTGTAACCGGAGAGAGATTGGAACCGCTCTAGAGTGTGGATTAAGTTTGGCAAAGAGGTTTGAGGGGACGTCAGCGTAAGAAGGATATCGTCAGCGAATAAATTAATCTTATGCATTTGTCCTCCAACCGGAAAGCCTTTGATATTGGGGTTATTGCGGATGGCGTGGGCTAAGGGTTCTAGAGATAGAGCGAACACCAAAGGTGATAGAGGGCATCCCTGCCGTGTCCCTCCTCTAATCTCTATATAGTCCGACTGGAGGCCCATGTTCACCACTCGAGCTGATGGAGCTGCGTAGAGTTGTTGAAATCCAGTGAGGAAAGGTTTTGGTAATTGTATTTTCTCCAAAACCGCGAACATGTACCTCCAGTCCAACCTGTCAAACGCCTTCTGTGCATCAAGGGACAGGAGGAGGGAAGAAGTTTTCTACCCTCATAATTTAAATCTTCAATCCCCTTAAGCAGTTTAGTTGCATGTCTCCCCACTCTCTCCAGCTCATGTATATAATTTTTTAAAGGTCCAGAGCCCAAAACTGCACTGCATACTCCAGATGAGGCCTTACCAGGGACCTATAAAGAGGCATAATTATGTTTTCATCCCTTGAGTTAATGGCCTTTTTTATGCAAGACAGAACTTTATTTTCTTTAGTGGCCACAGAATGACACTGCCTGGAATTAGACAACTTGCTGTCTACAAAGACCCCTAGATCCTTCTCAATTAAGGAAATCCCCAACACACTGCCATTTAGTGCATAACTTGAATTTATATTATTTCTTCCAAAGTGCATAACCTTGCATTTATCAACATCAAGGAAATCCCCAACACACTGCCATTTAGTGTATAACTTGAATGTATCAACATTGAACCTCATTTTCCAGTTTGCTGCCCAGTTTTCTAGCCTAGTCAAAGTGGCAACATCCTGGATGAAACTTATAGTTCTGCACAATTTAGGGGGGTTATTTATTAAATCCAAATTTATCTGGTTGGGCTTTTTGGGGCAAAAATCAAATTTTTCTTATTTTTTTTTTTCTTTTTTTTTCAAATCACATTTTTTGGGATTTATTAAAGCCTGATGCTGCATAAGGCCATAATCCAAAAATCTGCAATCTCAGACTGGTGGAGGTTGTGTATAAGTCAATGGCAGAGGTCCTTATCCTATTTTGAAGTTTCTGTGGTCTGCACTGGAATTAGCCAGAAAATCAGACCATTTTGAGCAAAAATTTGGGTTTTTCAGGAATTGTATGGGTTTTCACTCGATTCTATTGAGTTTTTACTAGAACCGATTAAATCAAGCTTTTTTAATAATAAATAAAGTAAAATCGGGTATTGGAGTATTGGTCGTGGTTTTTCTATTTAAAAAAATGAGATAAATTGGATTTTAGTAAATAACCCTCTTAGTATCATCAGCAAAAATAGAAACAGTACTTTCAATGCCCACCTCCAGGTCATTAATAAACAAGTTGAAAAGCAAGGGACCTAGTACAGAGCCCTGCGGTACTCCACTAACAACACTGGTCCAATTAGAAAATGTTCCATTTACCACCACTCTTTGTAGTCTATCTTTTAGCCAGTTCTCTATCCAGGTACAAATACTATGTTCCAGGCCAACATTCCTTAATTTAAAGGGCCAGTAACATAAAAAAATGAAATTGTTTTAAAGTAATAAAAATATAATACAGTGTTGCCCTGCACTAGTAAAACTGCTGTGTTTTGCTTCAGAAACATTACTATTGTTTATATAAATAAGCTGCTGTGTAGCAATGGGGGCAGCCATTCAAAGGAGAAAAGGCTCAGGATACACAGCAGATAGCAGATAAGCTCTGTAGAACATAATGGTATTATCTGTTATCCATTATTTATCCTGTGTCATATAGCCGTTTTTCAATTTCCGCCATTGATACTCAGCAGCTTGTTTATATGAATCATAGTAGTGTTTCTGAAGCAAACACGTCAGTTTTACCAGTGCAGGGCAACACTATATGATATTTTCATTACTTTAAAACACTTTCAGTTTTTGGTGTTACTGTTTCTTTAACCAGTAACCTTCTGTGTGGCACTGTATCAAATGGTTTAGCAAAGTCTGAGTAAATCACATCCACTGCCATCTCAGAATCAAGGTCCCTGTTCACCTTCTTTGTAAAAATAAATGAAGTTACTCTTGCAAGATCTATTACGCATAAAACCATGCTGGCACAAACTCATAGTATTATGATTTGCTATGAAGTCCAGTATCTTATCCTTTATTAACCCTTTTGAAAAGCTTTCCTACCACTGACGTTAGACTAACTGGTCTATAGTTTTAAGGCTGAGAACAGGATGCCTTTTCGAATAGTGGCACTACATTAGCAATTCGCTAGTCTCTCTGCAACATGCCAGACCTCAATGAATCCTGAAAAGTTTAGTTAAGAGGTTTGGCAATCACAGAGCTAAGTACTTTGGGATGAATACCATCCGGCCCCAGTCAATGTCTGGATAATTTAAGTCACCCATAGTAATAACTTGACCTAGTTGTGAAGCTGCTTCTATTTGTAAAAGTAGCTGGGCTTCATACTCGTTACTTATACAAGGTGGTTTATAGCATACATCAATGATAATTTTGATTGTAACCTATTGCCCAGTCAAAATCTCTACCCAGAGGGATTCCACTCCCTCACCAGTGCCAGCTATTGTTATTTCTTTAGTGCATGACTTTAAATCAGGCTTGACATACAAACACACTCCTCCACCCTTTTTTATCCCGCTGTCCCTCCTGAAAAGGGTGTAACCATTTAAATTCCCAGTCCAGTCACCACCGGGTCTCAGTGATACCAATTATATCATATTTTTAGAGCATGCAATTAACTCTAGGTCTCCCATTTTACCTGACAAACTCCATGCATTTGCCAGCATACAGGGGAGGTTACTACTTTTCCTTTTGAAATTTGCATTACTTAGTGGAGAATTATATCTTCAGTTAGTATTATTCTGTTTTCCTTGTAACAGAGGGACCTCCTTAGCTGGTAAACTATATGTACCCCTCACTCCTCCCCCATGACCCTTTACTAATCCCACTGTCCCATCTACCCTAGCTTCCCTATACTTCTTTATCCCACCCCCTTGCCTAGTTTAAACACTCCTCCAACCTCTTAGCCATTATTTCCCCTAGCATAGTGGACCCCCTTCTATTGAGGTGCAATTCGTCAAGACTATATATGTTGTACCCCAAGGAAAAATCAGCCCAGTGCTCTAAGAACCCAAACCCTTCCTTCCTATACCAAGACTTAAGCCACGCATTTAGCTCCCTAAGCTCCCGCTGTCTTCCTAAACTTGCACGTGGCATGAGCAAAATTTCTGAAAAAATTACATTGGAAGACCCTCCCTTAATCTTAGAGACTAGAGGCTAAACTCACTCTTTAAGGTCTTCCATCTACCATTTATTTTGTCATTAGTACCAATACGTACTAAGACAGTTGGGTCATGCCCAGCCCCACCCAATAATTTGTCTACCCGACCAACCACATGCCGAACTCCTGTGTTTGTAACTCCACTAGTGAACCAATCAACAGGTAGACTTAACAAGTCCCTTGTTTGAGAGCAAATAGAGTTGGACTGGGCCGACGGGACATTGGGAAAATATCTGGTGGGCTCCAGCTCTCATGTGCCCCTCCGGCTTAGACCTTCTCCTGCTAAAATCTGTCACCTCTGCCCCTGACCTCCCACTCCTGCCATGACCACCGCAGGTGCAGGTACCTTGGTGCAGACGTTAAGATTTTTAATACATCACTCCCTAAATGTTATTGTATTGTATTAATAAACAGTTTTGCATTTTTGTTAATAGAAAACTGAATTTTACTATTTCCTCCCAGACTGTGTCATCAGCTCATGTTTACCTTCTTCTGAAGAATGCACCATGGGAAATCTATTAAAAAATAACCACCAAGGTAAGGATCTATCTTTTACCTTTGTATGTGGAGTGGTGGGTGGGTGGAACAAAAACAGCATTTACCATTGGGCATCACAGATTTGATTTTCTCTGTGATTAGGTTTTATTCCTAATATGGTGTCATGCTATTTATTTTTTCTGAAGAACAATATAGGATGTGTCCCAAGTTCACTTATTCTCTATCCAGACTTCTCATAGGACATCATAATAAATATTCTAAATTGTGCCACCAAACCAACCAATCAGCAGGTAGCATTACTGGTCAGTTATTTAAAAACAACTATTAAAAACAATGGTTGCTATGTGTTACTTGATGTAGGTAGACTTATGAATTGTCATTACATTACCCAAATTATCTGGAAAACCTGTCCCATGATATAAATGATAACACTTCTGTCTAAAGTTTCCCATGCAGTGGACCAGTTATCTGATATATGTCACATTTAGGTCAGGGCAAGACTATAATAAAATTATAATGTTATACAACTAAGCAAGGATCCATTGGGTAGGCCAGGGCCATATAAATATTAGGGGGTTACCGGTACAAGTGGCTTGTGGGCCTCCAATAAGGGAATTATACTTTCCAATTAATATTAATATTGAAAGACCATAATAAATTGATAATATTATACAAATAAACAAGTGGATCCATTGGGCAGGCCGGGGCCATAAAAATTTTAATGGGTTACAAGTGGCTTATGTGCCTTCATTAAGGAAGTGATACTTTCCTATTAATAAAAATACGAAAATAAGTGTAGAAACAAAAAATCAAACTAGAGATCGCCCCCACTTAATGTTAATGGGACAGGATACATATGCAATAAATAAGACCTGTGTTTTTCTCCTTCCCATTTCCAGATAAAGAGAAAAGGGACATTCAAGAAATTCGGTGTGTGGTGCGTTTTGCCCTTTGTGCTTCAAAGTGTTTAAAGAACTGGAAAAAAATGATGACACCGCTCTCCTGATTTTGAACGCAGAGTTAAAATGAAAGCTATTTGTTTGCTGTTAGTGTACCTGTTGGCTATAGTTACAGTGCAGATTTTTCAACTATGTGAATGGACTGCCTGATATTTCATTAGATCCATTCTTCTGTTCATAAATTTGGGGACTATTTTATGTCCAAACTATGGCCCTTTGTATATTGTTGCAACTTTTATTACTTTTTAAATTGCACTACAGGTATGGAACCTGTTATTCAGAATGCTTATGATCTGGGGTTTTCTGGATCTCTATATAATTTGGATCTTCATTCCTTAAGTCTACTAGAAAATCATTTAAACATTAAGTAAACCCAATAGGTTGGTTTTGCCTCAGGATTCGGCCAAGATTCTGCCTTTTTCAGCAGGATTTGGATTTTGCCAAATCCAAGTGCCTGGCTGACCCGAATCCAAAAAGTCACATGACTTTTCATTACACAAACACCAAAATCAAACATTTTTTAACCAAGTGCTGCACACGCAGTTCTCTGTCCCCTCCTTTCTCTTATTTGCATATGCAAATTTGGGTTCAGATTTGGTTTGGTATTTGGCTGAATCTTATATAAAGGATTCAGCTGAATCCTAAAACAGTGGATTCGGTGCATCGATAAGGATGAATGATATCTTAGTTAAGTTCAAGTCCAAGTTACTGTTTTATTATTACAGAGAAAAAGGAAATTGTTTTTATAAATTTGTATTATTAGATTATAATGTAGTCTATGCGAGAGACAGCCTTTCCATAATTCAGAGCTTTCTGGATAACAGATCCCATACCTGTACCAACCTTTGTCCGATTTATTTTTTGTGTGCATATGTATGTATCCATTTTATCCAAAATGCTCGGGACCTGCAGTATTCTGGATAATGGATATTTCCATAATTTGGAAAGATTAAGTCTACTAGAAAATCATTTAAACATCAAATAAACCCAATAGGCTGGTTTTGCTTCCAATGAGGATTAATTATATTTTAGTTCGGATCAAGTACAAGCTACTGTTTTATTATTACAGAGACAAAGGAAATTTGGATTATTTGGATAAAATGGAGTCTAATAATAATTCTTAGCTTTTGGGATAACGGGTTTCTGGATAACGGATCCCATATATATTATATATATATATTATCTATATATATAAATATATATATCTATATATATATAGATATATATATATATATATCTATATATATATATTTTTTTTACAATAGACATGCAAAGTAGAAAGTTTTCAGATGTAGGCATAAGAACAAATGTCCAAAATAGCAACCTTGCCCTCAAAAAGTGAGGACAGAGTGAAAGAAAATTAAAGATTCTACATAACTAAACAAACAGGTAGGTTAACAAAATAAACTAAATTAAACTAAATTAAATCCAGTGGATGAAGAGAAAATGAAAACTAAAATGAACCATTATTTCCTGAAGAACACTAGCTTGGTTGGATTACTGAAACATAACTGTTTAAATATGAAGCATTTCATATTTGCGGAGTCACTAAAATCAAAATAAAGTAATCGCGTCGTTCTAAACAGCAGTTTGAATTTCTTCACTTGTTTTAGCTGTAAGGGCTCTTACACATGAGCGTTTTTACGTGCGCTCCCCTGCGTTCCGTTTTTCAGCGTTCAGCCGCAGGGGAGCGCAGGAATAGACGCATTTCATTATTTCAAATGGGGCTGTACTCACACAGGCGCATGTAGGCGCCGAACGCAGGAAAAATGCAGCATGTTGCGTCTCAACCTGCATTCGGCGCCTACATGCGCCTGTGTGAGTACAGCCCCATTTGAAATAATGAAATGCGTCTATTCCTGCGCTCCCCTGCGGCTGAACGCCGAAAAACGGAACGCAGGGGAGCGCAGGTAAAAATGCTCATGTGTAAGAGCCCTAATAGCTTCCTGCCATCTCAGTTGATTAAGGTATGAAATTGTATCAGTAACTGAGAAACAATGTTGTTTTAACCTGTTGTAAAATAAAGATTTTTTTTAGGGGCAGCCATAAATAAAAACAACAAGTTGTTCGTTTGTTTTGCTGAAGAAACTGATTTTGGATTGGAAGATAACTTGCCATTATGAATATGCAATACAGCAAAACTCAGAGATAGCTTGACACTTGATTTTAGCTTAAAATTTAAAAGACTTTCCACTTCTTTCCAGAAATTACCTTAGAACAGGACCAGATGTAATGAAATAAGTTAACATTGTTTTTTTTCCCCATTGATGACAAAACAAAAATACAATTTAGAGGAAGTTTCTCTAATAAACATTTCCCAATAACCCAGATGAACACGTTTAAATTGCAGAACCCTCCAGCTTTCAGAAAGAATCCTTTTATTATAAGTAGAATGAACAAAAACTGAGGGAGATACAGTCTGTTGTAAATAGTCCATCCATTTAGTAAACGCTCTTACTAAAGGATGGTTATCATGTCGAGAAACATCACAAAACTTGTTTTTTAGTTTAAGTTTATTGAACACTTAAAACGTTACAGAGTAACTTAACAGTATACACACATTGTTACCCCAATTTGCAGATTGGGTAATTCTTAAATATACATTAATTCCATACACATTTGACATAGAAAAAAAAAAAAAAAGATTGGTCCCAACATCACTGTTACTTTGTTTAGTCCAACTAGATCATATCTTGTAGTTATATCCATTGTATTACTTACACCAATAAAATACTTTTTCCCCACTCTTATTTACTGCATTTCTCGACTGGGAATAATCGAAGGTTCAGAGGATACCTGAGACGTAATATATTCCAATTTTTCTCCATGATTTTTCGAGATTTATCATACTCTGGCCCTTTGAGAACTTGAATTCGACTATTCACACCTAAAATGGATCAATATGTAGCTATTTGCAGGCTTCCTGTGTTTTTCAGGAGAAAAAAAACTCAAATCGGGTTTTTGAAAATTAAATTGAATTAGATTCAATTCATCCAAGTTTTAAAAATGTGATTGTATTAATAGTTTTTAAACATACACATTTTTTCACATACATATAATATTTAGCGAATATAGATTATTTAAAGTGGACCCGTCACCCAGACATAAAAATCTGTATAATAAAAGTCCTTTTTAAATTAAATATGAAATCCAATTTCTTTTTTTTAATAAAGCATTCATAGCTGTTGCAAACTCATTTAAAAATAACAGCTGTCAATCAAATATTACCTACCCCGCCTCTATGCCTAGGCATAGAGGTGGGGCAAACAATTACTTTCACTTTCCATTCAGCACTTCCTAGATGTCACCGCTCTCCCTGCTTTCCCCCAGCTCTCTTAACCATTTAATTGTGTAAACAGGGCATGGGGATGGACATTGGGTCCCTGTCCCCTGGTGCACAAACAAGATTCTGAGATGATACAAGACTTGCCTTAATAACAGTGTCCACAAAATGGCTCCTTCCTGGTTGCTATAATTATGAGTTCCCAGACTGATGGAAACAATATTCAAATAATTTTTACAGTGTAATTAAAGTTCGTTTTGCTTGACTAACATGATAAAATAGGATTTGGAATAATTTTGTTTGGGTGACGGGTCCACTTTAAGTCTGATGGGACAGTTAAACACAAATATTTAAGTGGAGATTTTGGATTATTCAGTAGAATTTCTTTAAAAGGGAATTGGATGAAGCTTATATTAAATTTTCATTTTCACAATAGTTCCCCTTCAAGGCTTGTGACCTTAAAAAAATCATGCAAATGCTTAGATTTCTTAAAATGATCACTCATTAAGCCAGGTAAAATGGTAATTTTTTTAAATTATTTGGGGCATACGCTGAACATAAATGCTAGATGATATCATTAATACGGAGTTCAGTGTAAATAAATATGCCCTACTCGTCTTTGACTAATGTAAGTATTGCTACATTTAGTTTAGACCTATCACAAGCCTTTCATTTTTTCATTAGATTTTCTTTTTGTTTTTTTTGGGGTTTTTTAGAAATGTTTTTTTCTTTTTTTGTTTTGTTTCTCACCTAGTTTTAAATTTTTTTCTTATTTTCCTTTTTTTATTTATATTTTTTCCCTGTGCCTTTCCCCTCCATTTTCTTCCTTCTTCTTTCTTCTTCTGTATTCTGTTATATTCCTCTTATTGATTTTCCTCTTTCTTTTCCTGTGAAACTGAAATGTTCTAAAAGGGGACCTGTCACCCAAACATAAAATGCTGTATATTAAAAGTCCTCTAAAAATTAATCATGAAACTCAAATTCATTTTTTTATTAAAACATCTCTACCTGTTATATACTCGTTTAAACTCCCAGTTGTCAATCATATTGTCAGGATCAGCCGGGACTGGAACTCTAGTTTTCTGTGTCCGGGACTCTTGCATTTACCTCGTGAGCCACTGGGGGCTCTTCGGGCTGATCCTGAACTCTTGTCTTTGATGTTCCTGTTTATCTGCCTGTTCCCAGTTTGTCTCCTTCCTTCTCATTACCCTCATGTGTTTCCTATTCCCAATCACCTTCCCTTTATAATCCCAGCCCTAAGCCTTGCTGAGTCATTGAATGTAATTTGTTTGTTCCTGACCTGCCGACCCGAATCCTGTTACCCGAATCCTGTTACCCGAAAACCTTGTTATCTGAAACCTGGAAACCTTCATTCTTGTAAACCTTGTCTTTGAATACCTTGTACTTTGTTCCTGAGTGAGTAGCTTTTGTTCCTGTATTCCCCATTTTTTCCTTCACCTTGTGGATACCCTGATTAGCCTTTGTTTGCCTGTTCCTGCCTTTTTGTTTTCTGTGTTCTGGCTGCCATTACAACTACAATTTACTTTCATCATGTCTTTGCCTCCAATCACCTATGGCTACAGCCCTGGGCTTCCACCATATCCACTCCCCATGGAGTGACTATCTTCGGTTACAGCAGTTCCCCGTTATAAACCTTACACATATATTGTCTGTCCCTCCTCTATGCCTTAGTCATAGAGGTGGGGCAGGCACTCCTCCCAGTCACCCTCCCTCTTCACCATCTAATTGTGTAGCCAGTGCATGGACATAGGCATCAGGTGCCTCATTCGGGTGCATGATCTAAAGCTTGATTTAATAACAGTGTCCACAAAATGACTGCTGCCTATTTTAAGTTATTGTGAATTCAAAGACTAAAAGAAGGAGGTTTGCAAATAATATTCCAAGTAAAGCTGTATTGCAGGAGACTCATTAAGATAGCACTGACAAGGGTACTATTATAGCAGGCGAAAAGGTTCGGTGATAGAAAAATAACTGCATGTTGAAAAGTCCTGTCACTAATGTCCATTAGGATCCACCATTTTGTGATGGCTGCTCTCAGTAGAACTTCACCTCAGGAACTCGCTGTATAATCAAAGTACCACTACAGCATCGTCACCTAGATGAACTTTACAGGCAGTGAGCGATATCGAGCAGAAATACGTGGTCAGTCAGAGAAGCTACTTCTCTTCAAAGTCCTATGCCACTCAGGTCTCTGCCGCTGGCAATGAGCCGAACAACGTTTGTGAATCTACTTGACAGCCTAAAACAGAATGTTAAATTAATATGTGAAGTACACTAGGATGAATATTTTATAAAAACCTTCAATAAAATTTTAAACATGTCACATGGCAATCCTATGTACTTTTTGCTAAAAGGGATTGTTCCCAATTTTGGTTGCCTTTTTAAAATCCCTTTTTCTGACCATATTCCTTCACTATTCATCACTACTCCAAATCTATTATCTTATATAAGGTTTTTCATTTCGAATCGATGTCTATTCGATGGTCGAAGTGCCCCAAAATTACTTCAAAATTCGAAGTTTTTTAATTCGAAAATTCGACCTTTGATAAATCTGCCCCATACTGTAAGTATCTTATTCCCACCACACCAGCACTTTATTGCTAATACTTTCAATATACCTGTGGCCACATGCTATATGCTATAAGTATGTGTTGCCTTAAAAGAACACCAAGACAGTTGTCCATTAATAAAACTATTATTTTTTTGTAGTTATACAAATATACATATATTTTTGTTATATGTAATTCTTCCTTTATTGCAGGTAACTGATTTATGCTGTGAGCCCCTGACAAATGCATTGAGTTTATTCCACTGACAACATCAAGGGGCAGATTTATCAAGGGTCACATTTCGAAGTACAAAAAACGTTGAAATTCGACCATTGGATTAAAAAACGTCGATTTCGAATTCAATGTTTTTTCAACAAATTTGGCAATCCTGCGGTCAAAAAATAGTCGATTAAAACAAACGAATCGAACGATTTTTAGGATCGAAGGATTTCTATTCAACCAAAAAAAACTTAGAAAAGTGCTCTGGAACATTGCATTTCAGTAGCTTTAATTTGATTTAGTAGAAGTTAAAGAGACAGTACTTCGATTTACTTTGAAATTCAAACTTTTTGAAATTCGAACCTTTCACTCAAGCTTAGTAAATCTGCCCCCAAAACAATCTTACTAAAATCTGACAATTTTTTTGTCTGTTCGGTAGCTCTGTCAGCAAATCTCAGCTGGTTAAACAGAAATAAAACTGCCTAAAAAAGCACAGTAACATTAAATAATATACATTATTCATAAAAGTTGAACCTCCGATACAAATGTCAGATTTATAGAATGGTGTGTATGAGAGTTCCCCTTTAATAATACCATATTTCAGTGATGCTATACTTATGCTTTACAGTTTATTAAAGGTTTCTTTCATAATGGAATGGCTGTGGGCTTAGGGGACTGCTCTGAGAAAGCAGTGATACACAAGATTTACCCATATATCAGTATGGAGCAGGCGTATTCATTTATAATTTATAGGAAACATGCAAATAAACGTGTACACCAGATAAATGCTATGCCAGAACATTGCTATAAGCCTGGCACAAAACTTTCACTAGAGTTCTGCTTAAGCATCTCAGTAAATAAGCTTTGCTGTCAATCCATTCTATGGAATAACATTTCGGTGCATTATCCTCTCCCTCTGCTGAGCCTTTATTGCCCTCCATCCTGGAGTTTAATTACAGTCTTTTCATTCTAAGGGACCATTGCACAAGTGCTATAACAAAAAAATGGAAAATTCTCTGCTCTGAACGCACAATATTTATTGTTTTGTTTGGGTGCCACAGAAGTGGAATGAAATGAACTCAAAGAAAACTGAAAAAATGAGGGAAAGAAATTGTTTGCCTTTTAGAATAATGAATCAAGCAAACAGACAATAGAATGGAGGTATTCATATATTACCTTCATCTCCCTCTCTGAAATGGGGCTCTGCAGGGCCTGTAGGAGCTCTTTGGAAACCCTAATGGAAGTGCGTTTCAAAATGATCCTGTAGGGAGAAACAAAAAGTAAGCACTGCACGTTGCCCAGGTTCACTTCTACTCAAAGACAAAAGGGTTCAGAACATACAGAAATCACAATTACTCAGAGAAAATATATCTTTATGTGATATTGTTTCTTGTGTTTGACAATGTGATGCTTTCTCGCAGTACGCCAGCACAGTTTGTTTTCAGGGATGATGTTCATACAGAATGAGAATTAAAGGAGCAGTAATCTTGAAAAAAGAGTTGCAGTGCTACTCTATGTGTTGTCCGACTTCTTGAGTCCTTCGGGCAGGTCAGATACAAGAGTGCCCACACTGCAGTGATTGATTTGGTATAGAAGCCCTGGTAGCTGCTGGTTAGAATTACCAGGTTGGGTATGCTGCTCAGATTTGGTTATAGCAGATCCTCCTCCTTGCTGCTCTTTCTTGATGCGGTCATATTTTTGTCAATGGGCTGGTGGTTCAGTAAACTAGAACTGCTCAGGTCTCTACTCCTACCAAATTAGTATTAGGTGGATTGTGTCAAAATGATACTCGGTTCAGAAAATTCATTACTCAGGACAGTAAGCCATTCTAACTGAAAGTAAAAGTGATTTTATAACATATATTACTTGCTAGAAATCGATTATTGCAGACTAAGTAGGTATAGCATGTCAATGTACAGTATATGGGGCAGCTGCTAGTGTTACTGTCCTTTCATTAATCCAAACAAAATGCTGAAAGTTTCCGTATATAAGGAACACGTGTAGCACTAAGAAAAACAGAGTGTTTAAAAATACTATACTTTATTTGCCACACCTTTACAGTGACATTACTGCTAACTAGCAGATATTTTCTCTCAACAGATGTGAAATAAAGCTTTTTTTATGCTTTCAACATCAGTGTTGTACTAAAAATTTCTAAAGAACCTTCTCCCCTTGTTAGGGCTCATGGCAGGACCTGTGTACTAGTTACATGACTTGATCATATCTTCCATAACAGCCAAGTCATGATGTATTTAGTGAACTCTTTTCAGTACTGTCTTTTCATATTACAAATATCTGGTTTTAGACCATAAACAATCTACAAGAATGTAAACATAGGGGCCCAGGAATGTTGGAAATGATACACATGAGGAATCCTAAAACAAGGTTTTGTAGGGTCCACAAAGTTCTAGTTATACCACTGACCTCCTATATAACTTCTACTGTTCCACTGCCAACTGTTGTGATATTTTAGGGCCATGGTATATTTAGTATAGAGTCTTCCCTTTGCTTTATTACACTTAGTGGCAGATTTATCAAGGGTTGAATTTTGAAGTAAAAAATACTTCGAAATGTGACCATCGAATTAAAATACTTCAACTTCGAATATCGAAGTCGAAGGATTTTTCACCGAATTTGGGCAATGAACAATCGAAGTAAAATCGAATGATGAAATCCTTCGAATCGAACGATTTTATCGTACGATCGAACGATTTTTACTTCGACTTCAAAAATGTATAAAAATGCTGTAGAAGGTCCCCATAGGCTAACATAGCACTTTGGCAGGTTTAATTTGGTGAAGTATTGAAGTCGAAGTTTTTTTAAAGAGACAGTACTTCGATTATCGAATATTCAAACTATTCTAACTTTGAATCGAATTCGAAGTAAATTCAAAGTCGTAGTATCCTATTCGATGCTCTAAGTATCCAAAAAATTACTTCGAATTTCGAATTTTTTTACTTCGAAAATTCCCTCGAATTCACTTCGACCCTTGATAAATCTGCCCCTTACTCTTCAGACTCACAGTAGTCCACAATCCTTCTACAGCCTGAACCTGATGCTTGTGCCTAGATGGATACAAGTTAGAAAAATAAAGTTCAATATGATGGAGTAATTTATTAGGCAACACCCAGTTAGAAATATCACTAAACTTTTCTGTGCTACTTCCCATGTTTAATTCACAGTATAGAAAAAAAAAAATACATTTGACATTTGAATTCATATACCAGTGAGCAAAATAGATAACCTACCTTTTTTATTCATACTTTACAAATACTTTGCCCACCATTTTCCATTAAGTACTCTCTCTTTGGTACCAGATTGGTGGACCTTATAATAAAGAATTTGGGCATAGCCTGTTTATTCCAGCAGAGGTACATAAACGGCAACAGAACCGCACTGTCAAAGACTCAGGTCAGGTTTAACCAACCTGCACCCGACGCTTCCGAGTTCCTTTTATAGACCCGCCGATGACGTCACAAAAAGGGGCAGGGCGATAAGGTGCAGGTCTATAAAAAGAGGAAGCCGACAGACTAGCAGTGCAAGGTGCGGGGCGAGCAGAAAAGAAGAGCACAACCCGGACCAGCCCGCCACCTGGAACCGGAGGTGAGAGGTCGGCCCGAACCTGCCCAACCGGCGGGTATTGGGCCGGCCTGCACATCACTACTTCATGGGGATAGAGGAAGAAAAAATATTATTTAATTATTATTTTAATAAAATATACTCCACCTCTCCTTCCTCCAAATAAATAAAGGTGCACACAGAAACCAGAGTTTTATTACAATAATATTATGTTGTAAAATTGCAAACAGTACAGGTCCATCCAGTGTAAAATCCATTCTCGTTAAGACAATAGACTGACAATGGCTCACACAGTAACATTAACAGCGTGAAAGAAACTAAAACTGAGGCACTTTTGTTGTGATTCTCCTAGAAAATGTTATCCCAGTACATAAATATCAAAAAAAGTTCATTGGAAAAGTAAAGCTATATATGTCCAACGTTAGAAGACTGTTAGAGATTGCTCAACAATTGATTTAAAAACATTGAGGCTTGTGAACAATTATGCATGAATTTTCATTTATCTGTATGACTTGGGGGGGGCAGGATTAAGCAAGGTTAAAGAGGTCATTTTGTACGGCATCTTTTGAATGCTGACATTTTCAGACATAAATGCAGTTCAGATAGAGAAGCCACGTTATTCAGTGGCTAACAACATACATGTGCGCTATATTCATTTCAAATATATTTGTTTCTTGACAATTGCAGATCAAGTTTATGATTCAGTTTCATAAATAAAAGTAAACATAAAGGTAAGGCCCTTGTCAATACAAGCCTTATCCTTTGGTGGAAAGAATGGCATCCTATATAAATCCTATATATTGTGCTGTTCAGCAGAAGTACACACCTCTAGTATCAGGAGACCGTTTTGGGTTGTGTGTAGGTAATCTTGTTTTTGGGAATGACACCTGGAAAATGCTCTAATGCAGGATGCAATTCTACACTTTGCTCCTTTAATTCTCATGAAATCAATACACTGCCAATCTCTGCACTTGTCTAAGGTTAATAGATTTTTAAAGAGAAATCCAGGGAGACCCATTAGAGTAAGGTCACACTGAGTGTTTCAGGGAGATTTAGTCGCCTGGCGACTAATAGCCTCGTCTTTGTGGCGACCAATCTCCCCGAACGTCCTCCCTCACACGTGGCGTTTCGTTTTCCAAAGTCGCCTGAAGTTTCCTCATGAGGCAACTTCGGAAAATGAATCGAGATTGGTCGCTGCAAAGACGAGGCGATTAGTCCCTAGGTGACTAAATCTCCCCAAAACGCTCAGTGGGACCTTACCCTTAAAGTTTGGTTCGTGAATCGCCCTAAGCAAATGTTTATTTTTGTTGCCTCCCCCAACCAGACCCATTCAAGGTCACATCCACAACACAAAGTTCCATTAATGGGGACACTTTTCCACAGAGCAGGGTCCTGAGAGGGGATGGATTGGAACCCTGCTCTTGTCTACATTCTAGCCTCTAATGATGCATTTCCCTAAAGATCTAAATGTCTATAAAAGAGAACTCATGACCCTTCTTATGGTGTCTGTTGAAAGTGCCATAGCAAGGATATCCAGTTCAGATACAGTATATTTATAGGTGCAAATTTAATACTGCATATTATGTGCACAAACTACGTCATGAGTGACTGATGTGAATGTTTTTGGGCAAGCTGTTGTCCCAGGAAATGTAATTCTGATAGTATGCACCCAGCTATGGTGGTTTTGCTTCCTTTACATTGTTCCACTTCATTAGAGTTTACCAGCAATACCATACCTCCCAACTGTCCCTTTTTCGGAGGGACAGTCCCTCTTTTGACAGCTCAACCCGCAGTCCCTCATTTGTACTGGAAAATCCCTCTTTTCTCTGCACTGAACAGCCAGAAAAAGAAACAAAGTTTCTCACTTAATTGGCTTTTAGCAGAGAGCCCAGAATACCTAACAGGTGCAAATAAGATACTTTGTAACAATTTTGAGACACAAAAACACAGTTTAGATAAGGAGAAATATTTTCAAACTTTCATAACCTGCCAAATTTTGTAAAACAAACATGGTAATTAGGGGTGTGGCCACAGAAAGGGGTGTGGTCAAAAAATTGCTGCGCTACATGTGGAAAAAAAATTTTTTGTCCCTCTTTTTACATCCAAAATGTTGGGACGTATGGCAATACCAGTGGTGTAACCTGAATATACCAGAATATACCAGGTTCTGGGTCATTACCAGGCCTTCTGTGGATGCAGGGTCTGCTGGAAGCTAGTTATGCCATTGAACAAGTATCTCTAAGTGAAAACCACTTGTATCATCCCCCTGAGAGGCTGGATTACCTGGTCCAGGTCTAAAAGTTTTATCAGAAGTATTATTTTTAGTTTTTTTACTATTGTTTAATAAAATAAAAATATGTGTCTGTTAAATGTCTTCACCAGCTTGCAGGCACAGTGCAGGTATTTTCACATATATCTGTAACTGTGAACACTTGATTTTTTTTCCATTTAAGGAATGTGGTTTCGGGTTATACTGTTCTTTGAGATCTGCGGTTATGACAAGAGGGAAATGTAAGAGGCAAAAATTGCTACACCTTATGTAACACACAGCAACCAATAAGCAGGTGGTAATTAGTGGTGTGCTGCTTTAAAGTGTACTACTAGATCTGGACCAAACATTGCACCTTTTATGAAATTACATCCATGTTTCCATGTCACCCATTCATCCCTCGAAAATGATTTCAACTAGCGGGCCATTTGTAGCTTCATAAAACATGGAAGTTCCATTCCAGTCAGCCAGGGAACCAGCTTGTTTGTGCTTTAATTCAGGCTAGAAAAAGCGGACACCCCAGGGACAAATATTTGGGTATTAGTGACTGTTTTTTGTCTATTTATTGTTGTACTTTAAACAAATGTTCCCAAAAGGCACTAATAGACAACTCTGTTCATTTTTTTAATATTGCTTAAAAAATAAACTGCATCCTGTGATACCTTTAAGCAATATTTAACCTGATCCCATAGATTGCATGTCATATACTGTAAATTCTGCCATATTCCCAGTTGTGAGTAAATTACATCTCCTGTGTTCGCTCGCACTGGGTTGAGTGTGCACGTAACTAATTTATTAATCATTAGTTATTAATCATATTTGAGCGTTATCGTTATTAATAGCTGTGGAGTGGGCCAAACTTTTTTAAGGTTTGAGTAAAGGAGACAAAGGTGTAATTGTCACATTGGTCAAGCTTCACGCGCTTTGCCAGTTTTGGAACGACGCCACGCAGAGATCGAAGGCCCATTCTCTGCTCCTCATACCAGATCTTTTCATTGCTAGTGACCTCTTTCCGAGCAGTCAGGTAAAAAGGGGAATGCACTTCAATCTGGGTTGGGGGCCGGTAGGTGTACATGTACTTATATAAAAGACAGTATGGACATCGCCTGGGGCCTTTTGAATGCTCATGGTAAATCTGTCCGTAGCACATCTTGCTGGGATTAGCCTGCTTGTCCCGCTTCACACTATCTGTTCTTGCAAAAAAAGGTCTATTGTTTGCATCCTTGAGCAATTCAATATCCCCATACATCAGGTCTGCGTGTTCCTGTAAAGTCCTCATATTAAGGAATTGACTATTGTATTTAACCACTGAAGACAGTAAAGCTACAGGCCCATCGTCCCCTAGACATCCAATTCTCCACATTTCCTCTTCATCTGCCAGAGTAAAGTAGACAATGTTGCGTGAGCGGGACCCAGACATGCCAGCTCTGTTAAGCATTCGCAGCTTTTCTTTCAGTTTCTGGGAAGAGGAATTGAAAACGCTGCTGGTGATGGAGAATCCAGCTCCGGCATTCTTCAGGATACGGTCCAATCCCCTGCGTATAGCATGAAGCGAGGTTGCCAGAAAATCAGAGCCATCAGTTTTCTTTACAGTCACATAAAAGTCCTCCAAAAGTTCATTCAGCTTAACAGCAGGGACCTTTGAACCAAATGGACACAAACAATTTGTATTAAAATAAAATTACGGATATAGAAACAATTCCAATTCCTCTGCTAAAGGTGATATTTGCTAACCATGCTAATCTGGTTAAAGGAGAAGGAAAGCTACGGAGGCATTTTATTGCCAATAGATTAGCTGCAATAGTGCAAGCTAGAATGCTATATTTATTCTGTAGAATGTTTTACCATACCTGAGTAAATAGCTCTAGAAACTCTCTGTTTGTTTAGAATAGGAGCTGCAGTATTAATGTGGTGTGACATCACTTCCTGCCTGAGTCTCTCCCTGCTCTGGGCTCAGATTACAGTAGAGAAGGGAGGGGTGGGGGGGAGAGGAACAAACTGAGCATGCTCTTGCCCAGGGCAATGAGGTTTAAGCTGAAGGCAGGAAGTCTGATATAGAAGCCCATGTGTACACAATAGAAGGAAAGAAATGCAGTTTTTCTTTTGACAGGGGACTCAGAGCAGCACTACTTTTGGGGTTTACTGGTATATTTAAATGGACCTTTCTGATAAGGCTTACTTAGTTTTAACCTTTCCTTCTCCTTTAATGCAATTAAAATATATATATGATTTTCTAGGGCCACACTTAGACAGCTTCTGTTGTGTCCCCTTGTATTGTGATGGTGAAACCAATAAGTCAAGTGGGGGTGCTACACTGAAAATGAAATTTTTGGAAAAAAAGCTTTTATCAAATTGATGAGCCTTTTTCACATTGTTAATATTTTGAATCAAACTACAATTCCAAATTCATTCTACTAGTAGATTAAATTAGAAGTGTGTTTTGTGATAACTCAAGGCTCACTTACAGATACAGCCTTCATACAGCAGATATTACAGACCCCAATCCCATAAAAATTACCTTTCTAGCACAATTGTCATGTCAATATTTAATATCAGAAGATTTGCACAAATTTGCACAAATTGAATAATAATATCTAATATATATATTCAAATGAAAAGTATTAAGCAAAATACAGGACAAATATGAAAAAAATTGTCCACCAATTCATAGAGGGGAATCGCATTATTTACAGAAATAAATATATAGGGACTTTAATCACAACCCTGTGCCCAGGTCCCGACAAAAACCCAGAGGCATCAGTCTCATTTCCAATCAACAAATTTGCCCTGTGCAATAACCCAATAACCAATCCACTCCTTTCAGTCTATTGGAAAAATATAAGCAAATCTCCAATTGGTTGCTATGAGTTAGTGCTCTGGGTCAGATTGATCCAGTACCAGTCTAAATACATGGAATGATCCTACATGGCAATATTAAGGCAATATTTAATATAAGTTTTGCAAACTCCAAAACTTTTTGGTGACGATTCCTACAGTGGAAGAAAGACTGAATTTTATAGTTTGCGCCAGTGTGCAGTGTATGTAATAAAACTTATTAAAAAACGTATTTTTGCTCCAAAAGATTACGCATGCCATAACAGTGTGCTGTGTTAAAATTTACAATGCAACTGTCTAATGAAGAATATTACATTGCAAAATGTGGATTTTTATTCTTACTTGTACAGTTTTTTTCCTTTTATTACAGCTTTTATTACATTTACCCCTTTCACTTTCCAAGGGTTTTCTAGGTTTCCATAATCATTTTATAATCATCTTAAATTAGATAATCAGCAAGCCAAACTTATGCTTATTTGGTGGAAGCATCACTCTGAGGGGCTACTTCTCATCAGCATCTGCAGCATGACAACAATCCCAAACACAAGGCCAAAGTACCACTGGAGTGACTCAATAATAACAAGGTGTATGCCCTATAATGGTGCTAGGCATTCTCTTGCTAACCTCAACAACCTGGAAGAATGGGCTAATGTCCCTTGCAAACGATGTGCAAAGTTGGAACATACCCCCAAGCAGTCACTTTTATAATTCCAGATTCTACCATCAATTTATTCAGTGGTGGGGTGGGGGCAGATGCCTTGTTTTAATTAACGTTTGTGTAATAATACATTTGGGGGCTGATTCACTATGGGTCGAATATCGAGGGTTAATTAACCCTCGATATTCGACTAGGAATTGAAATCCTTCAAAGGATTTAGCGCAAATGCTACGATCATAGGATTATTCCTTCGATCGAACGATTAAATCCTTCAAATCGAATGATTCGAAGGATTTAAATCCAACGATCGAAGGAATATCCTTTGATCAAAAAAAGTTAGGCAAGCCTATGGGGACCTTCCCCATAGGCTAACAATGACTTCGGTAGCTTTTAGATGGCGAACTAGGGGGTCGAAGTTTTTTTTAAAGAGACAGTACTTCGACTATCGAATGGTCGAATAGTCGAATCCTTCGATTCGTAGTCGTAGGTCAAAGTAGCCCATTCGATGGTCGAAGTAGCCCAAAAAAACCTTCGAAATTCAAAGTTTTTTTACTTCGAATCCTTCACTCGAATTTAATGAATCGGCCCCCTAGAGTATAATAAAAATGTGGAGTAGGTATAATGTCCCTACTGTTCCTCTTTAGGATTGAGAGTTCTGAATCTTAGGCACAAAAGCAAAAAGGGGCTTAATAAAAAGGACGTGAGGATTGGGGGTGTCTAATTTCTGTAATGTTTTGTTATACCAATTTAAACATTATTACACAGAGGCAAACAGATGATAAACGGCATTACCTTAGTGAAGTCCATGCAGTCTTTCAATCCCCTTGTCATGCACCAGTACCTCCACACATTCAGAGCATATAAGGTAGCCTTGGTAGTGTTCGAGCTGACTGCACTGATACACAAGTCCTTTAGATCATCTTGAAAATGAAACATGGGAAATCTGTTGAGCTTGGTGGAATATGCTGGAAGAAAAAGGAATAAATTAGATCCAAATGATCCTTCTGGCTATTTCAAATCAGGTGCAGAATGGGCAGAAGTAGGAGACCCAGATGAAAGTGCAAAGGGGTTTAAACCTCACCATCAACCACCTTCTATCCTGTGTATAAAAATGCTTTGGAATTTGTGTATGTTTATATGCCAGGAACACTTGCTTAGTATTGACTTTACCTTTTCACCAAATTTGTACCCCAGATTCTGCTCGTTTCTTTAGTATTAGGACGTTTCTACTTGTCGATACTTTGCACAACTGAAAGTCAGCTTAAAACGACTGCATTTTCTTAATCGAATATGAAGCTATAGCTACTTGGTGACTGTATCCTTTCTCATCGAATACATTCGACAGCAGAGAAAATGAATTCCCACTATATGGTGATATTAATAATCATTTAATAAGATTTCCAGCAGCTAACACGAATCATAGCTTTTCCTAGTTTTAAACGAACTAATCATTTACTTAAAGTAGAAATACTGCTGAGATGAACAACACTCTAGCTACATACACTGGCACACTAGGATCTGTAAGTCTTCTCCCTTTCATTAACCACAAAGGGATTTTATTTATTTACAGAAGCTGATGTACTGGGTGTCACATCTGCAGTCCCAGTCTCTAAGTAAAGTCGCCTGAAGTTTACCATCATCATAGTGCAGTTTTGTTACTAACTGGGACACAACCAATTGCCCACATCCAACCCAAAATAAGTAACATCTGTCCTGCTCCACATTATTAAGCAAATCAATATATAAATATATTAATGGATTTGTGCAAATTCACCAAAGCAATTGAATTACAAAATAGCGATAAATAAATAAATTCATATCATACCACATGGCAGCGTCTCACCCCTGTCTACATCCCTCCCTGTAAGCCACCTGACTCGTTTCGCACCATTGGGTGCTTCATCCTCTGATATAATGCCATATGCAGGTACAAAATAACAAATAAATACAGCACTCAACAGGCTCAGTTAGAGTAACTGATTTTAA